>QXTE01000060.1:7400810-7593975 GCA_003942145.1 Platysternon megacephalum | reverse complement strand
ACCCCGGGGGGGGGGGGGGGGGGGGGCTGACACTGCCCCAGCAGCAGCCAGTGTGACTGGCCCAAGGGCTGCCCGAGCTGCTCAGGCGGCTCCCAGGCCAGCTGCACCGTTCGCTGCAGAAGTCATGGAGGTCACGGAAAGTCACAGAATTAGTGATTTCCATGACAAACATGGAGCCTTAGTCATAACTGACACCAAAGGAGATTTTGTTTGTTACAGTTTATAACAATTCCCACAGTGCATATGCAATCATTATAAAATATAATTTAATAAATAGAACCCAATATTCCTAAAACAAAGACCATACCAAATTCCTGCAACTTCCACTACTGTTGCCCACTTACTACTCCCTCACTGCATGCAAAAGCCTAGGCGAGCAGATGGGACCCTAAAGGTCAACAAATTCAGGCTTTGGCAAACCAAAAGGAAACTTCACAATCATGAACCTCTCAAATTCCCTGTGGCCCCTGATGATTGAGGACTTAGCTCAGATGTCTTATCTGATTTCATCTGCTGTGGCATCGCACAAAGAGAAAAGCAATCTCTCATGACTAATCTATTTCACTGAATGGCTGTGTTGCCCCTTCTTCTAACACCAGTGTCCCATTTTGACTCCAGTGTTGCCCATCTGCTGAGCAGTAGCAGGTGTCTGGAGTCTTTGCAGATCTTTAGAGGCTTAAACAGTCACTTTACATTTCAGATGGCTAGGCTACCTGCATGATACACGTAGTGAAGTTGTTTGTTCTTTTTCTATCACAGCTGAAATACATTGAGCTATCCAGTTTTGTTTCTTCATGGGTTAATATTTGATAAGGAAATGAAAGGGGCTAGAGGTATAAAAATATAGTCATATTACAGTACAATTAACGAATGGGCAACCGGTTGCTTTTGTTTTCCATACGATTGACAACTGTCCAACAAACTGTAGCTGTATATGGCAAGTCACCATGATAAACATTGTTCTTCTTGCGTTCTTTGGCATGCACACAAAAGAGAGACGTCCCCTCCAGCACCCAGCAGCTCGGCTTTGCCCTTTGTATATATGCATAATTCTTCTTTTGGAGTCTACAAAAACCTCTAAAATCTCCATTAAAATGCACTGTAAACCTCCCCTCTCTGGGAGTAATATGGAGCTATGGAAAGAAGACCATAAAACTGAAGCCAAAATAAATAAACTTCATTCCAAATGAGTGAGGGTTGGCAAGCCTAAGAATTATTAGTTTCCCCCCAGTGAAACAAGAGGAGGATTGATATCCACAGGAGGGAATCGAATTGGTTCCAGGGACACACTAGCATTGTAATCCCATTCTAGATTTGTATGTAATATACACACAGAGAGAGAATACATGATGGTTTAAAGGTTTTATCGGCCTGCATTTGGGATGGTTGCATTACTTGTGAGTGAATGAAGTCAACGTGAGCTATGCAAATCATCCTAAATGAGCGTCACTAGGATCTTTCTATCATGCCCCACCCATTCTGCACGGGCCATATTTTACAGGAAAACTATTTTAGAAATATTTGGGAGTTGTTTGTTTTATTGGGTCTGTTTTTCATATTCTTCCTCTGGCAAAGCCAGACTCCCTTTAGCACCAGGAGTCCTACAGTAAAGACCTCTGAGAGAGAGAGAGAGAGAGAGAGTGCCAGATTGCACCCTTTGGATCTGTACAGAGCTCTCCCACACCCATACAAAAAGTGGAGGGGTCAGCTGCCTCTGTTTCAGTACCCCTTCCCCTGGATCCCATCCTGGAGGGATGTGCTCTTCATAGCTCCAGGGATCTGAGTATGGGGATGGTGCAGCCTGCAGGCAGTGCGCTGACTCGGGGGAGGGAGTTATGTGAGCTGGGGCAGTGCAGAGTAGGGATGTGGGTTGTCCCACATGTGCACACACTCAGAAGACAATCCTGAGATAAGTTAACACTGTCAGAGGCATGGTCCTAGGGGGAGGCACTGGCTAGGAGTGGAATGGAGCCATGCCTCCTGGGCAATAGAGGCCCAAGGAGACCCAGAGCCTGCATGGAGTTGCAAGGTTTCTCTGTGTGTGGTCTAGTGTTCCCACAGAAACTTCTGTAGGGTTTATGGACTAGATACTAATTATGTCCCTCCAATGGGACAATTCCCAGGTGAGCCAAAAAGGGGAACTTTTCAGAGTTTCCTTCACCCCGTGCAGGTATTACCATGTAGAGATATGATTTTTGACCCATAATTAATATATTTAAAAAAAAATCTAAAAAAAATTGTACTTTTTCAAAACACGTATGGCCTTGAATTTCAGTATTTCAAGACTTTCATATGTAGAATCAAGTATTGTGCATCCTGTTGGGAAGCTGGGAACCTTCCCCTTCGCAGTGGTACAGAACTCCCACTGCTAGCCTTGAATGGCTGAAAGATTTAGGACCTTGAACCTGTCACTGGTCCGGGATTGAATGTAGCCCATCCTGGGCCTCAGGTGAGCGCAGGGGTTATTTTGTTGGGGACTTGTTGGGGGTGGCTGAGAGGTCAAGTGGAGATGAACTTGTGGTAAGATTGTAGGTGGAGTTGTCAAAGGTATGAGATAAATGCAAGTTATTGCCTGACTCGAAAAACATTTAGGAACATCAGTTACATTTTATACAACAAGGCACCCAGTTTGGGCCTTTTAGTCCTATCTCTCCCTCTCTAAATCCGAGATTCAGACTTTTCTGTGCTGCTGTTGGAGCTGTCAGTCTCTCTCATTCCTTTGGAGCATGAGGTAGCAAATAAGGAGCCTCCAAATCCTTTCATTCTACAGCAGCTATATCAGTTTGAAGACCATTCTTACCTTGACACAACTCAACTCACGGGTTAAGCTGGGTCCGTACAGGTAAGTACTTTATATAGGTGCAAGATGCTGAAGATTTTAATAAAGGTGGAGCAGAATTGTACTCAGTATGGGGATGCTATGGGGTGGACTCTTAAGACAGATTTCCTAACAATGGTCTCTTGTGCAAATTTCATTAGGCATATTTAGAGGTTCGTGACTTTTTAAAAACTAGCTACCATCCCTTATCTTGTTAGAAATGTTTGTATTTTAGTCATTGATGTAAGCCCTAAATCTCAAGGGTATAGGAATAGTGTAGAACCATCCCTGCTGCTGTGATGGATGACACCATTTTGCAGAGCTCCCCGCCCTTGCTAGTGTGACGTGAGCAGTGCACTTTGCAAAATGGCTTCCTCTGTGCAGCACATGTGGACTGCTACTTTTGCAACCTTGAAATAGCACCAGAACAGTGTTCTGGGCCATTTTGTCTCCACTATTCTACTGATTTTAGTAAATATATTTCTTCATTGACATTAAATATATTCTTTAATGTTCATTCTTTGGTTCTTGATCCAATGGAAATTGAGAACTTAAAACCACACCACGTATTGCTTTCTGATGTAGAATTAAAAAAATCAAAAAATCACCAGTTGTAAGTAACAGAACAAATGATAAGAAATGTACTTTTCCTACTTCATAAGTCTTATCTCCTTTTGGCTTCTGTATTCCTTAAAGAGAACAACTTTTTCATTCTCCTGTATGGTATGAGTACGTGTTTTGTGTTCCATATGACAAGAATAATAGATTTTTCTAAATTGCAGTTTGATACATATTATATTTTATATTTTACTTTTAATGCTGAATACTTTTTGGTGCACATTTTATTGACTTGATCAATAAGGACACTGAAACCAGCTAACTGTGTTTATCACCCAGAAAAAGAGAGCTGGCCGTATTGGCTCTCTAAGGAAATATAACCAGAGGTTGGGGGAGGAAATCAGTGTTCAGTCCTTATTCCTGAGGGGAGATTCTCCCCTGCTCAGGCACTGTACAATGCTGAAGCAGTGCTAAGGCACTGGGAAAGCCCCTTAGGTGTCCAAGGGAGCGTTCCCCTGGTGCAGGCACTGAATAACACTGCCATGCAAGACCCCTTCCATGCCCTGGGTTGTGGGGAAAGCTGGGAGTGGGATGGGTGGGTCAGGGTGGGAGAAGGTAGGGCCACAGTTCATATCACTGCATTGATGCTGGCTGGCACTGCCATGCATAGGCAGCCAAGGATGACCTGCCACCCATAATTATGCCAGGGGCCAGACTGTCCCATGGAGCAGCCCAGGATCAGGAACATGCAAAGGTGGTTTAAAGCCATCTTAGCCTCTCCCTCCAGGACAGCAGAGCTGAGGTAGAGTCTGCAAGGAACGTATTAAACAGTTTGCTGCAGCCTTTTACAAAGCTGGAAATATCCAGATGTGTATTTTGTTTGAGGTCTACACTATGTGCCAGCCTTATTTCTGTTTAATTAGCTTAATACTTAAAAGCTATTTGTGGCCTGTTAGTGATCTGGGAAAGGCCCGGCAGTTGTTAAAAGCACAGCCAGCTGCTAACAGCGGCTATGAGTGCTCGGAGGAGTATGAATAAAACAATGAAAGCAGAAGTGTGGTGATATGTGGCTCGGGTCAGGACATGGAGGGATTGTTTTTGGTCCTGTCCTTACTTGAGAGGTGTAGTGGATCAGAGCACCCAAATGGTAATATGAGAAACAGACTTCAAGCTGAATTTTTTTCCAAAAAGCATGTGCTTTAAGAGTGTATGCCACTAGCTCCTCCTGTTCATTTCACTTGGCTGACCTTGTGGTTAAGGGGTTTTTCTTCTCACCCACAACCCCATTCTCTCAAGAGCATCCCAAATACAAATGGGACTCTTAAAAGACTGGAAGGTGTCCTTAAATTGCTGATGGGTGCCCATATATTTTATGGCCAGAAGGGACCATTATAACTATCTAGTCTGAACTCTTGCATAATACAGGCCAAAGAACTTCACCTAATAATTCCTTCAGCAACCTCAATAACATATGGTGGAACTAGAGCATATCTTTTAGGAAGCCATCCAACTCTGATTTAAAGATCTCTGGTGCTGGAGAATCCACCACATCCATCGGTAATCTGTTCCTGTGGTTAATATACTTGTTTAAAATGCACACCGTATTTCCACTTTTAATTTAGAATAGTGAATTTGCTGAAAGTGAGAGTTAAAGTTAGACTGAGGGAAAATACTGATGAAAGCTCTACAACTAGCAACATTTTGGAACAATTGTGAGATCAAAAGCCTTGGAAGTCAGGGGTTTTGGGGATATTGCTACAAGATACTCAGGGGAAAAAATTCCTGCTGAAATTTTCAATTTTTCTTCAAAAAAACAAAGAAAAAATATTCAGAAAACCTGAAAATGTCTAGTTTTCTGCAGGGCCGGCGCAACCCATTAGGCGACCTAGGCGGTAGCCTAGGGCACAGCTATTTTGGGGGCGCCGGCGCCGTGGCCGCCCGTTCAAATTTGGGGGCGGGACCTTCCGCCACCGCTGTTGGGGGCGGCATTTCGGGGGCGGGACCTTCCGCCGCCTAGGGCGCCGGAAGAGCTGGCGCCGCTACTGGTTTTCTGCCAAAAATATTCAGCTTTTGGGCTTTCAATTATGTGACAATAAATTGAAAGTTTTTGAGGAAAGCAGACTCTTTGCCTGAAAATTTTTCTTTGATCAGAAGTCTAATTTATTTCAACCTAATTCTTGCCAAATAGCGTCAGACTTCACTTCCATCCATGCCAAAATCTGAAGCCTTTAGTTTCTGCTAAGCAGATCTCCTATTACAATTCTGTTTCCTGGCTAACTGATTTCTTTAGCCATTCCCAACACACTCTGTTAAGATGGAAAACACAAGTTGGGGAAAAGAGGAACAGAAAGAAAGGAGAGAGAGAATAAAAGAAACAAAAAGAGGAATGAAAGGCAAAAACACTTCTTATAGGGAAAAAATAATTGAAGCATGGTTGATAGGGTTTTTTTCCCAAAATGTTGTAGGTTTGTTTTGTGTTTTAATAGATGGAGGTAGATTTTTTTGGACAATCCCTATTATAATTTCTGCTTTCTGTTGTTTAGGTATTTTTTAAACTTCATCTTCTGCTACTTTTTGGATTCATTTTTCTGTCTCCCCATTTTTTCCTGCTGCTTTCTGTGTCTCTCCCCCTATTTCTTTGAAGGTGATTTGAGATGTGGCTCTTCATTGCCTGCCTGCTAGACTCTAGGCCGTTGGACAAGTTCTGTGATATCCTGTATACATTTATAATACGTAAAAAAAGTACATTTTTTTTAAAGATGGCCTCCATTTGTGGCTGCAGTTTGTGTTCATATTTATTGCACTCACAGTTCACTGGTGGTTGTAAATTTGCATTGTCTTTCTTTGATTGTGGGAGGTACAATTGTCCACTTATGTGCCTGTGAATCATTCTACAGTTCACACACATTTATAATTAAACAATATTTTATCAAAAATTGGAAGCTTCCTTTGGGAGCTTCCCCAATCCTGTATCAGCAAATAGGTTATATTCAATGGCGAAAAACAACATTAATGTAGAGTTAAGTTGCTTGGCAGTCTGTCATCCTCTTGCAGAATGTTCAGCTGAGCAAAATGCAAACTTCTGAAAAACAAGAAGTTTGCCCGTGTAAACTTAACTCTGCCCTCTTTCAGCAATGCTCCAATATGCCCCATTAACACACGTACATTTACTCTGCCAACCTGACACTTGCTGAAATGTATACGCTCTTCACCTCCTTTTGCAACCCATCATTCTCTCCCAGACGATTCCACCTAACCCTATTAGAGGGGGGAAAAGGTTGCCCACACCATCTTCCCTCTACCCTTTTTTGAGCAATGCCTCAATATGCACATAGCACATACTCAGACTGGCCCTTGGCACTATTAGATTCAAGACTTTCCAGAGCCTGGAATACACTCACGCACTCAGCCAACTCTACAGAAAGAATAACACACGTGTACAATTTAATAACCACTTCACAGCCTTTTACAAGCCTTACACTTACTCACAGGATACCATCTCATTTTCACTTAACCATTATTAAAGCCTGCTCATATTCCACCTCACTGCTCACAGTATCCTTATAATAAAAGCCATATGCCATCACCAACATAACTTATGCAATTCTGCACAGAAGTGATGGATACTGCATCCTGAAGGGACACAGGCACCTCTTCCCTTTCCTCATACACGAGAGGGTGGAAAACAGATCTCCTCATCTCGCAGTCACAGCTCTGTCACACACCTCAGTGTAATCCACAGATCTCGCTAACACACTCCTACCAAGCACAGCTAACTACTGCTTCCACCATTCAGTGTAGCTACACCTGACGCCGGGCACACCCACTTTACTTGGAGTGCAGATAATACTTAGACTGTTCTCATCACCCAGTTCGCCACTGACAATACCCTTTGTAATAACCCCCCTGGGCCCTGCTAATTGTACAGCATACACAACTCTTCACTGAAATGATGCCACTGGAGCCGGAAAGTACATATGCAGCTCTTTCCTTTGCTCACAGATGCTGGTGGGTGCAAAACATAGATAATCACAGCTGTCACACATCTCAAAGTAATCCACACATGTCCTTGTATCACTAACACACCTTGACCAACCAGGCCCAACTACTGCTCCCCTCCTCCCCCATTTAGCATACCTGACACCCTAACTGCACCTGGAACATATGCAAATAGTTCTCATTGACTACTGCTAGCTCCAGAGGAACAGCGGGAAGGTGGCATGGGCAACCTTTTCTTTTCTTCTTTCGTCCTTTAATAATGTCAGCTGGAATCCTGTGGGTGAGGGAAAACGGGTTGCAACAGGAGGTGAAGAGCTTTTACATTTCAGCAAATGTGGGGTTGGCAGAGGAAAGGTATGAGTGTTAATGGGGCATTGCTGAAAGAGGGCAGAGTTAAAGTTGCCTGGGCAACCTTAATTGCGCGTTTCCTGGTTTTCAGAAGCTTGAGTTTTGCTCAACTCAGTGTTCTGTAAGGGAACAACAGGCCACCAAGCAACCTTAACTCTGCATTAATGTAGTTTTTTGCCATTGAATTTCCTAGGTGTTTGGGTTTTTTAAACAGGAAAAGATATGTTATTTGCAGGAATCGGTAGTCATTTAGGCAGCTGTACATATCATGTCCCCCAATTAACGTATTTATCCAGTGACCCCACATACACACCTACACATCAGCTATGCCCTACCAGCTGTGCTCCTGACCCATTCAAAGCATTCCCCACTCCAGCATTGCCCCCTACCCAGTACTGCACCTAGGCCTCTGCACTGCAAGCAAGGAACACATCTCCCTGAAGTATTCACTTTCTGGTACACAAATGTTTCTATTGCATTTACTTCCCTGCTTGTATAACCCAGTTCACATGCAGTGTCTAGAGCAAAGGACAACTGTGTTACAGTGGAATAATGTTGGGGTGCAGGAAGGCTGGAGTGCAGGGTGGTTGGGGTCCACTGGCAGAGCTGCAGGTTGCAGGGATGTTGGGGTGCGCTGACAGAAATATGGGTGCAGGGGTCTGGGGTGAAACATCAGAGCTGTGGGATGCAGGCAGATGGAGGTGCAGAGCTGCGGGTGCAGGGGGTTGTTCATTGGTGAGCTGGAGGTGCAGGAAGTTTAGGTGTAGGGTGGTTGGGGAGCACTGGCAGAGCTGAGGATCCAGCGGGATTGGGGTGCACTGGCAGAGCTGTGAGGTGCAGGATGGTTGGGTTGTTCTGGTAGAGCTTTGGAGTGCATCGTGGCTAGGGTGCATAGGCAGTGCTGGGGCTCCAGGAGGTTGGGATGTAGTGGCAGAGATATGTGGCACAAGGGAATTGGGGTGCACTGGCAGAGCTGGGAGAATTCAGGAGGTTCAGGTGCACTGGTAGAGGGGGATGCTATGCCTCCCTCATCTGAGCCCCCAACCTCTCTCCCTTTCCTTACCCTAGTTGTCCCTCTCCCCATAATCTCCTCCCCAATCTGCAGCCTCAAACCCCTCTTCCCTTATTGCCCCATTCCTCCGTCCCCTAATACCACTCCCTCCCAAGAAGCATTCACATATCTAATTTTTTCTCCCAAAGACAGAGGTGACCCGTGCCGATGGGGGGGGGCAGGGGCAGAGGGCAGCCGGCTTCAGCAATGTTACTGAGCATGCTCAGTCCACGTGAGCATGGTCAGTACAAGCCAAGCAGCAAATCGGGGGGGAGGGGGGCAACGCTGTCCACTCTCCCCACTCTCCCCCCCACCCCCCTCGGCCCACGTGTCCCCTCTGCCCAAAGACTTTCACTACATTCCCCCCCCCCCAAAAAAAAAAACACACCACCACTGCTACCCATTAAGGAACTTTCAGCCATCTCATCCAAAATTATTTTTGTCTTAGGTGTATGTGTGGGGGGGTTGTAATTAATTTATCCTTAGTTGTGTTAATTGCAGAGTAAATTCACAGCCATCAAGAGGTCTGTGATTCATCCAGTGAGTCAATCATACCTCTCAGTTGAACAGTGCAAGGCAGCAGAAGGAAGGGAAACTGTTTTGGGGTGTGGTTGTAACTCAGGAGCCCCATGGTCAAATGACCCCACATTTGGAGCAGTAACACTACCTGCACTAAATTTCAAAGCAATTCAGATTTTACAGGCACTTACAAGAATTGCATTTTAAAGCATATAATGGAATGGAAACCATCTAGCCATTTTTCTGTATTGGCACATGTGCAGTATAAAAAATGTACATTTCCTTACATACCATTCACAATTTGGGTCCCCCAAAGATTTAGTGGCTGCCATATACTGCCTTGGGATGAAACTCAACAGATAGTTCGTCAAGAGTTTAAAAAAAAAAAAAAAAAGGCACCTAGAAACTTTTTGAAAATGGGTATTTTGGGGGACTCATATCTCCAGAACCTCTGGCTCATATTCACAGCTACTGGATATTCTACCTGCTGCTCTGTAACATTGCTTAGCCTTAAAGCGACACTGGTTGGAACTCTGTCTTCTTTAGTTTCCTACTAGTAAAATCATGCTTCTAATGAGAGCAATGATTTTATATTATCTGGAGAGTCCAGCCTTCCAAAGTTTTACCTCTCTGCACTCTTAGACTAGGAATGAATGTATATATTTAAATCCTCAATATTCATTATGCAGCACATGGCTGTGTTTCTTTTAGCTTCTGCTGCTGTTCAGTAACACAGAACAGCTTTGCAGTCTTTCTCCCTCCCAGGCCTCACTTGTCACTGTGGGTAATCAAAGCAAGGAATCCTAGACTTTTCCACAGGGCCCAGAGGGAAGAATTGGCAGGACTGCCAGCTGCATATTCAGTATCTATCAGTGTCATGCATGTGAGTGTGAGAATCACTTGGTCTTCAGGGGAATCAGTCTACTCATCTTACCTGTGATCATTAATGAAAGCTCCCTACAGCGTTAGAGAGAACTGCGGGGAGAATTACCATCAGTCTTCACTGGAACCCCTTCTGCATGGCAAAATGGTGCCATTTTTCATTGGAAGAGGTAGTGAAAGTCTATATACAGATTAGAGTAGCTGTCTATTTTAGAGAATGACTTTTCTCTGCGTGTCTGGCTCTGAGAGACCTGAGAAAACCCATCTCTCTTCACTTTGTTGGAGGGAGGGGGGGATGCAGACAGCAGAAGGAGAGAGATGTAGAAATTAAAATGGAGAGGAGTAGAGATAAACACTGAGTGGGAGCAAAGTGCACAGAGACAGGAGGAAGTGATGGAGGGGACTGGGAGAAGGGAGACTCACATTGTGGAAAGAGGAGCACTATAAGGGGAGTGAGCAACAGGAGGTGGAAAGACAAGGAGGGAAGAGTTGACTATAAGTCCCATCATCAACTTTGATCAAGCTTTGATCCTAAATAGATTTAACTATTTAAATACTGTTTAAATCTATAATTTCTAGTATGCCTTCCTCATAGTATTTGGGTGCCAAATATAACAATTAAGAGAAGATCTGTTTCTGTTCAGTAACAGAGAAAATTCTATGGTTGTCCCTTGGGTCATATACTTTAGAGGAAAGAACCCTCTCACCAAACATTTTGTAGCTTTTTTTTTTTTTTAATGAGAAGGGTCTTTGCAAAGACGTGTGTTTTTCATTGTGTTCTGGAGGACTTGAGCTCAGTCTCCATTGCTAGGCAGCTATATAGCCAAGGGCCCTCTGCCAAAACATCCTGCTGCCATGAGTATCACCCTGGGATCTATTAATCAGCATCCCAGTATAGTGCTGTATTTTTAGTGGGGCAGAGAAAAAGGTGGCCCTTGAGCCCTAGTCTATTGAAAATTTTGAAGATGAGGGCTATTCTGTTTCATGGCACACACACAGAAATTAGATAAAAACATAACATACTCTTGCCGGAAAGTTATAAAGTAACACTACTTTATTTCTTGGGATTCAGAACAGTAACACACACAACCCAAAAGCAGAGAGAGAGACAAAGCAGGCTGCTCCCTAAAACACAGAGGTACAATTCACCCCACCTTACTCCAGGCTGACTGCCTGATGACTGACTGACCGGTAGGCTCAGATTGCACATTTCCTCACAGAGCTACCTAGTCTATAAGCAGGAGTAGGAAAACCCCCTGAGCATTTAAAGTGATAGCTTACAATTTTAATACTATTTTCAATACACCACAAGGACTAACTCTTGAAGTGAAGCCACCATTTTGAAGCTCTGTGTTCTAACATGAGATGCTATTACCACCCTGTTCCAGTGTGCAGAAAAGCTCTCATGGTCAGCCCTAGGAAACTGCTGTAGCAATAATCTAGCCTAAAGCTTACAAAGGCATGGGTCCTTGTCTGAAAGGAAGTGGTGCAGCCTGTTAGAATATGCAGCATGCTTTTCCCTCAACCAATGCTGTATAGTTGTCTAACGGGAGAGATGATTTGATGGTGAAGTCTGCCCCACTGGCTGCCTGGAAGCTGTTGTCTGCTCCATCTCAGGAAGTCAGATATCACCATGGACCTTCAAAGGGGACTGGAGAGTATGTGGAGGTTTCCAGGCAATTTTATTTTCAGCCCCAGCATGTGCAGTATCAAGCCTGGGGCTCTAGCATATTTTAAATGGATAGAGACAGGTCTGAGGAGGAAAGAATAACACCCCAGGTAGTAATGGGTTTCTATTCATACATAGGAATGAATACAAAGTGGCCAATATAGTTTTTTATGACATTTTTAGCAAAAAAAATACACCCAATCCTCAGCCATTAACATTCAGAGCTGGGTATGAAATGAACTGCAGCCAGAGAGCATCTAGATGTTTTGCTGGAGGGATGGGGAAACAGAAGTAAAGAGGCTCCAGGTCCACACAAAGTAACAGTTCTCTTGACTCAGAAAAGCAGAAAGTGACAAGTTGGTAGGGTGTCTGAAAGGTGGAGTGTGTGTGTTTGTACATGGTCGTATGGGGTAAACAGGAGTGAGGGAGAGGGTGTCAGAGTGAAGAAAGGGAGAGAGATTGAGGGGCTAAATTAGGAAAGAGAAGCATAGGATTTGGAAGGAGTGAGTTCTGAAAGGGGAGCAAAGAGTACAACACAATGTAAAGGAAGCAAAAGGAAGTGGGTGGATGAGGGAGAGAGAAGGAGCAACAGCCAGCAAGAAGAACTCAGAAAAATATACACCATGATATATGCTAGGAAAGAAAGGTGAGAGAAAGTAGTAGGAAGGAAGAGGAAGAAGGTATAATAAAAGCAAGGGAGATGTAGTTCTATATATAAGATATGGAATTTTATAGAAAGTTGATTGCCAATATGTCAACAATAAATTAACAGTACACGTATATACTGTCTGATTATATTTGCCTTTGTAATGCATCAAATTGCAACAAAATGGCATGTATTTTCAAAAAATTTCCCTAGACTTCTCTGCAATTAAATATTTCCTGGACTTCTCAAAAGACATTGCCTGGGATGCTTCCACCTACGAGACCAGCCTTGCAAATCTGTTGTTCTCATGGTGGTTGTGCTGGATGTGGCCTCAGTAGTTGCACCTGAAACATGCCTGTTCTTCTGGAACACAGCTTCTTGGCAGGTTTAAATCCTCTCCTTGCTGACAAGGTGATAACATAAGGCTTATCCTTCCCTAACTCCCTTCTCAGCTCCAGCACCTGTTCAATTCACTTTTCCTACTTAGGAAAAAATGTACCTAGGAAAGCAGAAATTTCATCTTGCTGCTGTACAACTGTATTTCTGTTCTGTAGAAAACTGTGTTCAGTCTACATAGGTGAGGTTTTTAACTACTTAAAAGGTAACAGGCTAGGCATTTTCAATCATATCGTTGTCCTTTTTTCTCAGGAGACTTCTGCATTCTTCTGGAATACTCTACAATACTGTGATATGTAAGGTTGTTTCATCAGTTCTTTGAGTAGTTATAAGGTTTGAAAAACCCTCAATAAAAACTTTAGCTAAGTAGTGGTGAAAAACATTAAAATAAAACGTAGATAGTAAAGAGCTTGTCAAGTAAGTTGGAAGAGAATGTGAGAGGTTCAGTGTTTTTTGGCAAAATGGTTACACGGACACCTCAGTTTGTTATTTCAAGGCAGACTAAAAAAATTCTGGGATGTAGATTTGTGGGCTGCACAGAACATCTTGGTGCCTATTGTCCCATACTGGAGAACTGTATCTCTCTTTGAAGTCAATGGGAGTTACTCATATCTGCCGAGGGTGGCAAATTGGGCCCCTGTACTTTAAATCACATGTCTTTTCATGAGAAAAGTCATTTGAGTCTCTCTAAAGTTTTCCACACGGGGATTGGAGGGGAAGGGAGAGAGAGAGACTTAATGTTCCCTTCTAGTTTAATCATTTACATGTTTCGCTGTTGGGTTGTGGAATCTAAACCCAGCAATTTTTCATCCTTGGTGGTGAGGGGAAAAAAATTAAAATGACAACTGAGTCATTACTTAACTTCACAAGTAATCTGGTTATTCACATGCATAGTCCAACTGTAACGTTCCACCCAAGAAATACACTTGCAGGAGAGCAAATGGCAAAAAATTTAAAGAGACCTTTTGTCCTACAGCAGAGTTTCTGTGCTTTTGGCATTGAAGTGCCAACTCTCTTTCAAAACTTGTTTTGAATACACTGTGAGGTAATTTTTTAAAGAAAACAAATCTTCAAAATCTGTCAAAGTGTATAAAAATGAAGCCCAATGCAACAATTTAGCAGCATTTACTAATGATGTTTGTACAGGTATATTAGAAAAGGGCGAGTGCAGAAAATACTCTTGGCAAGCCAGCTTTTCATTTTATATATAATCATATGGAGGGAAAAAGTCATCCAAGTTCTCCAGGCTTATGGGCCTTGAGTGAATTTAATTAAAGTAAAGGGAGAAAAAAATAGAACTTGTGCTCAGAGAACATGAAAGCCTAAAAATTTGAAATGATGTGGTTTATGAACTTTGGAGCAGGGTTGTGTGAAAACTT
Source organism: Platysternon megacephalum (assembly GCA_003942145.1). Taxonomy (NCBI): domain Eukaryota; kingdom Metazoa; phylum Chordata; order Testudines; family Platysternidae; genus Platysternon; species Platysternon megacephalum. The sequence continues at coordinate 7,579,710 of QXTE01000060.1, read as the reverse complement.
CCAAATAAGTTTTGTGGTGTTCAAGTGGAATTTAACACTAAAACTGTTTCAGACGTTTCGGGGAGCCCTTGCTTTTTCAAGTAAATGATCATTTTCAACAAAAAATTCAATGACAAGAACAAACATTAACCTTGCTGAGTGCAAAGTGGGCCCAGCAAGAAATACAAGCAGCAGGCTGCCCCATGAGACTGCAGCACTGCCCCAACTAAGACTAGGCAAAGCTAGTAGAGTGCCAGTCAATGTACTTAGAACCTGATCCTGTAAGATGCTGAGTGAAACTAGTGTGAGTTGAGGGCTCTCAGGAGCCACTCAGCAGCTCATGGGATTGGGTCCTTAAACAGCAGCAGACTCTGTGGCATGTTAAATTTGACACTGTTCTATAATTGCCCCACCACTTTGGCTGTGGGTTTCTCAGATCCCAAAGCTGGCTCTGAATAAGGATATTTCTCTCTGATGTGATTCAAACACACAACCAATCCATAGAAAAGCCTAGTGAAATATGTCCTCGGACCTGATTTCCCAACATTAATACAGTAGCTCAGACTTGTATTTTTTGTTTTGTTTTTTGGAAATGGATGATTACATAATTTTACCTGTAAGAGGCAAATCACTGAAAATACACAAAGATGAGGGATTATCTAAAAATTTTGCTATTCTTAGTCAACAGGTACAACCTCCTTATCAGTACAAATGCAGTCCTTTCCATGTCCAGTTACAACCCCAAAGAGGTTCTAGAATGAAAGACAGCTCCAAATGGAATGCACAAAACAAGCAGCTATAAAGCAATTTGAGTAGCACTAAATAAGTCTGATCAAAAAGCCACTTTTTAAAGTAAAAGTCAAGTCCTGGCACACCACCTCAAAAACCCCTTCACAGCACATCAGCAGTCCTCCGAAGCAGACTGAACTGCTTCACTGCATACTGGAGGTAAGCATAGGGGTATAATACCAATCTCTTTAAGCTAATGAAAGACTTTTCAGTGTGAGAGAGATCCGCTCCTGCTGAGATTTGAACTGGAAATCCTTGAATCCAAAAATCAGTAATTCCTTAAGCTGGGATAAAGAAGAGTCTCTAATAACTGACACTAGTGCTAACAATTATATTCCCTGTGCAGATCCTCTAGCCGCTAAAGACAAGACTATCTATATGTACTGTTCAATAAGAGGTTAAGGCTGAACAACCCAGTTCTGCCCACTAGAAGTACTTTGTCAGTTCCAATAGTAGTGTCATTGAAGCGTGATAATACCACTCTGCTGGGAGGTTCTGGGGAAAAGTGCACCAGCGAACTCTTGTCTCTAATTAGAATCTCCCCAAAACCATGAGTATATGGTCCATAATTCTAGGAGCTGACACTTTGATTTCTTCTGTGAGGCTGTGAATCCACCCCAGTAAAGGAATTCCAGAGAGATTGTGTGGTTTCCAAATTCAGTGTGAAGTTTCCTTTTTTTCTGTGTGCCAATTAACCCCATGGGAAAACACAGACGTACACTTTCTGCAGCCCATTTGTTATCACAGCCCCTGCAGCAACCATCCTGCCAGGAAGTCTCCCAACAGATAACTACCCCCAGGCTCCTCATTGCAGAATAAATACACATGGCTGCCCCACCTTCCCTACCCTTTCTTTAAGCCATGGATCTGGATCTCCAGAGAGTCCTAAGAGTGAATTTTGTGGGGTCTAGAAGGTTAGGGGAGAATTCTGAAGAGGCACTAGTCTGCCTTCTTCCAAGTCTCCCTGGTAGGCATCCAGCCCCGCATTGTGGAATCTGCAAAGAGCATGAGCACAATGTAGGTATGAATATATAACATATGAATTAGATATTTATATATCTGCCTCTATGAGATATAAATGTGTGTGTGTAAACCATATGTAAGAAGAGTGTGATGTGAGGGAATGATATGGTGTGTTTGAGATATGAAGGTTATATTGGCAAGTTGAGCTGGTTGAAATTAGGAATTTCCATGCTGCTGGAAATTCCAAGATTTCAAAATTTGGTTTCGTCCTAATTCAGGACAAAAAGTTGAACTCTTGGAATTTTTCATGAAACAAAATATTTTGTTTTGACTTTATCAAAATGTTTCATTTCAACATTATCATTTCAACTTTTATATTATAGTATAACATAAAAGATGATACAACAGTCAAAATGAAACATTTTGACCTAAACAAAGCAATAATTTCCTGTGAAAATTTCAACAAAACTTTTATGATTTAGTCAAATCAGCATTTTCTGATGGAAAACTGTTCCATCAGAAAATGTTCAACCTGTTCTTATTGGCAATTGTTTGGGATGGGCAAACAAAGCGTTACGGGAATTATCCTGGCCTTCTCAAATGAGTGCTGATAAAAAAACTTTATGCCACATCATTGTGTATTCTTCATATCACTAATATCTTAAAGACCAATGTTATTTTAGAAATGTTTGAGGGAGTTATTTTTAAGCCCCTCCCCTGTAAATCCAGGCTCTGTTGATACCATAGTGTAACTGCACAGGCCACAAAAGGATGGGAGAAATTCTAACTAGTAAATTTTAGAAGCCTCTCAAAGTCTTGTTATACAGAAGTGATTTGAAGGTTCTCAACACAATGCAGGACTAGCAGCAAGTCTATTATGACAGGTTGTGAGATATTGGACATTGAACGCTGTAACTGGTCCACAATTAGAGCATATGTTGCCTGTCCTCTGCACTAGGCCAGTAGATTTCTTTCAGTGAGTACGGGGGAAATTCTTGTCTTGGAGGAAAGAAGGAAACATTGCTCTAGCCAAACAAAATAGCAGCTGTTTGAGGCTGCTCAGGGGTTTGGAATGTTAGTATAAAGGAGCTGAATTAGTGGTCTGAGAGCAGGTGAAGTAGAATCATAGAAATGTAGGACTGGAAGGGACCTCCATAGGTCATCAAGTCCAGTCCCCTGCAACAGGTGTTTGTCTAACCTGTCCTTAAATACCTTCAATGACAGAGATTCCACAGTCTCCCTAGGTAATTTGTTCCAATGCTTAACTACCCTGACAATTAAAGTTTTTCCTAATGTCTAACCTAAATCTCCCTTGCCGCAATTTAAGCCCATTACTTCTTGTTCTGTCTTCAGTGGTTAAGGAGAACAACTTAACTCTCCTCTTTATAACAACCTTTTACATACTTGAAGACTGCTATCCTATCTCCCCCTCAGTCTTCTCTCCAGACTAAACAAACCCAATTTTTTCACTCTTTCCTCATAGGTCATGTTTTCTAGATCTTTAATCATTTTTGTTGTTCTCCTCTGGACTTTCTCCAATTTGTCCACATCTTTCCTGAAGCGTGGTACCCAATACTCCAGTTGAGGCCTTATCAGTGCTGAATAGAGTGGAATAATTACTTCTTGTGTCTTGCTTACAATACTCCTGCCAATACATCCCAGAATGATGTTTGCTTTTTTTGTAACAATATCATATTGTTGACATCATATTTAGTTTGTGATCCACTATGACCCCCATGTCCTTTTCTACAGTCCCTCCTTCCTAGACAGTCATTTCCCATTTTGTATTTGTGCAATTGATTATTCCTTCTTAAGGACTTCGCATTTGTCCTTATTGAATTTCGTCCTTATTGAATTTCATCCTATTTAATTCAGACCATTTCTCCAGTTTGCCAAGATAATTTTGAATTCTAATCATGTCCTCCAAAGCGTCCGCATCCTCTCCCAGCTTGGTATCATCTGCAAACTTTATAAGTGCACTATCTATGCCATTATCCAAATCATTTATGAAGATATTGAATAGAACTGGACCTAGGACAGATTCCTGCAGGACCCCACTCAATATTCCCTTCCAGCTTGATTGTGAACCATTGATGATTACTCTCTGAGTATGTTAGTTCTGAGTATGGTTTTCCAGCCAGTTGTGCACCCACCTTATGGTAGATTCATCTAGGCTGCATTTCTTTAGTTTGTTTATGAGACAGTCATGTGAGACAATATCAAAAGCCTTACTAAAGTTGAGATAAATGACATCCACTGCTTCCCCCATAGTAGTCAAAGGTTGTACAATAAATATATCTATCACATGGATATCTCCACATAGATCTGTGTCTGAATGTATATATGCATACAACAATTCTATGTGTGTATAGATTAACAAACTAGACATATTATCCACACAGAAAAAGACAATTATATGCTTATTTTTGACATAGGGATGTCATCTGTATTACATTTTGAACAAATTAATTTGCCCTTTATCCCTCTGCTGCCCCCAATCTGATATGTTCTGCAGACAGATATGGCACATAAAGTTTTGTATATCTGGCATGCATTCACATGGCTTTATACTGACTATCTACTATAGTTAGTAACAATCAGATCTATCAACAATTGCTGCATAGAGGAAAAATAGTCTCACAGCACTAATAAAACGTCTTCCATAACAGTCTGACTGAGCTAGAGCTCCTGAACTCATTTCCTCTTTTTGGAGTCTCTTCTGTTTCACAACTAGAAATCTAGTTAACATGGAAGCAAGTGAATTTAGAATTCTCATGGCCTCCTGCAGGTTCTTTAGTTCTTACTGTGTTTACAGAAGCTCCTCTTGGTCTTTTCACATTTCATCTGTTAGAGATGGAGAGGAAGAAAGGAGGAGTAGGCATTTGCTGCTAATGTTCAATAGCATATTTTTGCCTTTTAGCAAAGACCTACAGTCATCTATTTTATGTTGCTGGTTCCAGACTTGCCACCAGGAAAAAGAGAACCAACAGAGGTTTGGGATGTGAGGAGTTAAACTGTGGGGAAAGTTTAAGGATCTAGATGTGTGCCATTAAAGCTATTTAAAAGATGGCAAGAGACCCTTAATACTTTTCTTTGTGAAGAACAATGACTTAGTTTACTAATCACATTTCATTATTATTCTATCAAAGGGGATCTTTATTTGAGAATCTTAATGAACTATTACTCAATTGCCAGTTGGAGTTGTGAGGTGGAATAGTCATCTGCTGCAGTGGCAAAGAGTAGGTCTTGGCTGGGACTGGAATGTAAATAATTTGTTATAGTTGGCCTCCTCCAGGCATGTGGGCCTGATTTTCCATTGCCTGGCACCTGGTGAAGACACGTGGACCTGCACACAGTGTGTGTGTAAAACATTACCATTCTGACCTGTTAGCATTTTGTACTCCCTTTGCATAGTTGTAAATAACTTAACTGCACAGTGAACCAGGCAGGACCCATGTTTCAGATACCATTCCTGCAGTGTTTAATGGGAAGCACTTCAGTCCAGAGCAATTGGACAGGAGGAGTACAAATTCAGGACAAACTTAAATTTGTTCCTCATGAACTTTAAGGGCAGTGGATATTCAGTTATCATTATTTGAAAGAAAGGATCTTCTATATCAGGGGTAGCCAAACGTACTGGCCCTCTGACCAAATACGACAATCTTCAGAAGTTCAAGAGCTGGGGCACGCCTGCCTGGAGCCGGGGCTCGGGGCTTCAGCCCCACTCCTGCTGAAGCCCCGAGTCCTGGCAGGTGCGCCCCGCAGGGCTGAAGCCCCAAGATCCCCTCCCCACTGGGCAGAAGCCCCACCACCCCACTGCAAGACACAGGTCCTCAGCTCCACCACCCCACCCCCACACACACACAAACACACGTGGTAGGTGGAGAATGGGGGTGGGGCTTGCGAGACGCACTTTAATTGTAAAAGAGCGGCATGTGGCTTGCGAGCCACAGTTTGGCCACCCCTGTTCTATATGGTAGCTACTTTAAGGGCAAATTCACACAAGATAAAATATCAAAGAGATCTAAAGCATGTAGTAGGTGATTCATAGGCTCATTTGGTTAATAACGTGGATCATTAGGAAAATGATAAAATATGGTTTGACAAATTCATTCTTCAGAGCACCACATACTGTCTTAATGGCATTGCTTTGAGTCTCTGCTCTAGCTGTGCCTATTCACCACTTCTTCCAGAGTGTGTGTGAGTTCATTCTCTCTTGTTCTCCTCTCGTTCTCCCTTTGACTCTTCAGTCTCCCCTTTCCTCACAGGACCTAGACAACAGTAGGGTGATGCCTTCCCTGGTGGGTTCATTTGGGGATGCCTGGTGCCACCTCATTGGTTTATTTCAAGCTTGATCATTCCTAGACAAACACTTCTGCAGAAGTGGAATTAAGAACCTTGTCCATCCTGAAGTACCAGAAAGGTCTTAGTCATTACAAGTACTTTAGATACTTTTCTGCAGGTAGTAGCTTCTGTAAAAAAAAAAAGAAGAAAAAAAGATCTGGTCCTTCATCATCTGGACTGACACATGCATCTCTCAGTATGCTGTGCTTCTCTCTTTGTCCCACTAGTACAATTAAATACAATGAACTTGACAGCTAAGCAAATGTGTGTCACTTCTCTGCCCAAGATTGTCAATTCACTGCAATCCTAACCCAATGGTTTCAAGACTATTTTTACTTGTGTGTTTTGTTTTGTGTTCCTAGGAAGGAGCTAGTCTCTACTTCTGAAAATACTCTGAGTTTAGTTATTTTATCCAGTGAGATCAGATGTGCTCAGCTAGACATTTCTGTTCTCATGGTATCCCACTGAGTTCATATTCAGGGCTGAGTCTAATGGCTCAGCTTGGTCCTAAAGCAATATTGATTTAAATGTGTAAACACAAAGATTAAAACTTGATCACCAACATATCTGTATTGAAATGAATCCATATGAGGCAAACTTAGTTAAAAGTGTAAGTGTTTAATGTTTAAAGGTCAATGCCAAATAATCATTAAAAACAGGTTTCTGGGAAAGAAAGATGTGTAGGCAGTTTAAGATTAATCCATAACAGTGACTACACATACAGTATGGAAACTTAATTGTAATATATATATATATATCCATTAATTAAAATACTTGGAGGAATTTTGCTACATTGATCAGGTTGATAGTAAAGGACTGACTGGTTTCCATTTGTATTAAGAATGAGTCCATAAATCAGGAATCCATGCTCTGTTTCCCTCTCTGCCTAGCTGTCTCTCTCTTTTTCATCGATAACCTCCAGAATTCATTGGTTCTCTTCAAACACATTTCACCTCTAGCTACATCTCAGATGCTCTGTTTTAACTCATGTCCTTGTTCTTCGTACAAGAACAAGTATGTAATCTTCCACTATCTTAAGGAAAGAGACACGCTGAAGGCAGAAACATCCTCTAGCTTGCCAAGATTTGAAGAAATCCTGCAAAGAGGAAGGCATTTCTGAACTGCTTGAAGAGAATCTATCTAAAAGCAGATAAAGAAAGCAATATTGTAGTTTGGTATACTGAACTTTTGCCAGGAGAAAAAGTAAGTAAACATAAATATCCTTACCTAACCCTAATTCCAATCACTATAGTAAAGTATTGAGTCATCACAATAACATCTCAAAGTTAAGTGAAGGCGGGGAGGGGAATAGTATTATAGGGACAGATCCCACTCCCATTAAAGTCTATGTCAGATTTCCCTTTGATTTAAGAAAGCAGGATCAAGCTAAGTAGCTATCCAAGTGTGCACTTGATGAGCCTCAAAGGTATTAAAACGCTATTATTTGGGGGTGAAATTCTCTTTACTTGCTTAAAGCCTGAATAATTGTGCTTTATGCAGCTAAAGTTCATGGAAGTTAGAGGGCAAAATCCAGCTCCAAGCCTAGGACCAGGTTGCAACAGCTTTCTGTGCAATGGTTCTACTTTCTGCATTTTAATACCTGTTTAAAAACCAATCATGTCAGCAATGGCTACATGAAATTAACACTTTGTATTTATATAGGACTTTCCACTAGAAGCTCTTACTTTATACATTTAGCATCAAAATCCTCCAGTGAGATGCGGAAGTTTCCCAATTTACAGATGGGAAAATGAGGTACAGAGAGATTAAGTGACTTGCTCAAGATAACTGTGGCAGAGCTGGGAATAGAACCCAGATGTCAATGTGTGTTGATGGCACTCAGCGATAGGATTGTGCCCCAAATATGAGGTATCATTCATCATAGCAAATATGGGGAATATGCATTTCATTCTCCCACAATTTAGGTGAGTGACTGCAGTTACTTTCACTAAGTCACTTTTGTCATTTTAGAATTAATTTCTTATTGCCTCTCGTTTTGGACTCTTGTTGATGTATACCTGGTGTTTAGATAATTCACTCTTCTGGAGTTCCTAGGTATTACTCTTGACACTTAGGCTGGTAAGAACCCTGGGTTGTTTTCCTGAGCTAAGTCTATGCTAATGAAAATGTGCACTATGTGAGAAGAGAGACAGAAAGAGCTGGTGTGTCATTTTCTCCCTGTGTAAAGGACTTGGTCTAGAAAAAAGAGGAAAGTGCAGTGTCTGGGAGAACAGAATGAAAAAGTGGGTGAGACCAGAAAGTTGACAAGTGGTATAAAAAGCAAAATGTTTTCAAATGGAATAAAATAAATGCTTTTTAAAGTAGCATATAATCAACTTGTGGAATTCTGTGCCGTAGGGTATTACTGAGGCAAACAGTTCAGCAAGAGTAAAAAAAGGATTAGACATTTATATGAATAACAACATTTGTAGCGATACTAGCTAGACTGAAAATTACAAGGGTTATGGCAAGCCTTTCACTTCAGGGCATAAACTGAGAGGAAGGGATTTTTTTACCTCGTATACTATAGATTGCAGAGTTGGCCAGAAGCATTAGAATTGCAGTTTTTCTTTCCTGTCCTGTGAAGCACTAATATAGATCACCATCAAAGTTGGGACTTTGGGCCTATTGCATGCCCCAATGTGTCATTTCCTATGTTCCTCTGGGTGGTGACTATTTTGGAAGTGATGAATATGGAACTGAGTTCAGCGGAAATATGGGACTGGTAATGGTTCATGTTCGAAATAGGATCGGTTTGTCTACATTTGGAGCTCCTAGAATGAATACTCTGCCAATTGCGTGTTTTCTAAGTAGATTTGAATTTTAAATGGTGAGCACATTGCTGATTCACTGGTGGCAATCTGAATCTGAATCTTTACTGAACAAATACCCCAGCATACTGCTTGTGAGTAAAGTGCTGGTGGAAGTGCCACTTGACTGGCATGATGTAAAACTCAACTCTTAAGCATCTGTGGTCCTTAAAGTTCCAATTCTAGAGTGCAATAACTTCCAGTGTCCTGGTCAAATTCCTACGTGGGTAAGTACACTTACCCTACCTAACTCCCTTTGCAGTTTCACCTGGATAAGTTATTCCTCCTGTCTTCCTTTCCCAGAACTACTATGTAGTGCTAGAGCATTGCAAGAGTTACCCTATTCCACCCCAGAGGTGACTGCATTTCAGGGGTGGATTAGATGTACTTTGTTTTTAAAGGACTTTGGATTTTTTCTTGAGGGCATATGGCAGGTAGAACTGCTCTGTAGCACCCCTAGCAGGGTCCAGTGTGGTACTGCAGGGGCTCCCTGCCTTAGTCTAGAAGTTTTGGCTGCCTGCTGGGAGCAGGGTGGCTTGGGCCATAAGTCTAGAGTCAGTATCTACTCCAGGGGTTGGCAACCTGCAGCACGCGTGCCAAAGGCGGCAAGCAAGCTGATTTTTAATGGCACTCTCCTCCCAGCCGGGTTCCCGCCCGCCGGCCCCACTCAGCCCGCTGCCTGCCTGGATGAACAGAATCCCAGACTGGCAGCGGGCTGAGCGGGGCCGGCGGCCATGACCCTGGCTGCCAGGGGCCGGTGGATGGAACCCCAGACCGGCAGCGGGCTGAGCCACTCAGACCGGCAGCGGGCTGAGCCACTCAGACCACTGCCGGTCTGGGGTTCCATCGGCCAGCCCCGCTCAGCCCCCTGCCGGTCTGGGGTTCCATCCGCAGACCCCTGTAAATGTAAAATGTATTACTGGCACGCGAAACCTTAAATTAATGAAGACTTGGCACACCACTTCTCAAAGGTTGCCAACCCCTGATCTACTTGAAGCCAAGGTTCTGACCTGGCCCTGGGATATTCTGGGCTAGTTCTGAGGAGCTCTTCCTCTGTCCCAGTGTCGCCCAGCAGTGCTCCTGAGAAGAAGCAGGCAAGCCTTGTTAACTGGCCTGCTGCCTCCCAATCGGTCAGTGTCTCCTGGCCCTTCCAAGCTTTTGAAGGACTAGGGCCGGGTCTACACTACGGAGTTAGGTTGGCGCAAGACAGCTTACGTTGACCTAACTCTGTATGTGTCTACACTAAAATTTTGCTCCCACTGACGTAACTGCCCCCACTACGCCAGCTTAATAACTCCACATCCACAAGAGGCATAGAGTCAAGGTTGATGTAGTTAGGTCGATTCAGTGTCAGTGTAGGCTCTGCGTTGCTTACATGGACTGTTACTGGCTTTCAGAAGCCATCCCACAATGCCCCACACTGACAGTACAATCGGTGCAAGTGCTCCTGTTGAGGATGCGCACCGCTGATACGAGGAGCAAAGTGTAGACACGTACAAGCGATGTAATTACTGCGGTGGCTGTATGCTGATGTAAGTTAGGTCAACTTAATTTTGCAGACATGCCCTACGTCTTGTTGGTAGCCTGGCCTGCGCAGAGGCTGTCAGGGCACTGATGCCTCCAGCAGGGGACAGAGAAGGCCTGATAGATACCATCACAAGGTGCTAACGAAATAAAAGGCGTTTAGGTCTCGGCTATTGTTCTCATCATATATAAAGAGAATATTGGCTTACTGACTCATGGCTAAATTGCAGTTTCGTGTGTATTATGTAGAACTATTAATGTTCACAGAAATAGACTAAGAATTTAAAGGGGCCACTATCCCATTGCTTTGTTGCTAAATGATTGTGGGGGTTTTGTGCCTCTTACTGATGTACAATTCAGGGTTGGATTCATGGAGGGTTTCAAGTAGTCTGAAAATGAAGCTGCATCCTATTATTACCTGGTGATGGAATTTCATTGGTTTGTAACAAAATATTATCACTAAGACAGCCTGTTTAAATGCTTTTCTAATCGTATTGCTTCATTTGAGTTGGGCAGAAATAGTGGGCAGCAGACGCAAGGTGGATACCAAGATAAAATGGTTAAAAATGTTCAGTTGGAAATTCTTATGTAATTTCATCAGAGCACTAATGAGATTAGCCAGGTTAAACCTCAGAGCAGTGATGCACCAGAGGCTGACTTGGCAGTATTGTCAAACTAAAGAACCCAAAACTAAACTCAACATGTGAGAATTGCAACCTGAAGTGCCTGCAAAACCAATTCCCAATACACACATACATGTGCACTGTGATTCTACTGGAGCTAGCCTCATTGTGAAGGGGGATAGCTGATGGTGCTTTTTCCATATGGCAGAAGGAAAACTGTTCCAGATTTCACCATATCACCTACATTCATGTGGACCAACCACCTCAAACCTAACTCAGAGATTTCTTTTTTCTGAGTGGGGTGGCGCCGCAGTGGCGCGGGAGGGGGAGAACGTTGTTAGTCAGCAACCTCAGGTTATTCCGCTCACTTCAAGGTCTGGTCAACACTTAAGGTTTAGGTTGACATAGCTAAGGTGCTCCGGGGTGGAAAAATCCACATCCCTGAGCACCATAGCTATACTGACCTAATCCCCAGCGTAGACACAGCTAGGTCGATTGAAGAATGCTTCCATGAACCTAGCCACCATTGCTTGCGGAGGTGGTTGTGACAGGTTGGACTCTTCCCCCTCCCCTCTCTCCACCCCCCCCCCATCCCCCATCCGGGATGCCATACGATGCGCTGGGGTCCCACTGGTTCCGCCCGTTCCACCAGCCTGGGTTTCCTCACCCTGTCCTGGCTGTGCCAGGCCCTCAAGGCTTTTCTGGCACACACACAGGTAAGGCCACACCCAGACTGAATTCAGCTCTGTGTGGGAGAAAGCATCTTGGAGGTTCACCCAGCACTCATGTGCACATCCCTTTTGGGGAGTAAACCCAAAATAATATTGTCTTGTGCTGTATAGAAAGATCTGCACAGCGCTAGCTCATAAAAATTGCCGTCTCCCTCAATGTGGAGAGAGATATGCACAGCTTCTTGCCCCCTGCAGATATGAATTGCACAAATCAGGTTATGTTATAAACAAGAAATAAGTTTATTAACTATAAAAGGTAAATTTTAAGTGATTATAAGGGATTGCAAACAGAACAAAGCAGATTACTGAGCAAATAAAACAAAGCACGCAAACTAGGCTTAATACACTCAAGAAACACGTTACAAAATGTAATTTCTCACCCTCAATATTGTTTTAGGCAAGTTGCAGAGTTTCTGTAGCTTAGAGTTCCAGTTATTTCTCTTTACAGACTAGACTCCTTTTCTTAGTCTGGACTCAGCCCTTGCCTTTCCCTCAGCTCAGTTCCTTTCTCTCTTGAGGTACTTTCAGCTATCTTTCTTCTTGGACAGGAAGGCAATGGAGAAGAGTCCTGTTTGCCTTACTCCCCAGCCTTAAATAGAATTTACATAAGGTGGGAAGCCTTTGTTTCCAATGGAAAAGTACCAGCAGTGTCCAAGGTGGTACTTTTTACCACATGACATTATCACCTGAACTTGCAGTGTCAAAGCAACCATGAAACCAGGTTTATTTGCAATGTCCACAGGAAGGAACTCCTGGAAGATGGGGGATCCACATCTTCAAAGACTCATTCTCTTTTTCCTAATGGCCCATTAAGGCTGATTGCTTACTGTCTGGTGGGTAATTGTTACGTAGTCACTATTCCTAACTCCAGATACAGAAATGATACATGCATACAAATTGGATAATCACATTCATTAAATTATAACCTTTCCAATGATATCTTACATGAGCCATCTTGCATAAAATATATCTTAGTTATGCCATATTCATATCATAAGCATATTTCTATAAAGAATATGGAGTGTCACGTCACAGTGGTGTTCCTACGGCAATAAAAAAAACCTTTCTATCACTGTAAGCTGCATCTATACTAAAGGGTTATGGTGGCCTAGCTAGAGTGCCATTACTATGCCGTTATAGTCCTCGTAGTGTAGGTCTTTGCCTGAGGTGGTACAGGATAAACCAAACTTGAGAGAGGAAATATCACTCTGGATGATGCACAATCTTCCCTTGTCTTTGTGTTTCCATGCAGAGGTGTGATCTTGTGGGCATACTTGTGATGTATGAGCACTCAGATAACAAAATACTTGTCACTAAACATAAATACTTAGCTTTAGGAGAAGAATTTGCTTTGGCAACGGTTTTAAACTGCATGTCAGTGTCCTTACAGTGGAAGAAACATATTAGCCATTGCCAGATAAGTAAGGGCTTGTTTACGATGAGTTATTCCAGAACAGATATTTCTGAATAACTCCGTGTGTGGACACTTATTCCAGAATAAGAGTGCCTTGCTCTGAAAGTGGATTAAGATAAACTGAAACAAGACAGTCTTCATTCCAGAATGTGTCCACACATAGAGTTATTCAGGAATAGCTATTGCACTTTAAATTCACACCCTATCTTATTCCGAATTTACTTTCAAGTGTATACAAGCTCAAAGAACCTTGGAAATGGTGGATGGGGAACAGAGTTTCAAAAGGTACTAATATAGACTGTTAGACATCCCCTCTCAAAATGGAGTGGCATAGTTTGCTGCCAAGTTGAAGGAGCACAAACATAACGTTTAATGTTTCTTGTCTCTAGGTACTTTGTATAGTGCACACAAATTCTTTAATCCACTCGTGAATATTTGAATACTCCACATTATATATGCACACAGATATGATAATATATATATATATATATATATATTAAATAATTACACATATTTAGATTTATTAGACATCTGTGTTTTGCTGTACCATTTCTGCACTCTAATTTTGAGAGGACTGGTATTTTATTGTCTCTGACACGTATACTTAAACACATTTAATACTACAGTGCAGTATGATATATATTGTTGAACATATTAGTTTCTTCATAATTAGCTTGCAACACCCCTTCCATTATAAGACTAACTTTGACCCTACACACATACACACACTAATTTCAGCAAACCAAAAATAAATCCACATGAAAATTTACATCAAATTTGAAGCAAATTGGACAAGGCTTTTAGAATGTACAAAGGTTCAAAAAAATGAGGTGATCTCAGTTTTTTAATATTTTTCTTACATTTTTTGGCTCATTATAACTACAAAATGGTTTGTCCAAGAGACTCCAATTTTGTTTTAATCTGTTAGTCCTTGGCAAAGTATGGTTCCTTTGACTTCTTTTGGAGGACATGTTGGCAGAATTAATTAATTCTTTAATGTGGTTTCTGCATACCTTAACGGCTTCATGGAGGTGATGAACTCCACGTGGTCCTAGAAGAAGAATTATGTGCCAAGGTGAAGGGAAAGGAGGGGTGTCATACTTGTTTATCATATACATGCATTTTTCTAAACCAAAGCCATGAACAGTATTCTAGAGTTCAGCTCCATGGCCAAACTATGCAAATAAAATGGTTTCAGTGAATTTAAGATATTTGTAACAACTGGCTAACTTCTGAACATCCTTGACAAAGAAATTGTCTTCACTACCATGCTAAATTGGTGCCGCTGTGATTGATGCAGCAGCATCAATTCAGCACATCTGATGACGACGCGCTATGTCAACAGAACATAAGAACATAAGAAAAGCCGTACCGGGTCAGACCAAAGGTCCATCTAGCCCAGTATCTGTCTACCAACAGTGGCCAATGCCAGGTGCCCCAGAGGGAGTGAACCTAACAGGCAATGATCAAGTGATCTCTCTCCTGCCATCCATCTCCATCCTCTGACGAACAGAGGCTAGGGACACCATTCTTACCCATCCTGGCTAATAGCCATTTATGGACTTAGCCACCATGAATTTATCCAGTCCCCTTTTAAACATTGTTATAGTCCTAGCCTTCACAACCTCCTCAGGTAAGGAGTTCCACAAGTTGACTGTGCGCTGCGTGAAGAAGAACTTCCTTTTATTTGTTTTAAACCTGCTGCCTATTAATTTCATTTGGTGACCCCTAGTTCTTGTATTATGGGAATAAGTAAATAACTTTTCCTTATCCACTTTCTCAACATCACTCATGATTTTATATACCTCTATCATGTCCCCCCTTAGTCTTCTCTTTTCCAAGCCGAAGAGTCCCAGCCTCTCTAATCTCTCCTCGTATGGGACCCTCTCTAAACCCCTAATCATTTTAGTTGCCCTTTTCTGAACCTTTTCTAGTGCTAGAATATCCTTTTTGAGGTGAGGAGACCACATCTGTACACAGTATTCGAGATGTGGGCGTACCATGGATTTATATAAGGGCAATAATATATTCTCTGTCTTATTCTCTATCCCCTTTTTAATGATTCCTAACATCCTGTTTGCTTTTTTGACCGCCTCTGCACACTGCGTGGACATCTTTAGAGAACTATCCACAATGACGCCAAGATCTTTTTCCTGACTCGTTGTAGCTAAATTAGCCCCCATCATGTTGTATGTATAGTTGGGGTTATTTTTTCCAATGTGCATTACTTTACATTTATCCACATTAAATTTCATTTGCCATTTTGTTGCCCAATCACTTAGTTTTGTGAGATCTTTTTGAAGTTCTTCACAATCTGCTTTGGTCTTAACTATCTTGAGTAGTTTAGTATCATCTGCAAACTTTGCCACCTCACTGTTTACCCCTTTCTCCAGAAGCGCACTCTCCTGTCTACGTAATGAATCCACCTCAACAAGAGGCAAAGGAGATGCTCTCCCACCAACATAGCGCAGTGTAGAGACCATGTTAAGTCAATGTAAGTTACATTGCTCGGGGGATTGGGGGGTTTACACCCCTGAGTGACGTAACTTACATCGACTTAAGCAGTAGTGCAGACAAGCCCAAAATCCCTATCATCAAAATGTCTTCATTGTGGAGAGCCTATCTTATGAGAGTAGACTAAAAAAAGACTAGCTTGTTTAGTCTAGCAAAAAGAAGGCTAAAGCTAAAGGACAGTGTCGGTACAAAAACAAATGGGTATAAATTGGCCATGAATCAATGTAGGCTGGAAATTAGAAGACTGTTTTTAACCATCAGAAGAGTGAGGCTCTGGAAGAGCATCCCAATTGCAGTAATGGGGGCAAACAACCTAATTCTAAGATGGAGTTTGATACATTATGAATTAGATCATGTGATGGGGTTGCCTGCAGTAGCTGAGGGCCAGACTTAATGACCCAGGAGGTCCCTTCTTGTCCTATGTCCTACATCTGTTTCCCCACGCAGTGTATTGCATGGAAGAATGCAGAAGAAGCACAGTCTCACAGTTAAAACACAATTAAAGAGTCATGAGATCTGGGTGAGTGGGGATAGGGGTTTCCACTACCTCTGACACAGGCTTCTTGTGTGTCTATGGGCCTTTCTGTGCCCCACTTTCCCCATCTGGAAAGTACTTTGCAATGAAGTTGAGGATTAATTCACTCCATGTTTTGAAGCCACTTTGAGATCCTTGTTTGCAAAATGCTATAGGAGTGCAATGTATTATTATTTTTTATTTATTAAGATATACTGCCCCTACAGGTTTTTAAGTCCTAGGAGCTGACGTATACCTATCTGCTTTGCTAAATAATTTTGGCCACTACCACTCAAATTCATGTAATTCTCCCCATTAGTCCCATTATAAAACTTTGCAAGGAAAAAATAAATGAGTATGGACTCGCTGTTTGGGTGCTAGACTGGTGTTCATTCTTACTGAAATGGATTAATTTCACAAGTCAGTAGCATCTTTTGTCAATTCTCATGATAACTCACAATGCCACCCACAACTTCATGGCACACAGTCAGGAAATGTGCCTGCTGCATCACCTGTCTATAGTCCAACACTATGGCTGATTACTGTTCTCAGCTTGGATAGCCTGGAGCATAGCCCCACTCATTTGGGGGTGAGGATTGTACCCCAGGCTACACAAACTGAGAACAGACAAGCTCAGGACTGGGCAAGGCCTGCAGTTGTTACTGTTTCCTATGTTGGGGTGGGGATGCAAAGGGAGTGGGGAAGAGTTTTTCCACCCTTCTTTCCTCCCCAGCCCTCCTTTGCATATGTATGCAAAAGTCGACCAGAATTTGGCCTAAAACACTTCACTGCTGCCCCAAGATTCCCCATGTTTCTGAACACTAGGTGGGAGAGGGAAATGTCCTGGGAAATACTTACATTATATATAATCTAATAATTAGTTATCAGGAAAAAGCATTTTTAAAAGTGCTCAGCCAGGAGCAGTAAGCAATTAGGTTACTAGAATCATGGCAAAGAGGAAAGGTGGGTGAGGTAATATATTTTATTGGACCAACTTCTGTTGGTGAGAGAGGCCAAGTCTACACTAGAGATTTGTATTGGTATAATAACTACATTGCTCCAAGGTGTGAAAAATCCACACTCCTGAGTGACGTAGTTATACCGACCTAAACGCTGGTGTAGATAGCGCTATGTGGCCGGAAGAAGTTCTTCCATCGATATAGCTACCGCCACTCACAGAGGTGGATTAACTACACCGATGGGAGAAGCTCTCCCATTGGCGTAGAAGCATCTTCACTGAAGCACTACAGTGGTGCAGCTGCACCAATGCAGCGTTTTAAGTGTAGAACTGCCCTCAGACAAACTTTTGAACTTTCACAGAGCCCTTCTTCAGGTCTGGGAAACATACTCAGTGTCACAGCTAAATACCAGGGGGAACAGATTGTTTAACATAAGTAGTTAACACACATTGCAAGGGACCATTCAAGGTGAAGTGGCCTATTAACATCCCTCCAATCACGGGGGGGAGGAAAGATGGGGGAAGGCAGCAGGGAGGGGCTTGCTAGTAGGTTATAGATTGTTGTAATAAATCCATAAATCCAGTGTCTCCATTCAGTCCATGATTTTAGTGTCTAGCAAAGTTATGAATTTAAGCTCCCAGGCTAATCTTTTGAAAGCGTTCTGCAGGTTTACTTTGAGGACGAGGACTGAGAGGTCAGATATGGAGTGATCGCTTTGTGGAAAGTGTTCACCCACAGGTGATATGGTGTTTTTGTCTTTTATCATTTTCCTGTGTGGCCATTTGAGCTTGTAGTGATTGTCTGGTTTCACCCACAAAGTTGTTGTTGGGGCATTTAGTGCACTGGATGAGGTGCACCACATGTTGTGATAGGCACGTGTAGGATCCATGGATCTCGAAAGGTGTGTTGTGGGGGGTGACGATCATTGTAGCAGTGGAGATATGACTGAAGGTTTTGCATTTGTTGTTCTGGCAGGGTCTGGTACTGCTTTGAGTTGGTGTGTGTGGTCTGTGGGAAGCTTGATTCTGATGATGAGCTTGGAGAAGTTGGGGGGTGGTTGAAGGCCAGAAATGGGGGTGCAGAAAAGATTTCTTTCAGGATGAGGGTCCCCACTGAATATGGGTTGTAATTATTTGATGATACCCTGTACTGGTTCCAGTGTGGGGTGGTAGGTCACAACTAGCGGCATACGGTTGGAGGGGGTTTTATTTCTGTATTGAAGCAGGTTCTCTCAGGGTATTTGGGTGACCCGTTCCATGATGCCATCTATTTCTCTGGAGGAGTGTCCTTGTTTGGTGAAGATGATTTTGGGTGTGTTAAGGTGTATATCCTGGACTTTCCCTATGGAGCATATTCTGTGGTATCTGAGTGCCTGGCTGTAGATAACAGATTTCTTGGTGTGTTTGCAGTGGTTCCTGGATCTATGAAGGTAGGTGATATGATCCGTGGGTTTCTTGTATATAGTTGTCTTTAGGAGTCCATTGTTGAAGCTGATCGTTGTGTCCAGGAAGTTGATGCTAGTGTTCGAGAGAGAGTTTAATGGTGATGGTTGAAGTTCTGGTGGAAATCTATGATGGAGTTTAAGTCATCTGTCCAGAGGATGAAAATATCATCAGTGTATCTCAGGTATATCATTGGTTTTGTGGGGCATTTTTCCAGAAATTCTTCTTCAAGGTGGCCCATGAAGAGGTTGGCATATTGTGGAGCCATCCTAGTACCCATGGTGATTCCCATGATTTGGACAAAGTGTTTGTTGTTGAATGCAAAATTGTTATGGGTGAGGATGGAATGGATGAATTTGGTGATGTCTTTGGGGTGGATATATGAGAGTTGTCCATTGTCTTATAAATATTTGAGGCGGGCAGATATGCCATCATTGCAAGGGATATTAGTGTTTAGGGAAGTGACTCGAATTATGTGGCTAACAAGGTTAGTACTAAAAATCCACTCACAGAATCCTGATATTTAAAGGGCTAGAGCACTGCTGATTGCAATTTTGCTAATGTGAAAAACCCAGACCAAGTAAATTATTGCACCATAATTGTCTTTCATTTCACATTAACAAAAGTCTTGATTTCTCTGACACCAATTGGGTTGACTTTACAAATGTAAGCTTTTTAAGAATTTAAGCTTGAAAAGCTCTGCCAAGTGCAGGAAGTTCTTGAGAGCAAAGACCTTGAGTCTTGTTTGAGCACAGCACCAAATGTGAAGCTTCAACTTGTAAAATATGTGGTAATCGACCTTGACAATGCAGGTTACATATAAAAATAGGACTGGGGTAGACCTAATACATTGTATGAAAGACTCCATTAAGAAGAAATACACTGTGAATCACAAACACCAGCTTCATATCGCTAGAGGAAATGGTAGTCTTCTTTAAGGACAGAATTCAGGTGTCGTCATACTCGGGAAAGTGACTCTTAACATGGCATTGTGGGGATCCATGTTTGTCTTGCAATGATCCTAGTTCAAACCTAACTAGGTTTAGTAATAAAAAGTTTCTCAACTTCCAGCACTGCAACTCAGCCTGGAGTCTGAAAGGAAAAGTGTTCTTCCTGGCTTGTGCATCGTCCTCAATAATAAAGTACTCTGGGAGGGATTCCTCACTGACCCCATCCTGGCCCTTGTATATGGGCCGGCTCCAGGTTTTTTGCCGCCCCAAGCAAAAAAAAACAACAACAACAAAAAACGGAGTGCCGCCCCTTGAAAATAGCTGCCCCAAGCACATGCTTGGAATGCTGGTGCCTAGAGCCGGCCCTGCCTTGTATGCTGCTCTAGCAATTTCAGTGGATTAGAAAAGCCCATGCTTGGAAGGAGTGAGTTCTTCCGGTGCAGGCACTGCATAAAGTTATCCAAAGTGGCTCTATGGAGGACCCTGTGCAAGCCCCAACATAGGGAGTGCTGGGGCACAGAGGAGGATTTACAGTGAAACACAGGGTGTCCTGGCACAGGGCCCCCCAATGATGGTGAGCCCCAGGGCTGGGCAGCTGCGGGGGCAGAAGCTTGGTCCTGCTGGCTCCTGGGGCTCCTGCTGCAGGCTCCGACCCCACCGGCAGCCAAGCTCCCTCCTCCCCCACCTCTTCCCCGCCTCCTCCCCCGAGCGTGCCACATTCCCACCCCTCCCCCTCTCAGCGCTTCCCCTGCTGCCAAACAGCTGTTTGCCAGCACTCCTGGAGGAAGGGACAGGGGAAGGGGTGGGGCCACAGTGCGCTCAGGGGAGGAGGTGGAGAAGAGGCGGGGGTGGAATCAGGGAAGGGCAGAGCAAAGGCGGGGCCCCCGCACTCACCCTACACATACCCCAACCCCCTGCCGTGAGCCGCTCAGGGCAGGGGCCACTCAGGGCAGGGGCACTCCCACGACCCCAGCCCCCACCCAGGCCCCCTGCCCTCCCTGACTCCTGCACCCACCCCACACACACACCCAGCCCACTGCCCTGACTCCTGCACCCTCCAACACATACCCAGCCCCCTGCCCTGACTCCTGCACCCCCCACACACCCTCAGCCCCTGCCCTCCCTGACTCCTGCACCTCCCTCACACACACACCCAGCCTCCTGCCCACCCTGACTCCTGCACCCCTCTCACACACAGCCTGCCCCCCAAACCTCCAGCCCCCTGCCCACCCTGACTCCTGCACCCCCTCCACATCCCCACCTGCACCCCTTGCACCAAATTGGAGCTGCCCCAGGTAAGCACACGCCAACCCCCTACCCCAGCCCTGAGCCCCTTCCCACACCCTAATTCCTGGCCAGACCCTGCACCCCAACCCCTAGCCTGCTCCTGCACCCTAACTTCCTCCCAGGCCCTGCACCCCCAGCCCTGAGCCCCCTCCCACCCTAAGACCCCACACCCAGGGCCGGCGCTCCCATTAGGCGACCTAGGTGGTCGCCTAGGGCGCTGCTATTTTGGGGGCGCCTGCGCCCCCGCCGCCCGTAGAAATTTGGGGGCGGGACCTCCCGCCGCCGCTGTTGGGGGCGGGATTTCGGGGGCGGGACCTGCCGGCGCCTAGGGCGCCGGCAAAGCTGGCACCGCTACTGCCCACACCCCAATTTTTTTTACCTTTTCTTTTTGTAAAGCGCGCTTAGCTAACTATCATAAAGTGCTTTGGATAATGGTGCAAACAATATTTAGAAAGATCATTAAGTGGTCTGCCGAGACCCTCAGCGATTTTCAAGTGGTCTGTGGAAAAATAAGTTAGACTACAAGAACAATCAAGGTACCTCACTTTATTTTCATTTACTTCCTATTAAATATAGTAAAAAAAAAAAAATGAAAAACAGGGGCGGGGGGGAGATAAGAGAGAATGTTCTTTTTCTTGGCTGGGTCCCAAGGACAGGCCCCAAAAATGAAGCTGAGCACAGGGCCCCACTAACTCTAAATCCGCCACTGCTGGGGCAGGCGCATGACTGCAGTGGTGCAGTGCTGATTTACACCAGTTGAGGATATGACCCAGAGTCTGTTATTGTCATGACATTTTCAGTAACATACTATCATGTCTTTCATCTCAGATTAATAAGGTTCGAACAGAAAGGGTGTTGAACACGTGGTGTTTTTTTAAGTAGTCTATGTCCTTTGTAGGTTTCATTGATGAAAACAGCTTTCATAGAATGGTGAAAACTTAAATGCATTATAGGAGTATTAGCAGGCATCAAATTAACAGCACATTCCTTCTGGCAGTATCTTCAGAAGCTTTTAATCCTCACTGGCTACTTTTCTGCATATCAGATGTTATCTTTTAGGATATCTTTCCAAAGGATATGCGAGAGGTTTCATCACACATGTCTGCTACTCTGGCTGGACAGTTACCTATCAACTTTGGAATTAGAGGCAGCTGAAATGGCATCTAGTTCAACATCAATGTTACAAGAGCTGACAAATCTGTGGAAGTGGGACAGACTCATAGTAGGATCTTTGGCCAACTTTCATTTGGGGTTTTCCCTTGTATTACAATTAGCTTTGAGTAGAGTTGGCTTTAGCATTTTAAGTGGAACTGGAGAACAATTCCCTGCCTCAAGGTAACAGACTCCTTTTGACAGGATCATTCCAGTGTGCCCAGGACCAGCCTCAGCCCTCCCCCAATTCCTAACAAAACAGGGGGCTGGGTAGTTGAGACACTTCTAAACTTAACTCATTTTATATAAAAACTTGGGGTGATATTTTCAGCCCCCTCCCCAGCCATTTGCTGCTTCGGCTGGAATCACTGCATGCTTTGCAGCATTGAAAGACTTTGGCAAAGAATAATAATCTCAATAAATCAGGAATCAGCCATGGAGTGTGTGTGAATGCATCTGTATGGGATTTTATAAACTTAAACAACTTAAGATAAGCCCTTTCATTTCTACGTCTCCCAAATAAGTGTGGCCCGTCGCAATGTGGGTTCCAAAGGCTAGCTCTGTGTCTGAGTCACATGTGCATGCACTCTCTACCTGCCTGTTCTATAAGAAAACAAAAGCCCTAAAATGTTCCTTTACCTTAGTTTGGGGGCTCTCAAATATATTTTGCTGGACTCAAGTAGAACTCAATCTTTAATTTAAAACAAGGGTCCCACCCACATACATTTTTTGAAAAGACACTAAACACTTTAAGATACTGATCTGAGCCCAATTTTCCCTATCTACTTCTCCCCCTCAACTCCTACTGATACTTCTAAAGAATGGCATTAAATCCACATGAACACATTCTCTAAGGATGAGTCTCACTCTCTGCTCCCGTGCTTTCCACCAGCTTACGTATGTAGTTGGTTGCTTTTTTTTATTTAGGGTGGATTCCATAGCGAGTTTCATAGGTGCATTCATTCCATAGCACCAGCAGGAAGAAAAAGATCCAGTTGGGAGATGCTCTTCACCAGAACACATTGGAGGGGCGAACTCTTCTTTGCAGTTCTTTCCCACCCACTTGCCCTGTGTGCCATCACTCAAAAAAGGAATATCGTTATCAAGTGTCACTACAAAAGTCAAGCATTTCTTTCATCAGTACATGTTATCCCTTGGCTTCTTTTTCACCATTTGCATTCATTCCACATCTGTGGTGAAGAAAATGTCAGATATTATTACAAAAACCTTGCCAAGTACAGGTCAAAGGCATTGGTTTAACAAAGAATGCAAAGTCCTCTCAGTTGATCTGGGTAGTGGTAGGCACGGGAAAAAGTATATTCAGGTTCTGGGCCTGTCACTGTCAGTGGCATTGTTTTTCCATTTGCCTTTTTTAACCTGTTAAGTTTATGGAACAGCTCTGGTCTTGCCATTTGCAACCCCTCCAAAAACTGGTTATACTTGGATATCATTAATAAAATCTAGAGATGGTCCCAAAACAAAAACCTTAAATTTGAACCCCTTAGAAGTTGAGTGTGCTCAGATTGGAATGCCCAGATCAGAACCTCTCTCTGCTGTTTTAGTGCTGGGTCAGATCCAAAACTGGAAGGGATATGTTGTCCTGTTCTGTGTCAGATGTGGCTGAAATTTCCCAAGAATGGCTAATCTCAAACGATTTCAGCCATCATGAATGGCAGGTATCTCATCCTATCAGCAGATTCTAAGAGCTTTGTCACTTTGAGCCAAAGTATAACAATAACATGTCATGAAATGTTGGTGTCCTAAAATCCAAATCCTAATCTAAACCTAATACATGTCCCAATGTTGCCTTCTTAGGGCTTGTCTACTCTTAAAACGCTGCAGTAATGCAGCTTGCACCACGCTAGTGCTTTAGTGAAGACACTACCTATGCCAATGGGAGGGGTTCTCCCATCAGTGTAGGTAATCCACCACCCCAAGAAGTGGTAGCTAGATTGACGGGGAAATTCTCCCATAGACCTAGTGCTGTTTACACCAGGGATTAGGTAGGTGTAACTGTGTTGCTCGGAGGTGTGGATTTTTCACACCCCTGAGCAACACAGTTATACTGACCTAATTTCCTGGTGCAGACCAGGCCTTTGTCTACTTCTAGTTCCAGTGGGTTTATGAATTATGACCAAGAAAGGGGAATTTATAAAGTCCAGAAGACATGTGGTACATCATATCCTTATACAAGATGGCTTTGTTGTTTGCAGTGATATGTAAAGTGTGACTTTGGACTTGAAGTCAGTGGGAATTTTGCCATTGATTTCAATTAGCATTATAGTAGTGTCCCAAATCCGTAGTCAGAAATAGAGTAACATTGTGTCTGGACCTGTACAAAAAAAGAATCTGGAGCAGGTCCATTAGTTGTGTTGTGTAGTATGGAATAGGTTAAATTGCAGGTGTGACGATGTAAACAGGAGACATACTATTGTGACTTCAATATTGACAAAGTCCTAGATAAATTATTCAGATTTTTCTGAAGTCTCATACATTATTCACACTTCATCACCACAGATGTTTGAAAAAAAAACTCATTAGCAGCCAATTTCTAAATCCTTGTCAGTACATTACCAATCCATTAGCAGTTCAGATTTACAAAAAACTTCCATTCAGAACTAGTATCTCTATAGACAATAAACTGACAATTGCATTGGAATTTGCATGCTGATTGTACTGTATTATGAACTGTGTGTTGCCATCCCCCTCTCCCATCTATTCACTAGAAACAACCAGTTCACCAGAATCATTTCATTCACAGCAGTGAATTCCATGTACGGTATGTCTATATGTACCGCGCTGCAGTGGCACCACTGTACCAATACAGCTGCAGCGCATCTGGCGAAGACACTCTATGCCAATGGGAGAGAGCTCTCCTGTCGGCATAAAAAAAACCACCTCCGCAAGCAGCATATGCTCTCCTACCAGCATAGCGCTGTGCACACGAATGCTTATGTCGGTGTAACTTATGTCGCGCAATGGGGTGGAATATTCACCCCCCTGAACGACATAAGTTTTGCTGACAGGCTGTAAGGTAAACATAGTCTTAATCTGTTGGGGGGTAAAAGAGTGGAATACCTTTTAAAATACCAATAAGATCCATTCAATAAAAGGCTTATGTTTTGGGGGTATTTTAGAATAAAAGTTTATTCTAGCACAGTACACTTAAAAAAAACACAAATCCATTTTAATACAGACTTTTAAAATCCAGAATTTGAAAGTGCTTTCAGATATGGTGAAACTCTATATTTGTTTGGTAATGATCTGTGTTTTATCAGTGACTTGCTAATATAATTTGCTGTGGCTCCTTCCAGCGGTGTCATGCCTGCTGCTGCCAAGCAAGCCTGGCCAAGCATGTGTTTCAGAGCAGCAAATCAGTTACCAAGTACACAAGTGCCAAGACACGTTTCTTAGTATCACATACAGCAATATATATTTAATTCTGGAACCACGAGACAAGTGCCATCAATAAAGGGGGCAATGTGTTTGGAACAAAAATAATTTAAAATTGGCATTTCAGCTTTCTGGTAGCATTGGCCAAGTGAAAGGATGCAATGCAAAAGACTGTTAACTAGTTAGCACCCTCTTTAAAAACTGTTTTAAAAGTAAGACAGTATTTAGAACTACATTTTTCAAAAGGGTCCTTGTGTTGGGGTGTGCACCTCGCACTAGCCCTGACAGGGTTGATGAGGGCCTGAGAGGCTAGTTAGGTCATGTGGCACCACCTGACAGAAGGAGGGCCATGTTAAATAAGAGTCTTGTCCAGCTGGGGGAAAGGCTAGGCTGGCACTGTAAAGCCAAGAAGCCAACAGGGTGAAGATGGCTGGGGTTTTTGAAGGAGTTGGAACATCAGACAGAGAAGGAAGAGAAAATCAGCACAGGAAAAGGGGAACTGCAGCCTCATTCTATAATAACAGCACAGAGAGAGGAACAGGTGATGATAAACTAATAGTGAAAAAAGAAAGGTTTATTGCATTTATGATAGAAGTGAGATATTGCACATCACATAGGTTAAAAATCAGAAGAAACAAAAATTATAGCAAGGGCAATGGAAAAATACTTGTATGTTAGCAGTCTGTCAGTGGACCATATTTATGTGATTTTGAATGAGGTTAATGGTGAAATATGACAAGAATGGGAAGCACAATCATTGCTAGAATGTACAAAGTTTGATAGCACATGGTCGAGAACTAAAAGAAAATATCCTGGAAAAGGAAACTGAAACAGGTGCCATATGTATCCAGGAAACATGGCTGAATAAAAAGCATACTTTTAAAATTCCAGGGAATATTGCCTTTAGGCAAAAGCAAAAACTAGGAAAAAAAGAGGAGGCATTTGTACTTTCACAAGGGAGAGAATAAACTGCATAGCAGTAGGGAACAAAGAAGAAAGTCTCGAATATCGTGTTATTGAGATCTCAATGCAGAAGAGAAATCTTTCTTTAAGGATTTATAATATCTATAACCCGTGTAGGAAATTAGAAAGCTTGGAGTTATAAGAAATAGTGAAGAATGCTAAAAGACCATATATTGTATGTCGTAACCTAAATAGTCATAATAAACTGTGGGGCAGTAAGACAACTGATTAACAATCGTCTATTGTTAGAAAAGTGGCTTTAAACGATGGCAGCCCGACTAGATTTAATGCAGCAGATAGTAGTTTTTCTTGCTTAGATCTGGGAATTATAACAGCAGATACTGCAAGTTGATGCAACTGGGAAATATATAAGGAAGACCGAATGGGGAGTGATCATTTTCCTATACTTATTACTTTTTAAGGGCAAGGTAAGGTTGAAGGTAATAGAAAATTACCCACCAGGAATTTTAAGAAAGCTAACTTGGAGCTATTTACAAGTAAGTGTACTGAATTTGTGAATGTTCATTGTGTGACTGATGGAAGAGAATTTCAATGGCAATGTAACAAAAGGATTAATAGCAGCAGCTACAGTAGCCATACCTAAGATATTGAAGTACTCTAAAACTAAAACTCATTTCCATGGTAGAATGAGGAGTGCACAATGGCAATTAAAGAAAGGACAAACCCTATAAAAAGTGAAAAATACAATGAATAGTAAAGATCTAATGAAGTATAAAAGAAATAAGGCAATAGCACAAAGAATTATAAAAAGAAAAGAGACGGAGAAAGTACTGCAGCAGATAAATAAAGATACCAAGACATTAAAATAAATAGGCAAATTAGTCTTATTGGGATTGACAAAAATAGTTAGAAGTTCTGATAATGAGAAAGCAGAAGTTTTAGTAGAAACTTTCCAAGGGGTGAGTAATGATGAAAATCGAAGTGTAGTTTTCTGCCAGTCTATTCACTGAAGAAAATCATGAACTATAGTGTAGGTCGGGTAAACATGAAGATATACTGAATAAATGATTTTGTATGTGGGAACTTGAGAAAGGTGTTGACATCACCAAGAATACATCCCAGGTAAAGATAATACATATAGCATAATGTTTACCTATCTCTCTGGAAGCAGTTTGAGGCATCTCTTGGAATTATATAATACTATATAGCAGTAATTCCAATATGAAAACCAGTCAAACTATCCACAAAAGTGGATACTTATAGACCTGTTTCCCTTCTGTCCTTTGTGGATAAAATTATGGAGAGAATGGTGAATTAAAGTTGATTGCCTATTTGGGAAACAAAGGCATTATAGATAAGGTGCAGAGTGGTTTTACAAGGGGAAGGTGCACCATTGATCATGTTGGCAAGTTAGAAAAAAATATGAGGCACACAAGTTTTTATGATTGCTGTCTTTCTAGGCAATGAAGAGGTATATGACATGCTATGGAGGGAAGGCTTGTTGCACGAAGAAGGTGCTCTAGTGATAAGGGTAAGTCTATATGGGCGAATTAAAGACTTTTTGAGTAACAGGACCGTGCACATGAGAGTTGGGAAAGTTATGCTGAATATGATATAAAAAATGGTAACTATAGGGAAGTGTTATCAGCCCAACCTTATTTAATAATATGATAAATGATCTCCCAAACAAATAAGTGTCAGGGTAGGGGTCACTCTATTCACAGATCATTGTGCACTGTGGCTAGGGACAGAAATACTGAGAAAAGAGAATCAACAAAGTGTTACAAGAGACCTCTGACTGGGGAAATGCTTGGGGTTTCAGGTTCTCCATTGCCAAACTGAAGGACTGATCTTTACAAAACGGAAAGCTTTACAAAGGAATGTAAACTGTATATGTATCGAGAACAAATAGATATAGTTAGAAGGTTTACATTCCTAGAAGTAATATTTTATACTAAATTACTTTGAAATGATCATATAAACTATGTTAAACATAAATGTACAGGAAAGATTAACCTGCTTAAAAGTCTTACTGGGACTACTTTGGGGTGGGGGATAAGAAAACAGTGTTGATAGTATACAGAACCTTAATCAGATCAGTTATGGTGGCCAAGCTTTTGGGTCAGCATCAAAATCAGAACTTAAAAAATTATCCTGTCAACATAATAAAACCACCTCAACAAGCCACGCTAGCTATGTCAGTGGGAGAAGCTCTCCTGCCGACATAGCGCTGTGCATGCTACCACTTATACCAGCAAAACGTATTTAACTCATGGGGGTGATTTTTTCACACCCCTGAGCGACATAAATTTTGCCCACCTACGTGGTAGCGTAGACATGGTCTTAGTCTCTTCGTGGATCTGGACCCAGGTCCTAAGTGCCAGGTTGGACAACCAAAGTGAGTGGACACTTGATCTTTACTATGTAGCTATTAAACACTCTTTAACTATTACATGTTAAAATTATTGTTCTGGCTGTTATTCTATTAAAGCGGTATTATAGAACTAAAGAGAGCAACTATCTGGTAAGATTATACAAAGACTACTAACCTTTGTGTTTACTGACTCATCTTTCTTCAAAATGTTCCTTTTGCTCTGAAACTTTCCATGTTTGGTCTTGACTCAATAGTGAGTTAAAGAAATAAACAGTCTGGGCTACATCCATTCAACTGTTTGAGTTCTGAGAGCAGGAAAACATGTTTTTATAAGCAGAAAAAAGTTAGATTCAAACAGCTAATCTTCAGACTTCTCATGTACATCTCACTGAAGAATAGTATCTGAGGGGAAGCATGCAGAGGACAGGAGGGGAATTTTAATTACAATAAAATTCTTCATAAAAGGGGATTTGTGCATGCACAGTAAAAAATGTTAGTGTCAGGCCCTGATTCTTCACTTGACTGTTGCATGCTAGCTTAGGGTGCATTCCTGCACAGTCAGTTGCAGAAATTAGACCTTTAATTGTGTAATTGTCTGTGCCAACATTGTATTATATAAAAAGCTTCCCATTTGTAGTAGAACTGGAAAGAGCTTGGTACAAGTCTGTATTTAGTTCTCTCTCTAAGTACTGTTAGACAAAAATATGCAAAAATCCATAGTGTCTAGAAGGATTTGAAAGACAAAACAGGAACTAGAATAATTAAGGATCTGATTTCTATACTGTATTAAAACGTTGATAAAAATATGGGCTAGTTTCAGAAATGTGTGTACAACTGTGTGGATAATTTGCAAGCATTTACCCAATTTTGTATATAAATAAGGTAACAAAACAAAAATGGTCATTTATATATCTGATTAGTGATTGTGCATACACCTGATTTGCATGCACAAATGAAATCTAAGTGCAAGATAAGCATACAGTTAAAAGCCCATTTACAAAAATCGGGTCCTCTGAATCTAGGGGTTCAATATTCTCACTTCACACTGGGGTCAATCAGAGGAAATGTCACTGAAATGAATGGAATTATCTGTGTAAAAAAGAGAAACATGGCATGACCCTGCAATTCGTACTCAGGCCTTTAGTGCCATTGTGCCTTCATTTCCTATTCGAAGTGCTGCTGTAGCTCAGAAGCTTCAACTTCTTGGTAAATATTGACTTTTTAACTATGACTACTGTGTCCTTCATCTTGTGGTATGAAAGAGAGAACGAAACCACAGGTATAGCTCAATTAATAGTATGGATTTTTCAGGATTAGAGCTCTTAGAATTGTGCGACATATGGATAGTTGTTCCTCCTTGTAGTTTGATACTGCTACAGATATCCTGGGTAAAATCCAGGCCACATTAAAGTCAATGGCAACATTCCTACTGACATCAGTGGGCCAGGATTCCCCCTTATGTTCTTCCCATAAGACCCCATTCTCTTGCAGGCCCTGAGTCAGCAAAGAACTTGAGCATCTGCTTATGTCACATTAAAGTCAATGTGTGAGTGGAAAAAGTGCCCTTATAGTTATGCTTATCATCAAGATGGGCAGCATCAGCTGTGGCTCAGAGATGTCAGTTGTAATTGAATCCTTTTTTGAACAAAGCATTTTAGTTTATTCATGTTGACAAGCATATCTTACCTGTGAGCTTTTTGGCTGTTTGGCTGAGTCCAACGGGTGCAGTTTTCATTTAGATTTACTCTATAACTTTTCATCCTGGGCTTCCATAGAAACAAGAGTGCTTTGACAAATATCCAATGTGGAGATAATTAATTCCAGCATTGCATGAATTCTGGATTACAGTAGAGGAAAGAAGGGACCCTAAAGATCGAAAGTGGAGTGTCTGGCTTGCTGAGAGCACATGGCTTGTAAAAAGTTTTAGCTGCTGGCATTTTGCTTCCAAAAAGGGATTAAATTAGTTGGATTACCTGTTCTTTTTGTCAAATTTTGCTATCAAAGTTTATTAAAAGGGAAAGTTAAAAGCTTAAAGATACTGCCAGTCTAAAGAAACTCACCCACTTGCCTACAATTTAAAAACTCTACCAATAGAGAATCTGCTAGAGAAAATGTATGCATAAAAATATAAAGGTGTCTTTACAATAAGAAAAGGAACTACAAATTGGTAAGCAGGTCCTGGTAGCACATGTGGCTCCACTCTTAAGAAGTTGCAAAATATGGACATCACAATATAGGAGATTGAGTCAGGGCAAATTGCCAGTAAAATGAAATGGTATCATCATCCATGTGAACTTATATTCACTCTCTGGAACAGGTTTTATCAGTGGAAAAACTACACCAAAGAAGGTCCTTACTGTCAAGATTTTCTGAGCTTCCTTTCCAACTAGGGTGACCAGACAGCAATTGTGAAAAATCAGGACAGGGAGTGGGGGGTAATAGGAGCCTATATAAGAAAAAGACCCAAAAATCGGGACTGTCCCTATAAAATCGGGACATCTGGTAACCCTATTTCCAACAGCTCTGGGTCCACTCATGTTTCATACAGTTCAGTCCTTACCAATGAATATTCAAGTGGATTGAACCTGATTTTGAACAGAAGGTCACACTGTAATTACAATCTCAGTCAAAGGCTTTAATACTGGTATTAGAAAGACCAGTAGAGGCGATGATCTCTGAAATTGGATAGACAAAACGGACACATAAAAGCATGCTCACAACCTGCATGTATCAGAAGGTAATAGTGACACTGATTCAATAGTATAGGCCATGCCTACCTTGAAATATGTCCATTGAAAGAGACTACTCAGTATTGTCTAAGGTTCAAACTAGTAGTAGAATTTCAGTCACTTAGTCCCAAGCCTAATTGTGACTCCATTAACTATTTTAAAAATATTTTAAGCTGTTTCCTGTTTATAGCAAACACCACCATTAATTAATGCAACTTACTGAGGAAATTTGGAATTTTTTTTATTTGAATCCACAAATTTGCAGCCCTCATCTGAAAACACTGTTACTCTACGCAGCCCTTCTATGGAAGTACCCCTATGCACTGAACATGCTGTGACAGAATGAGCTGCTGTAATTTGCATTCATCTCATGAGTTTGTTTACAGAATGCCCTGAAGAGAGAGTTTTTGTGAGAGTCAGTATGAGCAGATGGAAATAAGAGAGTCCGAGTGATAAAATGTGTGCTTAAAGAAGACATAAAAATTTACATGGAGTTGAAACAGACTGACTCCATTGCTCTCAATTACACTTAGTGAAGTTAATGGTGATTGCATCAGTCTAAATGAGAACAGAATCTGGTCCTGTGGATATTTCTACTCTGGCTTAGTGGGAAAAAAGCAGAAACATTTGTAGCGCAGAATATCAGTAAAGAGG
Source organism: Platysternon megacephalum (assembly GCA_003942145.1). Taxonomy (NCBI): domain Eukaryota; kingdom Metazoa; phylum Chordata; order Testudines; family Platysternidae; genus Platysternon; species Platysternon megacephalum. Next base: position 7,547,641 of record QXTE01000060.1, on the reverse strand, counting down.
ACACTAAGGAACTGGATATCTCTTCTGACAAATATGAAATGTATGTAATGTTATATCCAAAGCTTGTGGCTATGCAGACAGTTATGGAGATGAACAGAGTAAAGTATGAAGTTACTAAGATGGTATGGACCCGTAAGCATTGCTAATTATGATCTTGGGGTTGTGTTTAGATCTTGAATTTATGAAATGGGGGAGAACAGTTTGCTTGGGATGCTGAAAGCATCCTATCCTGTTGAGTAAATAGCCTGTACCATTGCATAGTCAGACATTAGAAAGAAGTGTCCTACCATCAATATAAAATGTCAATAACTGTGGTGGTCTCATCTTTAAATGTGAGAAAATAGTTAATCCTTAGATAAAACAAGATTTGCTTACACCTAGACTTCTCAAAATTTCATAGGACAGACCACATCTTCCTTTCCAATTCATGATAGTGGAGACCATGCCCCCTTCCACTTGTGATTACATATATTCCCCATGTCAGTTAAAACAATTGCTACATGGAATAGTACAGATGCTCCCCGATTTACGCAAGCGTTCTGTTCTGGAACTCCTTCCGTAAGTCGAATTTTGCATAAGTCGGGAACGTATACCCAACAATTAAGAAAAAAAAAAAAAGCTTACGGAACTTTTTCCGTAAATGTGGATTTGCATAAGTCTGTATTAGGAGAGAGTTTGCTGTCTTTTAATGCCCTTATGGCAACTGCAAACAAGGAGGGGAGACAGCCAGCACTATGTAACCAGCCAGCTCTGAGGACTACCACCAACTGGCCCATTTACCAGTTTGAGATCCTCTGGTGAGCACTGCACCCTCCTGAACTACTCCCATATAAAGAGACTCTCTCGTATCTGCTCTTGGGAGGAGAAAAAGAACATGGAAAGAAGGATTCTGGTAATAAATTGTGCCTTCTGAATTTAAATAAGATAAGCATTACATAAACCTGCTGGCTTCATAAGTTATATATAAACTCCTTAAAGGGTTCATCTCCTGAAGTAGCAAGGTCTCAAATCTCAGACCTTTCCATACATGGTCCCTATGACCTCAGAGCATTGATTGTTGCCACAGAATATGCATCTAAATTCCTGAAAGTCTAATCCAGAAGAATTTCTAGATATAATACATAGGACCAAACTTATTGCTGGCATAAGCCACTGTAACTCCCAATGTCTTGAATAAAAGCTGCAGCTACATATGCAAAGGCTGAATTTGCTCTATTCTATCATAAGTGACACTCAGATGCTGACGGTACCTTTACACTGTGGAAGACTGTGGATTCAGCAAAGAAAAATGGCTCCAATCCCCTCGCAAACCATTAAAAACATTGTTTAAAAAAGTAAACTCTCCGGAGGCTACCAAGTCACAAGATTTTTCAGAAACTTGGAGGGTGAAATTTCTCCACTTCAGTTGCATTTTGCCTTAGTTTGGAGAGAAAAATCATAAGGCCTTTTTTAAGTGGCTGTAACTCATTAGACAGAGAGCAGTCCTGATATGAGAGAAGTATAATAGCTTGAGAACTACTAAGAATCATTTCAAGTTAAAAATGTTGTTCGGGAATATTGCTCAATTGTGACAAAAAGATCACTGCTTCTATAGTGTTTGAATGTGTCTGAAAATGCTTCCAAGAGACTTTTCTAGACAATTTTAGACTATGCTGCTGACACTTTTCAGCTCCAAACAAGAAAAAAATGTTTTAAAAATGACGTATTTCCTCAGAAGGGGCTATGGAAAGAGAGTTTGGTAGTCAGCATTTTTTCTCTATCATCTCTGTAAATGATTAGTGTGTCCTGGAGTCAAAATACTCTGATAAAGCGTTAACTATTTCCTGACCAATGGATTTGGCTTGCTTTCCAATAGTGTTCAGGGAAAGAAATGTCTATTCAGTTTGTCTTAAAATCTTTATTTTATTAGTTTTGATGAGGAAATAGGAGCATCACTTTTGGAATTAAATTACAGGTCTTTGATAAACTATTTAATATCACTTATTTCCTTATATGCTCTAGTCTCTCCATTGTGTCCTCATCAACTCTGAATCTGAATCCAAGAAGAAAATATTCCCCATTTGTGATCTGCACTCTGCCAGGTCCTGCCCCTTTTTAGCCCCCAAAGATTCATGAAGGAAAGGAGCATGATCATATAACCCATCCATTTACATCTCCTGGATTCATAACACATGGTTTTGTTACTCTTTCATTTTTTATATATATACAGCTGTCATTGGAGCTTGGCCTCAAGTTGACTTTCAAGTTAATAGTTTTTATAATACCTAAGGCAGCCAAATCAAAGTAGGATTAAAACATAAAAGGAGACAAGCTCACATAACCTAGGAAGAACTCTAACTACACTGCCTCAAACACCCAAGTTCTAAGAACAAACTAAGCAGAGTGCGATTTTCTAATTCTTAAGTCTGCCTTAGGAAATATTTTCCCAAAAATGTTCATTTCCAAACCACACTCCCGACTGATCTTCAGAAAACTCAGACTTGATTAGTAGAGGTACAAAGCTATCCCTTTTCTGTCCTCAGAAGAATCAAACTTTAGAATGATTAACACAGATTTTAAGTCCATGAGCAACACCATTTTAAATTAAATCTGCCTCTTGATAAAGGTTTCCGTAAGATCCAAAACAAGAATAATTTTAGAAACACCACTAACATATAATAAATGTGTGAATCTAGATTTTAATAGCACCCACTGCCTGTGTGGGGAAAAGGGAGGAATGTGCATGCACATCCATGAACAGTATCCTCTGTGTGTAAAGAGACCATGGGAAGAGATTGGGGTGTGTAAGGGAGCGGACTCACCCCTGCGGCACCTCCTGCTGGTCGTCTCGGGAATTAGCTCTTCCAGCGTCCTGGAGCACCCCCTGCAGGCTGGTGATCCGGCTTGCCACTGGCCTGTGTCCCTCCCAGGACCCCGGTGCCCCTTTCTCTGGGTCTCCCCGTCCCAGGGGAACCCCCACCCACTATCCCCACCTTGCCTCAGTCGTAGGCTACTGCCAGTCACCAACTAGCCCCCGTGCCCCGGGGGCAGACTGCAGTGTCAGCCACTCATCATAGGCCAGGTTGGGTTTGGACCTGCTGCCTTTGTCTACCCGTGGGCTGCCCTCTGCAACCCCAGTTAGGGTGACCAGATGTCCCGATTTTATAGGGACAGTCCCGATATTTGGGTCTTTTTCTTATATAGGCTCCTATTACCCCCCCACCCCGTCCCGATTTTTTACATTTGCTGTCTGGTCACCCTAACCCCAGTACCCATTGGCCTTTGCTAGGCCGCAGCCTGGGACTTTCCAGGCTGGAGCTCCCCAGCTCCTCTGCCTTTCCCCAGCCCCGCTCCACTCAGGTACCCTGTCCTTAGCTCCCTGCAGCCAGGCCCATCTCCCACTGCAGACAGAGGGAGACTGACCCTGGGCCTCTGGCTCACAGCCTTTTTATATAGGCCAGCTGTGGCCTGATTGGGGTGTGGCCCAGCTGCGGCCACTTCCCCAATCAGCCCAGCTTTTCCCCTGCCACTGCCCTGTCCCAGGGCTGTCTTAAGCCCTTCAGGGCAGGAGCGGGGGACCACCCCGCTACAGGGTGCATCTGACTATAAGGTCAGGTCTACCTTGCCACTTATATCAGCAAAATTTATGTGGCTCAGGGGTGTGAAAAAACACTCCCCTGAGCCACATAAATTTTGCCAGCATAAGTGGTAGTACGCACAGCGCTATGTCAGCAGGAGAGCTTTTCCCGCCGACGTAGTTACCACCGCTGGGGGTGGTTTAATTATGTCGATGGGAGAGCTCTTTCCTGTTGGCATAGAATGGCTACACGAGAGGTCTTACAGCTGCATTGGTACAGCTGTGCTGCCGTAAGGTCTCTAGTGTAGACATAGCTTAAGACGGGGAAGAGCATCTTTGGACACTAACTCGCCAATGTAGTGAGGGTGGCTTTAAAGTAGTTTCAAAGGGGGCAGGTGACAAAAGGTCATGGGTAGGTATATAAAAAAGGTGACCTTAACAGAGGTCTAGGTGTTGGGGTGGAAACAGAAAATTACAATAGGGAGATAAAAGCAACATGAGGGAAACACTAGGCGAATCTGCTCAACATCTTAGTTGTCTATACACAAATGCAAGGAGAATGGGAAATACACAGGAAGAACTAGAAGTCTTAGTACACCAGTTAAATTATGACTTGGTATCACTGAGACTTGGTGGGATAAATCTCATGACTGGAAAAGAAATACGGCAAAACACAATATGCCCAATAAGTTCTTGGAATGTGTGGCGGTCAACTTCTTGTTTCAGAAGGTGGAGGAAGTAACCAGGGAAGAATCATTTTAGACTTGATTCTGACTAACACAGGGGAATTGGTTGCAAATCTGAAGGTAGAAGGCAATTTGGATGAAAGTGATCATGAAATTATAAATGTCATGATTCTAAGGAAAGGAAGGAATGAGAAAAACAGAATAAGAACAATGGACTTCAAAAAAGCAGACTTTAACAAACTCAGAGAACTGGTAGGTAAGGTCCCATAGGAAGAAAATCTAAGGAAAAAAGGAGTTCAGGAGAGATGGCAGTTTCTCAAGGAGACAATATTAAAAGCACAACTGCAAACCATCCTGGAGTGAAGGAAAGAGGAAAATAATAAGAGGCCAATATGGCTCCATCAGGAGCTCTTTAATTACCTGAAAATCAAAACAATTTTCCTAGAAAAAGTGGAAACATAGACAAATTGCTAAAGATGAATACAAAAGAATAGCACAAGCATGTGAAGACAAAAATCAGAAAGGCTAAAATACGAAGTAAGTTATACCTAGCAAGGGACATAAAAGGCAATAAAATACATTAGGAGCAAGAGAAAGATGAAGGAAGGTGTAGTTCCATAATTTAGTGGGGAAATTATCCACTAATAATGGATGCCATCAAGAAGGCTGAGGTGTTTAATACTTATTTTGCCTCAGTTTTCACTGAAAAGGTTAATTGTGACTAGATGCCTAAAACAATTAATATTAACAACAAGAGGGAAGGAATGCAAGCCAACATACAGAAAGAACAGGTTAAAGAATACTTAGATAAGTTAGATGTATTCAAGTTGGCACGGCTGGACAAAATACACCCTTGGGTACTTAGGGAACTAGCTGAAGCAATCTTGGAATCATTAGTGATTATCTTCAGGAACTCATGGGCGATGGGTGAGGTTCCAGAAGATTGGAGAAGGGCAAACAGAGTACCTATCCTTAAAAGATGGATCAGAGAGGACCCAAGGAATTATCGACCAGTCAANAAACTGGCCACACTTACTCCGAAGCTTTTTGAGCTAAGGATAGTGTGAGCCCGTTGATCAACGAAGTGTTGTCTGGTCTCTGACAGATTGTGAGCCCCATACCAACTCCGCACAAACTCGGGTGCTGGAGAGGTGAGTAAGGACTTGCTTTTTACCTAACAAACCTAACTTCGATACCTGGAAAGATACTGAAACAAATTATTAAACAATCAATTTTTAAGCAGGATAATAATAGGATGACATATAATAGCTGGCTTGGATTTGTCAAGAATACATTATACCATACCAACCTAATTTCTTCCTTTGACAGGGTAACTGGCCTAGTAGATGGGCGGAATCAGTAGATGTGATATACCTTGATTTTAGTAAGGCTTTTGATGCCATCCCACATGACATTCTCATAAGCAAATAGGGAAAGGCGGTTTAGATTAAATTACTGGAAGGTGGATGCATAATACTGGTTGAAAGACTGTACTCAGTGGTTCACTGTCAAACTGGGAAGACGTATCTAGTGGGACACCTGCAGGAGTCTGTTCTGCATCCAGTACTATTCAACATTTTCATTAATTACTTGGATTATAGAGTAGAGAGTGTGTTTATAAAATCTGTGGATCACACCAAGTTGCAAGCACTTTGGAGGACAGGATTGGAATTCAAAATGACCCTGACAAATTGGAGAAAAGTGAAGTGAAAAGTACTACACCAGTTGGTCTCAAACTTTTTTACTGGCGACCCCTTTCACATCACATGCATCTGAGTGCGACCCCCCTAATAAATTAAACACACTTTTTAATATATTTAACACCATTATAAATGCTGGAGGCAAGCGGGGTTTGGGGTGGAGGTTGACAGCTCACGACCCCCCATGTAATGACCTCGTGACCCCCTGAGAGGTCCCGACCCCCAGTTTGAGAACTCCTGTACTACACTAAGGAAAGTAAAATCAAATGCACAATTTAAAAAATTGGGAATAGCTGGCTAGGCAAAGTCTTTGGTCTTCGCTCAGTCTGGGGGTTTGGAATAGATTATCTCTTGGTGTCTCTTCCAGTCCTACATTTTTATGATTCCAAGATAGAGGTTGTAGGCCCCATTGATACTGTCCTCTAACCTCGTATGGTATTTAAATTCATCTCAGTATTTCTCATACTAAGTACAAGGCTTACTAGAAATACTGGGGTCAGGGTAAATCCTGTGGTGCAGTAAATGTCCATTTTCAATAGTGTCTACTCTCACATCTGTCTATCCATCCATGGCTTTACAGGGAGTATGTCTATGTAGTCTCTAGGCCAAAAACAACATGAAGCCTAAAGAAGTCACTAAAATTGACTCTTTTTTGCTTTTGTAGGGCTCAGCTGTTTAAGTATGGTTCCCCTCCCCAGGTCTTATTGCAGACAAGCATCTCTGAAAAGCTGGGTTCTGTAGTTTACTCTGAAAATAATCTGACTAGGTCTCTTTCTGTAGAGTGTGCCACAATCTAGGATCCAGTAACAAGGATACCTTACCTCCAGCTCCTGAAAATAAAAATTTTCTGAAACTCACAGCTTGTCTGTATGAACAATTAGACCATGATAAGATGGGGTCTGAATCTATTCTGCATTAGCCTGCTGCGGTCTAACCATCCATGTGCAACTTGTTGATTCCCATTAATAATTAATTGATGAGTTTTGAGCTAGTCCTGTTTCAAAGAGGACTAAATCAAAGCACTCTAATGAACTGTTAATGCTTATCAGCGGGGTTCACATGGGCAGACCACTCCAGACTGGTTCAGGGTAGATTCAGACCCCAATTTGCTGTGGTCTAATTGTTTGTGTATTTAAGCCCTAAAAAATTGGCATGTCAAATTTCCTTGTCTCAAAAGAGTGCTGTTTTCCTAGTGGGGCATGAACACGGAGGCCAGACCTGCAAACTTCTTATTGCATAGTGCTTCCTGCCAAGAGCCATGCCATCAGTCCCAGTGGGACTGCTCATACTAATAAGCATTATGTCTGGGAGTGTTTAGAGGATCAGGAACTTCAAATTGGCCCAAAATAATTCTCAAGCAACTCTCTACACTTGTACACTTCCTACAGATATACACCAAGATCTGAACATTTATTGGGCAGTTTTTGAAGTAACCGCCTTCTCTTGTTTATACCCGATAGCTCCCTATCTATTCCCCCAGTAGTTCCTCCTCCTCCTCCATCTCTCACTTCTTCATCTCTATGCCTTTCCATGTCACTGAACTGGAGGAGGATGATAAGAACCTAAAAATGGTCTGACCCAGTATGACCAATGGGCCATCTAGCCGGTATCCTGTCATCTGACAGAGGCCAATGCCAGGTGCTTCTGAGGGAATGAACAGAACAGGGCAATCATCAAGTGATCCATCTCTTGTCATCCAGTCCCAGCTTCTGCTAGTCAGAGGTTTAGGGACACCCAGAGCATGGGGTTGCGTCCCTGACCATCTTGATAATAGCCATTGATGGACCTATCCTCCACGAATTGATCTAATTCTTTTTTTAACCCACTTCCTGGCAATGAGATCCACAGGTTGACTGTGCATTGTGTAAATAATTACTTCCTTATGTTGGTTTTAAACCTGCTGCCTATTAATTTCATTGGGTGATCCCTGGTTTGTGTGTTATGTGATTAGGTAAATAACACTTCCTTATTCATTTTCTCCACACCATCCATGATTTTATAGACCTCTATCATTACCCCCCTCAATCATCACTTTTCCAAGTTGTCTTTTTAATTGCTCCTCATATGGAAGCTCCTCCATCCCCCTAATCATTTCTGTTGCCCTTTTCGTATTTTTTCCATTTCTAATACCGTTTTTGAGATGGAGTGACCAGAACTGCACACAGTATTCAAGGTGTGGGATTACCATGGATTTATATAGCGGTGTTATGGTATTTTCTCTCTTATTATCTATTGCTTTCCTAATGGTTCCTAACATTGTTGGCTCTTTTGACTGCCGTTGCACATTAAGAAGATGTTTTCAGAGAACTATCCATAATGACTCCAAGATCTCTTCCTTGAGTGGTAACAACTAATTTAGACCGCATTTTGTGTGTATAGTTGGGATTATGTTTTCCAATGTGCATTACTTTGCATTTATCAACACTGAATTTCATCTGCCATTTTGTTGCCCAGTCACTCAGTTTAGTGAGATCCTTTTGTAATTTAGCTAAATCCAAAAATGACTGCAATCTTGAGGAATTTTGTATCATCTGCAAACTTTGCCACCTCAATGTTTACCCCTTTTTCCAGATCACTTATGAATATGTTGAACAGCAGCACTGGTCCCAGTACAGCTCTTTGGGGGACTCTGATACTTACCTCTCTTCACTGGGAAAACTGTTTGTTCCTATCCTTTGTTTCCTATCTCTTAAGCAATTACTCTTATCCCATGACCGCCTACTTTGCCTAAGAGCCTGTGGTGAGGGACCTTGTCAAAGGATCTCTTAAAGTCCAAGTACACTATATCCACCAGACCACCCTTGTCACCATATTTGTTGACCCTCCTCAAAGAATTCTAATAAATTGATGAGGTTTGATTCCCCTTTACAAAAGTCATGTTGACTCTGTCCCCAACATATCAAGTTCATCTATTTGTCTGATAATTCTGTTCCTTACTATAGTTTCAACCAATTTGCCTGGTACTGAAGTTGGGCTTACTGCCCTGTAATTGCCAGGATTGCCTCTGGAGCCTTTTTAAAAAATCAGAGTTACATTACCTATCCGCCAATCATCTGGTACAAAGGCTGATTTAAGCAATAGGTTACATACCTCAGTTAGTAGTTCTGCAATTTCATATTTGAGTTCCTTCAGAACTCTTGGATGAATACCATGTAGTGCTGGTGACTTATTACTGTTTAATATATCAATTTGCTCCAAAATTGACACCTCAATCTAGAATGGTTCCTCAGGTGTGTCACCTAAAAAGAATGGCTCAGGTGTGGGAATCTCCCTCACATCCTCTGCAGCAAAGACCGATGCAAAGAATTCATTTAGCTCCTCCGCAACAGCCTTGTCTTCCTTGAGTGCTCTTTTAGCACCTTGATCATCCAGTGGCCCCACTGATTATTTGGCAGGTTTCCTGCTTATGACCTACTTAAAAAAAAATTGCTGTTCGTTTTTGTGTTGCTCTTCACATTCTTTTTTCACATGCCTAATTGTACTTTTACACTTGACTTGCCAGAGTTTGTTCTTTTCTATTTTCCTTAGTAGGATTTCACTTCTAGATATTAAAATATGTCTTTTTGTCTCTACCTGCATCTTGTATTCTGATGTTTAGCCACGATGGTACTTTTTCTTTTTTTTTTGGTCCTCTTACATCTTTTTTTTTTTATTTGAGCCTCTATTATGGTGTTTTTTTCAAGTTTCCATTCAGCTTGCAGGCATTTCGGCCTTGTGACTGTTTTAATTTTGGTTTAACTAACCTCATTTTTGTGCACTTCCCCTTTTAGAAATTAAATGCTACTGTGGTGGGTTTCTTTGGTATTTTCACCCTATAAGAATGTTAAATTTAATTTCATTATGGTTGCTATTGCAGAGTGGTTCGACTAGATTCACCTCTTGGACCAGATTCTGTATGGCACTTAGTACTAAATCAAGAATTGCTTCTCCCCTTGTGAGTTCCAGGATTAGCTGCTCCAAGAAGCAGTCATTAATGGTGTCTGAAATTTTATCTCTGCATTCCATCCTGAGGTGACATGTAACCAATCAATATAGGGAGAGTTGAAATCCCCCATTATTACTGGGTTTTCTTTTTTTGTAGCCTTTCTAATCTCCCTGGGCATTTCACACATGGGCTGGTAGTTGGTAATATATTCCTACTACTATACTCTTATTCAAACATGGAATTTCTATCCATAGAGATTCTGTGGTACGGTTTGATTCATTTAAGAGTTTTATTCTATTTGACTCTAAGCTTTCTTTCACATATAGTGCCATTCCCCCACCACTGCGACCTACTCTGTTATTCCTATATATTTTGTACCCGGGGATTACTGTGTCCCACTGACTATCATCATTCCACCAAATTTCTATGATGCCTATTATATCAATATCCTCATTTAATACCAGGCACTCAAGTTCACCCATCTTCATGTTTAGGCTTCTTCCATTTGCATACAAGCACTTATAAAATTTGACAATATTTAGTTGTCTGCCTTCATCTGATTTAAATGAATAGAACTCTTTTTCATTTGACTGTTTTTCAGCTCCTACCTGCACTTTATCAACTTCTATCCTCTCCTCTTTGTGGACTAAGCCAACTGTCTGGTATAGGACCCTGCCAGATATGTCTATGACTGACCTCTCTTCACAAGCATAGAGCCTTATGTGGCCTTATGTGGCCCCATCTGCAGGCATTGAACCGTGCTGCTCCTACAAAACAGAGCTGAGAGGGATGCAAGGCTGACAGANGGGGGGGGGGGGGGGGGGGGGGGGGGGGGGGGGGGGGGGGGGGGGGGGGGGGGCATGGAAAGAAAAGCAAGTCACAACTCCTGCACTACTTAATTTTAATGTTTTGACTCAGTGACTTCATATTTTGAGTTTTACTTAGATTTTATTTTTATTATTATTATTATTCCTCAAAAAGGAAAATGTTTTGTTTGTTTGACCCAAAACAATTTATTTATTTATTTATTTTACTATTTCACTGGGGGGGAAAAATCATTATTTCTGGTAGACCTGCAATTAATTATTATTTTTTTTCAGTTTGGCCGTCAAACTGAAAAATCATTATTTATACAGCTCTAGTCAGAAGTAGAGTTGTGGGATCCTGCAGCCGGACACAATATCAGAAAGTTGAAAGACCATCTGCTGGTGGTGAAGTGCTTCCATTGGGTAAACCATTGACAGGTCCCCACAACCCAATCCCCGCCACTTCCAAAAAGCCTCATGCACCCCTCCTGACAAGCATCTGACCCCAGTTGCCTGTCTGACACTTCACTTATTGTCAACTTGCTGTTTCCCTGGGTTTAGCTTATTTATTCCTCATTAGTATTAAATATAGCCCCTCCCCCAGATGATATTATGATGGTTTCATATCCGCTTATACACCATAGCTCCCTACATACCCTTCTAAAGACAGATCTTTATAAGATACCATAAATTTCCAAAGGACAAGACAAGAGCTAGTGGAGTCTTCATATAAGAAACATCCCATGGCACCAGGGTTGGGCCTTCTTAGTAGTGTCTAAGGTTCTGCTAGGAGCGAGAGAAATTGAGCTTCATCTAAGCCTCATCTGTTTCGATTAGCTATGCAGCTGTTAAATCTGAGTATTCCATTGCTTATCTAGACAGATTTCTTGGATCTTGGTGAGATTGAAGACTTCAATTTTAGATGCTGCAGGAAGTAACTAATGACATATGGAAAAAAGTTTTAAAAATTAAAAACAGTTAAATAAGCAGAATTAGGGATATGAAAAATGAAACAAGCATGTTGTCAAAACAATTTTTATGACTAAAGCCTGGTCTACACTACGATTTTAGTTTGAATTTAGCAGCGTTATAGCGAATTAACCTTGTACCCGTCCACACAACGAGGCCATTTAATTCGATTTAAAGTGCTCTTAAAATCGGTTTCTGTACTCCTCTCCGACGAGGGGAGTAGCGCTGAAATCGACATTGCCGGTTCGAATTAGGGTTAGTGTGGACGGAATTCGAAGGTATTGGCCTCCGGGAGGTATCCCACAGTGCACCATTGTGACCGCTCTGGACAGCAATCGAAACTCGGATGCTCTGGGCAGTTGGACAGGAAAAGCCCCGCGAACTTTTGAATTTCATTTCCTGTCTGCCCAGCCTGGTGAGCACAGGTGACCACACAGAGCTGAACAGCACAGGTAGCCATGCAGTCCGAGAACCGCAAACGAGCACCAGCATGGACCACACGCGAGATACTGGATCTGATCGCTATATGGGGAGAGGATTCCGTGCTCGCAGAACTGCGTTCCAAGAGACGGAATGCAAAAATTTTCGACAAGATCTCCAAGGGCATGATGGAGAGAGGCCACAATCGGGACTCCTATCAGTGCCGTATTAAGGTGAAGGAGCTCCGACAGGCCTATCAGAAAACCAAGGAGGCAAACGGACGGTCCGGGGCAGAGCCGCAGACATGCCGCTTCTACGAGGAGCTGCATGCAATTCTCGGGGGGGCCGCCACCACTACCCCACCCCTGACCGTGGACTCCGAGGAGGGGTTAATCTCATCCTTGAATGACGAATCTGCGGACGGGGAAGAGGAGGAGGAGGAGGAGGACGAACTTGTGGAGAGCACACAGCACTCCATTCTCCCCGACAGCCAGGAGCTGTTTCTGACCCTGACCGAAGTGCCCTCCGAACCCTCCCAAGGCGGCATCGCAGACCCCCTGGAAGGGACCTCTGGTGAGTGTACCTTTTCAAATATATCAAACATGGTTTAAAACAAGTATTTGTTTAATGATTAATTTGCCCTGGGGACTTGGGATGCATTCGCGGCCAGTACAGCTACTGGAAAAGTCTGTTAACGTGTCTGGGGATGGAGTTGAAATCCTCCAGGGACATCTCCATGAAACTCTCCTGGAGGTACTCCAAAAGCTTTTCCAGAAGGTTTCTGGGCAGGGCAGCCTTATTCCGTCCTCCATGGTAGGACACTTGACCGCGCCATGCTAGCAGCAAGTAATCCGGTATCATTGCTTGACAAAGCTTGGCAGCGTATGGTCCCGGTGTTTGCTGGCATTCAAGCAACATCCGTTCTTTATCTTGCTGTGTTATCCTCAGGAGAGTGATATCGTTCAGGGTAACCTGTTTGAAATACGGGAATGTAATTAAGGGGACAGAGGTGGCCCCGTTCCTACTGGGCTGTTTGCCTGTAGCTGAAAAGAAATCTTTCCCTGCAGTTAGCCAAGCGGGCGGGGGGGAGTGGGTGGACAATGGCGCTGAGGTTTTCGCGTTTGGCTAGCAGGGGTCTTCCCTGATACCAGCCACGCGGTGGGGGGAGGGGTAACGCGATCATCCCACAGAAGTGGATGGGGGGGCTAGTTTGTTATCTGCATGGATCTTCCATGATACCAGCCACGTGGTGGGGGGAGGGGGTCAACCGATCATCCCACAGAATTGAATGGGTGGTGGGTGGGGGTTATTATGTTATCTGATGCTGCACGGTAACAGGAAAACCGCAGCACGTAAAGGGCTTTGCTTGCTATGGGAAAGGAGGGCGCTGATTTAATGCAGAAGCCGCAGGACAATGGCTTACCATGGCTGCATACAAGCCGAATTCTGTTGCCCGGCCCTGCGTCTGCTGTGATCTCTAACACCAAAGCCGCGGGCACTCAATATAAGATGCAAAATGCGACCTTGTACATTGCTATGTAATGTGAAAAGTGTTCACCGTGAAAGAGTATAAGCATTGTTCTATAAAATGTATCTTTTTACATACTTCTCTCCCTTTTTTTCCCTCCTCCTGCAGCTGCAAATTTTTCAATCCTCCCGCCCCCGGCCCGAAGGCTCTCCCAGATAAGGCGGCGAAAGAGACGCACGCGAGACGACATGTTCTCGGAAATTATGCAATCGACCCGGGATGAGAGAGCTAATTTCAATGACTGGAAGGACACTGTATTAAAATTCCGGAAAGAGGCCAGTGACCGTGAGGAGAAGAGGGACCAACGGGAGGACATGAGGGACCAACGGGAGGAGAAAAGGGACCAACGTGAGGAGAGAAGGGACGAACGTGAGGAGAGGAGGGACGCCCGAGACGAGAAGTGGCGGGATGCAACGCTGGGGCTGCTGCGTGAGCAGACAGACATGCTCCGGCGTCTGGTGGAGCTCCAGGAACGGCAGCTGCAGGATTACCGAGTGCCGCTGCAGCCCCTCTATAACCGCCCTCCCCCCTCCCCAAGTCCCGTAGCCTCCTCACCCCGACGTGTAAGAACGCGGGGGGGGAGGCTCCGTGCACCCTGCCACTCCACCCCATTAGAGAGCCCAAGCAAAAGGCTCTCATTATTTTGAATGTTTTTCCTGCCCTGTTCCTTCACTCCTACCCTCCTCCCAAACCCCACCCGGACTACCTGGTTATTTCTCTCCCTATGTTCATTACCACCCGTTAATAAAAAGTTCTTGAGTTGTAAACGAAACTGACTTTATTTTTTTCAAATCAAACTGGGATCGAAGGGGGAAGGGGGAAGGGTGGGTTGCTTACAGGGAATGAGTGAATCAAGGGGGCGGGTTTTCAACAGGGACAAACAAACATAACTTTCACACAGGAGCCTGGCCAGCAATGAAACTTGTTTTCAGAGCTTCTCTGATGCGCACCGCTTCCCGGTGTGCTCTTCTAATCGCCCTGGTGTCTGGCTGCGCGTAATCAGCGGCCAGGCGGTTTGCCTCAGCCTCCCACCCCGCCATAAAGGTCTCCCCCTTGCTCTCACAGAGATTGTGGAGCACACAGCAAGCTGCAATAGCAATGGGGATGTTGGTTTGGCTGAGGTCCGAGCGAGTCAGTAACGAGCGCCAGCGACCTTTTAAACGTCCAAAGGCACACTCTACCACCATCCTGCACTTGCTCAGCCTGTAGTTGAACCGCTCCTGACTACTGTCCAGGCTGCCTGTGTATGGCTTCATGAGCCACGGCATTAAGGGGTAGGCTGGGTCCCCAAGGATAACGATGGGCATCTCAACATCCCCAATGGTAATTTTCCGGTCTGGAAAGTAAATCCCTTGTTGCAGCCGTTTAAACAGACTAGTGTTCCTGAAGACGCGGGCGTCATGAACCCTTCCCGGCCATCCCACGTTGATGTTGGTGAAACGTCCCTTGTGATCCACCATTGCTTGCAGCACCATAGAAAAGTACCCCTTGCGGTTTATGTACTGGCTGCCCTGGTGCTCCGGTGCCAAGATCGGGATATGGGTTCCATCTATCGCCCCACCACAGTTAGGGAATCCCATTGCAGCAAAGCCATCCACAATGAGCTGCACATCTCCCAGCGTCACTACCTTTTTTAGCAGCAGCTCAACGATTGCTTTGGCTACTTGCATGACAGCAGCCCCCACGGTAGATTTTCCCACTCCGAACTGATTACCGACTGACCGGTAGCTGTCCGGTGTTGCAAGCTTCCACAGGGCTATCGCCACTCGCTTCTCAACTGTGAGGGCTGCTCTCATCTTGGTGTTCTGGCGCGTCAGGGCAGGGGAAAGCAAGTCACAAAGTTCCAGGAAAGTGCCCTTACGCATGCGAAAGTTTCGCAGCCACTGGGAATCGTCCCACACCTGCAGCACTATGCGGTCCCACCAGTCAGTGCTTGTTTCCCGGGCCCAGAATCGGCGTTCCACAGCAAGAAGCTGCCCCATTGCCAACATGATCTCCAAAGCGCCGGGGCCCGTGGCGCGAGACAATTCTGTGTCCATGTCCATGTCCGCATCAGTCTCGTCGCCGCGCTGCCGTAGCCGCCTCCTCCTCGCCTGGCTTTTCTGGTCCTGGTTGAGCATAAACTGCACTATAATGCGCGTGGTGTTTACAATGTTCATGACTGCAAACTTGAGCTGAGCGGGATCCATCCTTGCCGAGGTATGGCGTCCGCTCAGTTCAACAAGGAAAAAAGGCGCGAAATGGTTGTCTGCCGTTGTTTTCACGGAGGGAGGGGGAGGATGTTCCCAGAACCGCCCGTGACAATATTTTTTGTCCCATCAGGCATTGGGATCTCGACCCAGAATTCCAATGGGCGGGGGGGACTGCGGGAACTCTGGGATAGCTATGGGATAGCTACCCACAGTGCAACGCTCTGGAATTCGATGCTAGTCTTTGTACATGGACGCGCACCACCGAATTAATCCGCTTACTGTGGCCGCGTACAATCGAATTTATACAATCGGTTTCATAAAATCGAATTCCGTAAATTCGGACTAATCCCGTAGTGTAGACGTACCCTAAGGGTTTCAGCAGTTGTTGGAAAATTACAGTGTTGGTGCTTATACAATATATATATACAAAAAAGCATAGTACCAGCTTGTTTTAAAAAATATATGTAAATTAAAGCAGCTTCCCCTGTCTTCGGTGGGTCTATGTGTCACAGACTGAAAAGATTGTCATACAAACTGTGATTGAGTCCAGACTTGGCCATCATCGATACATTAAATTTTTGAGAAAGTTAGAGGAAAAGTAGATTTTAGACAAAGGAAAATATCAAAAGGACCAGAGAGAGAGAGAAGGGTCTGAGTTAAAATTCTTCAGGCAAACAGTGTCAGACAGCAGCAGAGGAGGAGAATGATTCAGAAAGAAATTCAGAGCGAAAGAGCTGAAGAAGAGGAAGGGTTGTGGGGCTGCAGAGAAAAGCATTTTAAGTGATAAGGACTGTTGCCTTAGACAGAGAACTGCTTCTTTTGGATATTAAATTGCATGTTTTCTCTTCCATTAGGCTTCCTCATTACAGTATCTCTGATCAATGTGGGAAATAGCAAAAGGAAGAGCTGGATAGAGATGAAAAATGCTATTTGAGATATGATTTAGTTTGTTGGTTGGTTTAAAAGGGTTTTTTAGATACCTGTAACATTGTTTGGCTTATGGAAATTGCCACTGAAAGACTCAGCAGCTCTATGGGAATAGGAATTAATCTCATCAGTAACCTGTCAACTCAAGCATAACCAATATAGGAATTAATTAGAGGTCTTTCATGTAATTGAAATCCATTACTACTACTTAATACATCACAGCACACACAACTACCCGGTTCTTTCTTTGTCTAATAAGGAAAAGTGTTGCTATTAATCATTTATATGGCACTGTAAATATAGGCGACACTTGACAAACTATGGACTAGATCAGGGATAGGCAACCTATGGCACGCGTGCCGAAGGCGGCACACAAGCTGATTTTCAGTGGCACTCTCACTGCCTGAGTCCTGGCCACCGGTCCGGGTGGGCTCTGTATTTTAATTTTATTTTAAATGAAGCTTCTTATACATTTTAAAAACCTTATTTACTTTACATACAACAATAGTCTAGTTATATATTATAGACTTATAGAAAGAGACCTTCTAAAAACGTTAAAATGTATGACTGGCACGCAAAACCTTAAATTAGAGTGAATAAATGAAGACTTGGCACACCACTTCTGAAAGGTTGCCAACCCCTGGACTAGATTCTGGCTTAGTTGCCAGTGGTGCGCTCAGAGGAGGAATGGAGCAGGAGCCACCAAGTGGAGGTTCTGGGGGCTATTCTGTCTTCCTGAAGAAGAGCTCTGTGTAGCTCAAAAGCTTGTCTCTTTCACCAACAGAAGTTGTTCCAATAAAAGGTATTACCTCACCCACCTTGAAGCAGATACAAGGCAGAATAGCTCAGGAGTGCTGGGGCAGCACACTCAGCAATACTTCTCTTACAGGTGTCTTTGAGGATAGTAGCATATGCTTCACACAGTGCCTGCTGCTGGACACCAGCAGGTGGTCAGGGTACCCAGTTACCATGCCCCATGTTGGCTAAGCAGTGGTATTGTGGATATTAGACTGCCCAACAGCCTAGTGCATCAAGAAACTCTAGGTGTGAAGTCAGGCTGACTCTTGCCAAGGTGTGTCTAGTCTCCCACCCAGTTCATTTGGGCCAATGCAGCCTGAATTTAGACTACAGAGCGAGATACGTTCCCCACCCCACAAACCATAGAATTCTATAACAGGGATATGATATTCAATTGCATTCTATGGCACTTTCTTATAAGAGTTTGCCCATGTAAGAACTGAATGACTAAGATTTGTCCCTAGATGAACTTTCAGTTATGAATAGAGGATCCTGAACACATCTGAGAGGAGGATGCCCCTTGTGTTCTAAAGACGCAACAAGGAGAGCATGACAGCATAAGCATGTGAGAGGAGAGAGAGAGTAAAGCTGCATTGATTGCCTGTAGACCATATGGTAATGTGGAGATTGATGCAACTATAGACCAAGTGGGGAGTTTAGTTACTATCCATTAACATTTGATTTGTATTTTTCTAAATAAATACAGTACTTTTACAAAGGATCCAAACTAATTAGCATACACTGAACATTTGAAAACCAGATGTTATTTACAAAAGGCGCTAGGAACTTATGAATAATAGTTTTGAACAGAACAATAGTAAGAAAAGAGACCAGCAGCAAACAATCTGGGTTGGAGTGGGGGGTCTTTGGGGGAGGGTTGGTTTTTTCTGTACTAAATTTAGAAGGGAACACTAGACTTTTCCCCCCTAATGCTGTCAAAAGTGAAGTGCCTTATAAAAAGGCAGAGATTTAAAATAACGTACAAATAAATAGCTATTGTCGCTAGAAGGAAAGAGAAGCATAATGAAAACAAGAAAGAAAAAAAACAATCCTAGCCTCAGTGGGTGGTTTGATTTATTCTAGATATGGATTTGAATCTCAGCTAGGATAAATTCAGCTTTCCGTCACACCCGGGCAGCCCCACAGAAGTCAGAGGGCAGAATTTAGCCCCAGGTCTTTAGTTTCATGAAGGTGTTTCTGTGACATTTTAATAAGGTATTTAAGATCAGGACAGTAAATACTTTATCTGACAGTACTGGGGAAAAAATAACAAACCGGGTGCACTATGACCTTCATCCACGACTTTGTAGTCATTGGCTGTATTAGTTTGCAGTTGTTGTGCTTGGCTGATACTATGTTTTATTTGAATTTGATTTTTAAAAAAGGAAGATGTAACGAGTCTGTGAATTCTGATCTCTGTCATGTGACAAGTGTTAACCCTGATCCTGGCCCCTGACACATGACTGGGCCAAGAATTATAGGACAGTTTTAGCTCTCCTCTGTTATATATTGCAGACTATGGCTCCAGTCCTGCAAGCTGATCCATGCAAGCAGCCCCTTGCACCCACACACAGCCCCACTGACTTCAAAGGAGAACCATATGGGAGGACACCTCTATGGATCTGCTTGTATAATTGAGGTGTGACATACTGACAATAGCCAGCAATATTCTGAATTAACTTCATTGAGTTAAGTTATACTTCACTGAATTGTTGAATATATTTTGAGTTCATCATATTAAAATATTAATGTTTATGGACTCCTGTGAGATTGTATGGAACTTCTTTAGCAGGAAAACAAGACTAATGCAATCTCTGGAAGGTATTAGGAACTTCAAAGGTCTTTTTGGAATAATATGTGTGAAGTGGATTTCCTAGGAAGTACCTAGACGTGCGGGGAATGCAAATCCTTCCCTCTGAAGTCAACCTTATGAAGCTACATCCTGGGAAGAGACACCCATTGTGTACTAATTACCTGCTTCTGGAAACTTGAGATCAAAGACCTGAAATTCATGGAACCTGTGGAACTCATGTCGTAAAGGCCAAACGTATAAGTGGGTTAAAAAGAAGAATTAGATCAATTCATGGAGGATAGGTCTATCCATGGCTAATAGCCAAAACAGTCAGGGATGCAACCCCATATCCTGAGTGTCCCTAAACCTCCAACTGGCAAAAGCTGGGACTGAACTACAGGGGATGGATCACTCTATAATTGCCCTTTTCAGTTCGTTCCCTCTGAAGCATCTGGCATTGGACAGAGACAGGATACTGAGCTATATGGACCATTGGTCTTTACCAGTATGACCATTTTTATGTTCTTATGTTCTAAAGACCCCTGAGCTGTATAAAGTCTGGACTTAAACATGTTATGAATATGCTTGTTCTGAACTGAAGCTGTGATGAACTTCTGACCACAAAGGAAACCACGTGGGTGGGGGTGTTGAAGGACTGCTCCTGCCAGAGCCCATGGTAGGGTTGGGGTGATATCTGATAAGCTTATTACCATGTGTGTAGGTTCTTTTATGGTTTCTCAATATATTTTCTCTGTAGTGCTTTTATCTTAAGAATAAAATAGGCTTGCAGAAGAAGTGCTGTGAGGGTAACTTATTAATGTAGCAATTACACCTGTTAACTGTCTGTAAAGAGAAAGCAAGCAGGTGTGGTTCGACAGCCTGCATCTGCTGGGAATAACACAGTGAAGGCAGGAAACTCTGCAGCCTGAAAATACCCTGTTCAGAAGGGAGTGGGACACAGGCCTGCACCCAAGAAGGGCAATGGCTGGGGAGCTGGAAGCCTGAGAGTGGGTATCTGTGACATTCCCCAAGGTACAATCTGGACTGTTCAACAGTGGTGTCCCCTTAACTCTCTAGCCTGGGGTGCCTTTTACACCGTCAGAACAGCCACTCCTGGTCTGCTCTCACACAGCCTTCAGCATTCAAATTCACTTCCAGTCACTCATGAATTACATATAGGGTGACACTCGCAAATTCCTAGTCCCAGACTTCCCCCATAAATCTGCAGCTTGTCCTGTCCAGCACATTACTGAACAATGCAAGCTCATAGAAAGTCTGTCATTTCACCAAGGCAAAACGATATTTGCACTAGCCTTGTTATCCCAAATGGAGTTTCCCACACACTTTAATCCAAACATACTGGTTAAGATAAAACAATAAGTTTATTAACTACAGAAAGATAGATTTAAAGTGATTACAAGTGATGATGCATAAAAGTCAAGACTGGTTACAAAAGAAATAAAAAGTATTAGCTTGCATATTACTAATTTAACAAGCTAAGTGAGCTTAAAAGCAAAGGTTTGTCTCACCATATGCTGTAGTAAATTTCACATGCTGGGTCTCCTTCTAGCCTGGGACCACTCCCCCTTAGTTCAGTTTTTTGAGTCGCTGATGTCATTAGCAAAGAGATGGGAGGAGGAGAGGTGAAATTAAGTGTTTTCCTCCCCCTTTATAACTCAATTTCTTGCACTAGAAACATCCTTGATGAGACATAGTGACAAGCAGTCCATTATGAACGTGAGCTTTGAATCGTCCCTGTGATGAAATGTAAATTTCTTGTTTACACCTTCCCGTTGCTGAAGAATGGCTGCTTAAGCCAGAGACCGTCTTTATCACCTGCCTGGGGGGCTAGTCCAGCAATCATCCGTACCTCTCGTGGCTCGTGTAATATGGACATCAGTACGATCACGGGCTGTGACAATGACATAATCAAGAAGATGCCAGTCTTCTGAACGTGCGTGTTTCCAAATGGTCTTATATTTGTCCCTCTGTCTAACGATGGTATTTGTGATAAGCAAATCATGCTCCACACATTTGCTGAGGAGAAGGTTGCCGTTAGAGTTAACATTACCCACCCCTTCTTTCCCCATGGTGCCATTGTTTAGTCAGATCAATCATGAACGTGTGGCTTGCATCACAACACTGTAAACAACCAAAAGGAATGCAGAAGAAATTTAACATCAAGGCACTTCAAAATCACACTAGTCACAAAACTCTTCAACAATGCCTCATTGAGAAGCTCTCTGACCTACCTGACATCAATGAAATCCAAACACGTTTGGAGGAATTCAAGACCATTATTCACAAGTAAGGCTAAGATTTTTTCATAGAGGTAGCGGAAGTCACGGAATCCGTGACTTCGAGCAACCTCCATGACTTCAGCTCGTTGCGACAGGGCCCCCTGGAGCTCCCGGCTGCCATAGGCGGTGGGGGTAACCCAGACCTCCCGGCCGGTGGCGCTGATGGGGCCTTCCACAGCTCCCAGTCCCCATGGGCAGCGAGGGGACCCTGGATCTCCAAGCACCCATAGGCGGTGGGAGCCCCATAGCTTCAAGCGGGCCCCCGCAGTAGCCTAGCCACTGCAGGTGGTGTGGGGACCCCACAGCTGAGCTCCCCATTTTGTCATGGATATTTTTAGTAAAAGTCACGGACAGGTCACAGGCTTCTGTGAATTTTTCTTTATTGCCCGTAACCTGTCGGTGACTTTTACTAAAAATATCCATGATGAAATCTTAGCCTTATTCACAAGGCACGTGCTGAATCAATTGAATTTTACATTCACCACCATCCGGATTGGTTTGATGAGAACAACAAGGAAATACCAGCACTTATTCATCAGAAGAGAAGCACATTTTGCACTTGGCAAAATGAACCATCAAATCAGCAAAAATGAGAGTCTTCTTGTTGGCTTAAAGCTGTAGTTCAAAGGAAGCTGCTTAACATCAAGAATCAGTAGTGGCAAGCAAAGGCCATGGAGATCCAGAGTTTTGCTGATCAGAATGACATGAGAAGCTTTCTTCAAGCAATGAAAGCCATGTATGGGCCAAATTCAAATGGCACAGTCCCTCTGTGATCCCAGGACACCTCCACCCTTCTTAAGGACAATGTGGCCCTCATACAACATTGGAAGGAACATTTCAAGTCTCTATTAAATCACGAATCTGAAGTCTCAACTGCCACCAT
The DNA here is from genome assembly GCA_003942145.1 of Platysternon megacephalum. Taxonomy (NCBI): domain Eukaryota; kingdom Metazoa; phylum Chordata; order Testudines; family Platysternidae; genus Platysternon; species Platysternon megacephalum. The sequence goes on along the minus strand of QXTE01000060.1, from coordinate 7,525,159 downwards.
TGAATCCATTCCTCACCATCCAGTAATAGAACCTCTTGCTGACTCCCCATTTCTGAGGCAGTTTGGTGAGCCATCACTCAGACTAGAAACAATAAGACACCAGGCCCCTATGGCATCCCCATGGAGGTCTTCAAAGCTGGGGGAATAGTACTCGTGCAAAAACTTCATCGACTTCTGTCATAGGTTTCACCCCCACTCTGAACTTTAGGGTACAGATGTGAGGACCTGCATGAGAACTCCTAAGCTTAATTACCAGCTTAGATCAGTATGCTGCCACCACCCAAATATTGGAGTCATTTGGGAAACTCTGTCTTCTCCCCCAAAACCTTTCCCTCCCAAGTACTATAACCCTTCCCTGGGTAGTTTTGAGAGACTCCTCCACCAATTCCCTGGTGAACACCGATCCAAAACCCTTGGATCTTAAAACAAGGAGAAATTAACCATCCCCCCTCCTTTCCCCCACCAATTCCTGGTGAGCCCAGATCCAACTCCCTTGGATCTTAAAACAAGGAAAAATCAATCAGGTTTCTAAAAAGAAGGCTTTTAATTAAAGAAAAGAAAGGCAAAAGAAAAACCTCTGGGAGATAGCATACAAGCTGATCTCACAGACAACAGATTTAAAACACAGAGGATGTTCCCCTGGGCAAAACCCTTAGTACATCAAAAAATAGCCAATTTGATTATTCCTATAATGCCCAAGACAAGTTACAAAAAGAAAATAAACATAAGCTAATTCCTTCACTAAATACTCACTACCCTGTTTGATTCCTGATTCCTTTTCCTCTCCGGCCAGAACTGAAACTGATCCAAGACAAAGGGAACTTCCCTCCTTCCTTTTGAAACATCTTGTCCCCCCATTGGTTCCTTTGGTCAGGTGTCAGCTAGGCTAGGTGAACTTCTTAACCCTTTACAGGTAAAAGAGGCATTAACCCTTAACTATCTGTTTATGACAACTTCTTGTTAGAATTTTGGTTAATAAGGAAATTCCACCCAACTTAAACAGTGCCAATACTGTGACCATTTTGAAGAAAGGGGACATGTCAATGTGCGGGAATTACCAAGGTATTGCCCTCCTCTCCATTGCTGGGAAGATCCTTGCTCACATCCTTTTGAACCATCTCCTTCCTCTTGCTGAAGACGTCCTTTTGGAATACCAGTGTGGTTTCAGACCATCTCAGGGCACCAGTGACATGATTTTTGTTGCACGACAGATCCAAGAGAAGTGTAGACAACAACACCAGCCATTGTTTATGGCATTTGTTGACCTAACTAAAGCCTTTGGTTCCATCTATCATGAAGCATTATGGAAGATGCTGTGTAGGTTCGGTTGTCCATTGAAGTTCATTCATGTTCTCAGGCTAATTCATGATGGGATGACCACCACCATCCTCTGTAATGGGTTGGAGCCAGACCCGTTCACCATCCGCACTGGTGTTAAGCAGGGCTGTGTTATTGCCCCAACCCTTTTTTCCATCTATCTTGCCGTAATCTTGATTCTTATTCATGACCGCCTTTCTTCTGGAATTGGGATTGAGTATCACATGAACGGCCAGCTCTTCAATCTTCAACGTCTTCATTCTAAAATTGAAGTCACCAGGACTGTTATTAGCAAATTGTCAGCATACTGAAGGTTGGTATCGTCACTCATACTGAGGCTGACTTGCAATCCACCCTAGATCTCTTCTCAGGTGCCTGTCATAGCCTGGGACTTCCCCTCAATGTTGGGAAGACTAAGGTGCTCCACCAGCCTGCCCCAGCACAAGTTGCCCCCTCCTCCCACAAATTGTCATCAGTGGTGAACTCTTGGAAAACGTTGAGCATTTCCATTACCTTGGTAGCCACCTCTCCCAGACAGCCAATATTGATGTGAAGATCAAACACAGGATCCATTGTGCCAGTGTATCCTTCAGAAAGCTGCTCCATCTTGTCTTTATTGACAGAGATCTATGGAGGGAAACTAAGATCCTGGTCTACAATGCAGTAGTCATCCCCACTCTTCTTTATGGGTGCAAGATGTGGGTGACATACCGAAGCCATCTTACGCATCTGGAGTGGTACCACCAGCACTGCCTTAGGAAGATTCTCCATATCAGATGGGAAGACTGTCGCACCAATGCCAGCGTTCTCTCTGCAGCAAAGATCACCAATGTTGAGGCAAAGATTATAAAACATCAACTTCCCTGGGCTGGTCATTGTGCGCAGATGGCTGATATTTGTTTTCCGAAGTGAGTCCTCTTTTCTCAACTTAGTCATGGCAGGAGGACTCTCAGGGGACAGAGGAAATGCTACCAGGACACCCTGAAAGTATATCTTAAGAAGGGAGGCATTGCTGACCCCACAAACTGGGAAGAGCTGACTGGCAATACAGTGCAATGGCATCACATCATACATCAAGCCTCAGCCTGTTTTGAAGAGAATCGCCTTGCTCAAGAGGCTGAGAAACAGCTCAGGAGGAAGGAAAGTATACAGCATCCTGGCCAGCAGTTGTGCTCTTTCCAAGCAACCCCCTGTCGCATATGTGGAAAGACCTCTAAAGCGTGAATTCGACTCCTCAGCCATCTTAAGTCTCATCAATGACTTTCCCCCTGGTAAACATCATCCTTGTATTGATGGATTGTCAACGGGAAGGGGCTAGTGTGTCTTTGTCTCTGAAAAACTGGCTCAGGCCTGCTTGTCTTAACCTTGGAGCATGTTATAACAATGATACACACTAGAAACTTATAACTTTACATACAATACTGGTACAGACATTTTATCAGGATAATAATACTCAGCAGATTATGACTTTTCAAATACCTCACAAGGCATACTTTGTACAAAATTGATCATAGTCTTGTAAAAGTGGTGACCATAATAGGATAGACTGTCACAGTATCCTTGCTGGACAAGTGAGGCAGAATACAGATGCTATGAACTGTGACATGAGGCCTCTGTCCAGCTCCCAATGGACAAGTGTCATGTTTCCACAGGGCATAAGAAAAACTACCATAATTAATATTGATGGAAACCCTTTGATAGTCTGAGCAGAGAAGCCAAAGATTAAAGAGGCAGGGAATTTCGTTCTCAGAGTTAGTCCTTCTGCATCATGGTTAAGGCACCTTTAGAGGGAGAGTGCAGGGAAGCTTGCAAACAGGGTTCCAGTCTCCTCCAGAGTTGTCCACAAATCATCTTTCACAACCACTAAATCAAAGTGATTTCATGACAATGTGGCTATGTCTGGAGTTTTAAGCCTTGCCCTCTCCTGCCTGCAACTCCTAGAGTAAACAAAAATGAGACACAAGTAGCTTCAAGATACTATGGTAGCTCTCATATAAGTGAAGACATGGAGCATTTATACACAGTAAGATTGGGAATAGAACTACAGTGATATGAGGCATTCTCTGCATGACAGCCAAGCAAGCATTCTGGTAAGGTAATTGAAGGTAAAAGACATCATTAGCATAGGATTCACCAACTAGCAGAAACAACATTGCTCTTACTGAGAATCAAAATGCTTTCAGAACTGTGCAGTATCTCCCCATTTTGTCCCATTTTACATGTTAATAAAATATATTGCTTGAGTTTTGCTAATGTATAAAAAATCCTGAACCCAGTAGAACTATCAGAAATTAGATTGCTGTCTCTTCCATAAGAATTTAGTGGTTTCTTCTACATGATTGAAGTCAGTGGAAGTTTTCCATTGATTGAAACAGGAGCAGGATGGGACCTTTAATTTACAATCCAAACTGACTGGAACTAATGGGAGCAACAGAAATGTACATATGTGATGAAGGTCACAAGCCAATCAGTATTGCTCCTCTATAATTAAGATCCTGATCTCCATTTGTTAGGGAAGTCTTGCCTTACACCTGGCTGCAGCCTGCACTAGTAAGCTTGGTCAAAAAGCTAATTTGTTTAATACCGTTATTGGAAATCGTAGCAGGGAAGTTTTGATTCATGTCTCTAGAGCTTAGTTTGTAATTAGCAATACTTAGATAATGTGCCACAAATCCTTCTAATAAATCCACAGGGCCGGGTTTTGTTGAAAGCAGTGAATTGATAGAAGGCTGTTTCCCTCCGCACAAGTGCTTTTACAAGCTGAGTGTGCTGTAAAAGTGCCGTTAATGTGACAAAATTGTTTACTCGCTCATTAAGGAGCTGTGTGCAAAGTATTACAAGGAATAATCTACAAATGAATGTAGTGGCACATTGCTTGGTGTGTGACTTTAGTTCCTGTGAAAAGTGCTGGCGTGTAGCCTGAAATTGTCTGTATCACAGGCAGAAGCTCTGCAAGCTTCCCCACACTTACCTGCCAAAGAGTCTCTAAACTAACCTTCAGAAATCACCTCTAGGCAGGGGAGAAGAGTAGTTCAGTCTCCAGACCTTTTTCATCCTTGACCTCTATACTGATGCTGCCAGCAAGAATGCCAATTAGTCCCCACTGGAATAGTGTTTATTGTGGCAGTGGCCCATGTTCAATTGTCTGGTTCCTTTTATTAACTCAGGAGAATCATGTATGCAAAAGTTGTAGACTCAGTATGGTAGAATGTATTATTTTAAAATTCATATTCACTCAAAACTGAGCATTTTAGGTTTATTTGCCATATTTTGAAACAGCTTTTGAACCAGGATAGCCTGGCTTTTGTAAGATCCCAAGTCCGTGTACCATGCATCTCTCACTCAGCACCTCTGAAAAATCAGGTCATCTTTGTCTAAGAAGTTGAAAGAAAATTTTGACATTGATATTTGACATTTTAGGTGGAAGGATTTTTGTTCATCTCATGCTTGACTCCGCTTCTGGTCAGTTCTCTTTCATTTAAAAGAAGGATGTATTGTAAGTTTAACCTTGGCTTTGGGTGGCATCTCCATCTCCCCAAAATCTTGCTTAAATATTCTAAAATATTGCATATAGCTTTGCTTTGAGCGCATATATTTACATAACCATTGTTGTTTTAAAAGAAAATGAAACATTTTGCCCTTGTAACTCGTCTGGCATTTCACAAGAAAACATAGGAATTGCCATCTGATACAAAGTAATGGTCCATTCCTTTTGGTACCCAAATCTCATAGTCAGTGCAGGGTATGTCAGAGGAAGCAAAGCATGCCCTCACTGTGCACTATTACACCATGGGGTAACATTTTTCCTTAGTGCCACATGTGATCTGTGATGCTAGTAGTAATACTTTTCATCTGTGACTCTCTGCCAGAATAGCCATGATCCTGACAAACTGAGAGAACAGCTGAGTCCAGTTCTATGAGGGAATCTCCTTAGGCCCTATGGGGTGGAGTAACAACAGTGCTTAGTTCCCATGTGGGAAGTTAGGGTTCCGCTTGCAATTATAGAAGCCTCACTTTGGGTGCTGAGAGAGAGAGATACTCTAGTAGGGGTTTTGTCAAGAGTCATTTGTTCCCCAGAGTCATTTTCCTTTTCGGGGGCTTTGTCTCAAGGCATCCCCCGGAGGCTTTTTTCCCCCTAACAGAGTGACGTACTTAGAGTATTTTTGGTAAGTCTTAAAGGAACATTCTGTTTCCATTTCAGTTGACTTTTTGCATGAAACTTACACTTCAGCACAGAAGAGTCGGGACCTTAAGACGCCTCCTTTCCCCTTTACTACAACTATGACAGATGAGTTGGTCTGTTCATCTTGGGCAATGCTCTTTGTGGGCAGCATTAACATCCAGTCTAGATGTTTGACCCTTTGAAATCAATTCCACCTTTAATTACACATTGTCATTGGAAACGTGCCACTCCTTGAGACTGAAAAGCCTTCCTCGCCACTGATCCCAACATAACCCACAAAAGGCCTAGATATGTTTCAAGGTGTTCCACCTTAAAGGTGGTAAGGGAAAGTATCTCATTCACTAGAAAACAGACTCATTCCAGTCTGGTATCTAATCCCAAAAGAAAGCCACAAACATGAGATTCAAATTAAAAATCTCACCTCCACTTTAATTCAAAGTTACCCACTTCTGAACCCCCAGTAACAGAAACACATTTGCAGAGGGAAGTTAGGTGGATCTGGGGCATGTATCTTTTCTCAACCCCAAATGTTCTTTTGCCCATGTCCCTCTGTACTACTGTAGTATCCTGTAATCCAGAGTGTAAAAAACTGGCAAAAGGGAGAAAGATTTGCCCTTTAATACCCTGTGCAGCTGATGGATGAATTGGAGACATCCTGCTCCCTTCTCCACTCAGTCCTGGATGTGAAACCAGTATGCTCACAGTGTGTTGGGCTGAAAGGACAGAATGCCACACAGAGGTCAGTGGCGTAGCTAGGAGAGAAAAACTGTGTGGGCCCCGGCTTTTGGGTGGGCGGGCAATGACAGGGGGGATGAGGAAAGGCAGCCACCTCCCCCCATGGTGCCAGAGGTGGATGACAGTTATATGGGGCCCTGGGCCAGGACAAGTGGGGCCCCTCCCCCCCTTCCATCTGCAGTCCCGCCCCTCCCCCTGCCGCTCCTGCTGGGGAGCAGGAGTGGGGCCTGGGAGTGCCCATTTTTACTGGGCCCCCCAATTGGCCGGGGCCCCTGGGCATGGCCCCACTATCCAGGTGGCTAATCCGCCATTAGCCCAGACCCTACTCCACGAAGCACATCCCCAGCTGGGGCCGGAGATTGGGGCAGCAGCTCACAGCACCAGCAGGAGAAGGACACTGCGGGACACCAAGCGGGGTCTGGGAGTCCCAGCCTATGGCTTTGGGGGGCTCCAGCCCCAATTTGGGTGGGCCTGGATGCTAAGTGGGTGGGCTGCGGCCCACCCGTGGCTATGCCCCTGACAGAGGGTCCATACACACTGTAGGACTATGTTCCATGGAGGCTTCTTTCATGTTTCTACAAAGGGAAAGCTGAGGAGCAAACTGAAGAAGAGGTCATGTCAATAGATCCAGTACAGAACCCCAGCCATTTCCTCCAGTGATGAGTAAGTGTAGCCCATACAGGGGCAACTACAGCATATCAACCACAGAGGGAGTATTACTCTCTTGTCCCCATCTATTAACCACCTATGCACCAAGTACCTCTGCACCAAGCCGACATAATCATAGTTGCCTAGGGCAAGAAGATTTGCCCCTAAGTTTGCAGGAGAGACATTGTACAAATCTAAGTCATTATCATTTTTAAAATCAAGACTGAAGGAGACAAAGCTCCAATGAGCAAGTTATCAGCAAGGCAAAAACCAATTTGGCAAGTATCACTTGGAATTAGTGGGATCTCTGTGACATACTTAAACTGGACAAGTGCAGAATATTTTAAGCCACTAATATCTAACAGAAAAGCACATTACCTCTAAATACTCATTTTGTAATGATTCCAATCTAGTACCATGACAGCATAATGACAGCAAAAGTGATTAACTTTTCACTGTTTAGCAAATAAACACATTGTCCTCTGACTCAAATTAAGGGAATAATGTTGCTGGGGGGGTGGGTGAATGGATGGATTTGATGGATTTCTTGAATTTTAGGTGGCTTGAAAAATACATATATTATATACTCAAGAAATCAAATAAAGATTTTATTTTATTTTTTTTAAATAAGGACCTGATTCTCCACTGCCTTGCGCCTTGTGCAGTCATTAGAGTTTGGACAAAGTAAGTGGATAATGCTCTCATTCTGATTTGTATTTTTACATCCTCTTAGCACTCATGTAAATCGGGCCCTTCAACAGAAGGATTATTTTTCAATGATTGTCGAGTGCCATTTCTTTACTTTAGTCTATATGGGACAAGAAAGTGGAAGGTTCTCTCTTGTTCCCTTGGAGACTAGGTGGCAATTACCCAAAATAGACATTGTTCCTCGAACATGGATGTCCCATCAACGCACAGAGACTGTGAATGAGTGAGTGCTAAAAGGGTGTAGGGGGAAATATTGCAAACATCCTACGCCACATTTCTGGCTACTTCCAGCTGTTTTACACCAATACAACTAAATGTAATTAGGATATTGCAGAAATAGAAATGCTCCAGAGAAATTAAACAAGAAATGATTAGTTACTCTATGGGCCAGGGGCAGAAGCATAAATATACAAATACTTTTAACATTGTTTTGTTTCTGGTTAGACTAAACCATGAGATCTGTATAGGTAAGAAATAGGAAAAACAGAAGTGCAAAAATATTTGAAATAACTGCTGAGTTACAAGAGTGCACACTGAATCCCGTGATAGTCTTTTGGGTCATCCTGTGGCTATCTAACACATTTCAGGTATGCATAAAGTTAAATGTGTGAAAATGAATATGAAAACTAACACAAAACAGTCTTATCTGCCATTTGACTAGAGCTAAGTTGTTCGTGTTTGGTGCAGAGAGGGGTTATTTTTGGCAAAACACTGATATCCTAACAGCACCCTTTTGATTCTAGCATGGATGGGGGAACAAATTGAAATGTATTATTATGCTGTTGCTCTGTCCAAGTGTGGTAGGTGAATCACAATGCAGAAAAGATTGCATGATCCCTGCTCTGAAAAACTTACAAACTAAGGCCCTCATCCTGCACATGGCTTGTGCAGGTACATGCCTTTGCACATACAAATGTTTTTGTGGGACTATGTTTTAATTTCAAACATAACAATAAGAACAGGAGTACTTGTGGCACCTTAGAGACTAACAAATTTATTTGAGCATAAGCTTTCATGGGCTACAGCCCACTTCATCAGATGCATAGACTGGAACATACAGCAAGAAGATATTTATACATACAGAGAACATGAAAAGATGGAAGTAGCCATACCAATTACAAGTACTCCTGTTCTTTTTGCGGATACAGACTAACATGGCTGCTACTCTGAAACATAACAATGAGAGGGGTAACAAGTAAAGAAGAGAGAAGGAAGGAAGGAAGGAAGGATGAGCGCAAAGCAAAACATTTCAAAGCAATCAGACCCCAGCTACATCAAAAGACCAAATTTCAGGCAATGAACGACTGCACTCCTCTGGGACAAGGGAGATCACAAAGCCCAGGTTGGACTATGAGCTGGGGACAAAGTGTTCTTGGTCAAAGGGATCTGCTTATGGAACAAACTTCCAGAGGAGATCAAGTGAATTTATTTCACATGGAAGAGCACCCAGATACTACAGCAATGGGTGTCAGTATAAGATAGAAGCAACATCAATAAAATTATGTGGTTATCCAGTGAAGACTAGTGCACAGCATGAAGAAGTCAAGATACACATGACAAAAACCGAGTCAAACATTCAACCAAATCTCTGGCTGAATTTTTTATGTCCCATCTTTGAGATTCATTTTGTCTTGCAAATTCCAGTCCCCATACAACAAACTTAAGGTAAAGTTAATGTTGGAAACACAGTAATTTTAAAAGAACATTATTAGAATGTTGTAGTTAAAAAAAAAAAAAAAGATATTCAGAAAAATCTCTTCCGCCGGTCTTAACTCTTCCTCCTATCCGACCACATTGTCCACCATCATGTAATGTAGATAAATGTCAGTTAGAATTGTTTTTTTCCACAATTTCAAACTGTTAACAGTTAAAGTAATACACTGTATGTGCTTGTCAGCTACCCTCTGTCCTCTTTCTGAAATGGGTAAGTGCATACATTGTCCAGTCTATTTTGGGGAACGAGTGAGATATACTTTGTTTGTATTTGTAGCGATGTCATTGTCAAAGTGGATCTCTGCCTGGCAGAGTAACTGACTCACACTGAGAAGGTGATTAAGATAGAGTGGTATTTATAGCTTATATAAAAAGCATAGAGGAGCTAGAATGGTTTGCAGCCATGGGCACCAGGTGAACCCTGGGCTCGGGGAGGCTAGCCCCCATCCCAGCTATCCCTGCCCCTCCCACCAGAGCCCAGAGCCCCTCGCCCCAGGCTGCCCGAGCGCCCCCAGCTCTGGAGCACTGGGAGGGCAGGCAGTGCGGCCCTCCCCCCCAGTCCCAGAGCATCAGGCAGGTGGTGTGGCCCCGGCCCCAGATCACTTGGTGGGTGGCACAGCCCCCAGAGCCCCCATCCCCGGAGCACCGGGCGAGTCCCTGGCCGCAGGCTGGCCCCCATTAGCCCTAGCCCGGGGCTCCAGCCAGGGGGGAAGAGCTGCCCCCAGCAGAGCGCTGGGAAGCAGGAGGGTGCTAATGGGGGCTGGAGCATGAACGGGAGCACACAGGGATGTTTGGGGAGGCTCAGCCTCCCCCTGCCTTTGATACCCACCGCCCACGATTGCTGCAGATTGGTGGACAGGAGGGGATATTTTCTGTGGACTGTATGTATAGGGTAAATGGGAAAATGTTGATGTCTCAACTATGGTGGGATGGGTGACAGATAGCTCTGACCTGTACAAGAGGAGTACGAGAGGAGGAGTTTGTGTAGCTGGTTCCTACAGGACTGCAGATATCATAGAATATACAAGGCCAAGGGGATATAAAAGAGGTCACTTCACCTTTCTTGCCCCGGATCTTTCTCTCTGACACTATTCAAGGTTTTTAGCATTTCCAACTATTTTAACTAATTTAGCTTTCTGTACAGTAGCTAAGTATAAAAAGCAATAATAGTTCAAGCCATTAACTATAGCTGGCTGTTTATTCCCCAAGAAGATGCCCTAGATTTAAAGTCATTACATCTATGAAAATAAGTAGTAGAAGACAGTTTTCTTTTCAGCTATGTTTTTACCCCTCCTTTCCCTTTGCCTGTACATAAGGCGAAAAGGTCTTATGATGCACTATTTTATTTTGTAGACTTCAGGCAAAATTCTGCTCTCATTGACACCAGTGTAACACTGGTGGGGATTCAGAGCAATATCTAGCCCATTCTGTTTATCCTCTGGAGTGTTCAGTTCCTCAGGGTCTGATTTTCAGAGGTGCTGAACATCCACGTGTCCAGTTGAAGTCAGTGGGGGCTGAAGGTTCTCAACACCTCTGAAAAATCAAGCCCATGTTGTGTAACTGAATCTGACAATGTATCTGGTGTTTGTTTTAACAAGATGTGTTTTTTATGGATGCTATTTTAAGTCTGTAGGGAAATAGCAGCCAATCAAACTTTCTCTTTTCCTGCAGCTTTATCTCATGTTAACACTATTCAGCAGAGGTGGATTAAGATTTGCTGGGGCCCTGCCCCTGAGCAAGTGGGGGGTCCCTCCCCGCCTTCCACCTGCAGCCCTGCCCCCATTCCACCCCTTCCACCAGTGGCCCCGCCCATAGCCTGAACCCTTTTCTGCCCCTTCCCCAGGGCCCGCCCCTCTTCCACCCAGGCTCCCCCCAATTCTGCCCCCCACTGCAGCCCCGCAACCCCTTTTACTCCTTTCTGCCTCCCACCACTGCAGCCCCAAGGCTGGAGAAGCTCTGTCCCCGTGTCACAGACCTCCAGTCCTGGGGCTGCAGCAGGGGTCCAGGTGCTGGGGCTTTCCCTGCCATCCCCTGTGCTTCAGCAGGGGACCAGGGTCGGGGTGCTGCTTCCCCCACCCAGGGACTTCTGCCAGGGCTGGGGTTGGGGGCCCAGCAGGTTCTGCCAGGCGGCTTCTAGCCTCTGTTTGCCAGAAGCTGGGAATGGGCGACAGGGAATGGATCACTTGATGATGACCTGTTCTGTTCATTCCCTCTGAAGCACCTGGCATTGGCTGCTGTCGGTAGACAGGATACTGGGCTAGATGAACCTTTGGTCTGACCCAGTATGGCCGTTCTTATGTTAATCTAATTTTGGACCTGCTGGCCGAAATCTTCTGACAAGTTGTAGGTGATCCTTTTTTATTACCTAAAAATGTATTTGTGCTAATGTATTTATCTATGACCTGACACTAAATAAGCCACATTATTGCCATTTTTGTCAACTTTTATAACTCACACTGGTAATATTACTCCTGGGGGAATTCTGCGCCACTGCTCATACGCATAATTAATGAGCTATGGATATTTTTAATTTTTTGTACAGAAAAAAGTTTCTGCCAGAAAGTTGCTGCAGTTCTGCCTTTTGCAGAGGGCACTGTGGCAATAAAACAGAGCAACAGTTCCCGGCCAGCTAAGGAAGAGAAAGAGCCTGCCTTCTTCACAACGTCTGTCGGGTCAGGTCAGGAGACAGGAGATATGGAGAGACAGGCAGTGTGGGGCTGCTGGGAGGTTCAGAAAGGGGATCATATGGGCTAGTTGGGGAGAATAGACTGGGGCAGGGGCTGAATGGGAGTGGAAGTGCAGGGCCACAGGGTGGAGGGAGATGAAGGCCCACATGGGGACAGGGAGAGAGTGCAAGGCCACATAAGGACAAGGGGTGGCGGAGTGAGGGCACAGAGACACATGGGGACAGGGGGAGGGGTGCAGGGCCACATGGGCATGGGGGGGAGTGGGTGTCTGAGTGGGGGTGGAGGGACACATATGGACAAGAGGTGCAAGCACACATGGGGGTACAAGGACACATGGGGACAGGGGCAGATGTGCCTGACTGAATGGGAGAGGCTATGGGTCAACCAGGGTCTGCACAGGGGAAGCTCCCTAACAATCCCTCCCCACCCCTTCACCCCCAAAAAAACCTGTTCCATACTTTTCCCACCCATACCCAACAACCCTCCAAGTTCACACCCAGGATCCTTCACAGCAATTACTTCCATCTCCCTTAGCTCTTCCGTTACCCCTGACTACCCTAAGCCTTTGCACTGCTTCTGAGAGGTGCAGGAAATACGGTTCTGTACTGTAGTTTAAATGAATTATTACTCAGCGTTCTGTATTAAGTTCAGAGTTTGGTATTCCTAGTAAGGAATCTACTTGTCAAAAAAAAAGTCCTGAATGTTTTTTGTTGTCTGTATTGTTACAGACATACTTGCTGAAAGGTATTTTGAAATAAATGACCAAAAATAATTGAAACTGGTGTGAAAGAGCATCTAAGAACAAGCGTTCACTGGCTCAGTGCCGTGTTCTCTTGTGACTAAAATGGCCTGTTTGAAACTGCAGTGTGTTTGTGGTCACAATGCCCAGTCTGTGACACCAGTTTTTACACAGGTGTGACTTCAATGAGTCCAGTGTAACCAAGATGGAGAATCTGGCCTAAATTTTTTTCATTTAGAAAGAAAAATATATTGTGAGACTAGAAACTGCCCAAAGGGAAAATGATGTGCTTAAACAACAAACTGCTCCAGGTACACCTGTTGCTTGAAAGGAAAGTGCATCCATTCCGGCAGCCACTACAGTGTTTGATTTCTGAGACTCACTGAAATGATTGCTCAAAGGAATGACTGGATGACTCAGAGATTTGATACCTTGGAAGTAACTGTTTCAGGTTTTGATCAAATATTTCAACAACTGGACTCTCAGTGGATAATCAGATGGGAAAATCACTAATGTACGAGTAGCAGTAGGAGATAAAGCTATTGCGCTAAATGGCCTATTTAGACAAAATGAATTGCTTAAAGCTAAAATAGGCCACTTTGAAAATAAAATATGGGGCAAAGCCACCAGAATTATATATCTGCCTAACTCCATTAGTCAGAGGGAAATTATAAGAAATGGCTACCAGTGGCTTTAGGAGCAACTAGTCTATCTTGTCTGTAACTTGATTCTCTTATTTCTTTGCCTGTTAACTGAAATCAGATTTTAAACTGAGAGGCCACAAACCAAAACCCCACATCTGAATAGATTTGTATCTTAGGGGGTTCAGAATTCAGATCTGCTTCCAAATGTCATGGCTAGCCCCTATCTCTATAATAGACAAACCCAACCCCTTTTTGAGCACCCTGAATTTGAGGGTTTGGTGGAGGCTGAAATTCAGATTTTGTGACTTGGAGTTCACAGCTTCTACAGGCAGGAGCCAACTGATGCCTAAAGCACTCATAGCGAAGGTGATTGTCACCTGAAATATGATCAGCAACTATTCAGGGCTATAGAACAGGAGAGCAGTTATATTGAAACAGCATTGGGATCTTCCAAAATAAGAGGAACTGCAAGGAGTCGAGAGCCACATCAGCCAAAACACCAAATCACTAGGGAGTGGTGCATTGCAGCTGAAGCAAAGAGGTGTGGCAGTAAGGAGGAGTTTGTGCTGGCAACCACTGGGGCACAGAGGAGCAATGGCAGTAAGGCTGTTGCCATGACATCCCCTCAGAGCAACATCTGGAGTCGTCAATCTTATCTGCATTGAAGAGTTTTCTGCTTCTAAGAGCCAGAACCCGTCCACAGCAGCTACTTGGGCTGTGACTGTTACACGTGAGAATCAGCAGCTCTGCATTCTATTCCCTATGCAGCTGAAAACGTCCTTTGCGTCCTTTGGTAGGTCTTTTAGGGCCACATGTTTGAAAATGACCCCTAACTTTGGTTGGTGTCCAACTTCAGATGCTTGAGACCTGGTTTTCAGAGTTATTTAGCACCCACAACTCCACTGGAAGTCACTATTGACTGTGAATACTCAGCATCTCTGGAAACTATGCTCTGGGTGTTTAAAATCAAATATTAATGCATCCTGTATAGTTCCCACCTTTTAAAATGTGTCTCTCAATCTTTTGTCTAACAGATGTTGCAAGATTAAATTAAATGCTGTTTGTAAGGCCCTTGAATATCCTAGGATGGCAAATTGTATGCAAGTATTCATAGGTCTTGCTGGCAAATGCATGGCACTCTGGCACTAGCACATGTGAGGTGCAAGTCAGAGCTGCTTGGAGCTTTGTCCCAGTGGTGTTCAAACAAAGGAAAGAGGTGTTTGTTCTGTACGTGAATTTAATTCTGGTGTATTGAAGAATAACTAGAGAGCAGAAAGGAACATCAGATATTAGAAGAGCAGTTTACCTTTCTTCTGAAAGGCTTTCTTTATTCAAACATGCTTTCATACAGAGCGTTCTTTGCACCTTGGCCATGTGTTTTTGATTTTTTATCAGCCTGCCTTTAATTTCTGTATCACAGTGTGGAGCGCTAGAGACTGTGCATTTAATTCAGTAACTTTTGAAATTATTTTTAGTTTTGTGCATGACAAAAGAAAAAGGATGAAAAGAATGAGACTGGATAAACTTGCATAGTGACGTATGGCACCCAGATATATGCTTCTGAGATAGGAGCCCAGCCTTTGAGAGGTTCTGCAAATTCATCCCAGGGTCTGTGACCCTGCAGTCACCTCTGCACATGTGTGTCTGAATTGAGCTCAGCCCTAGGAGCCTATAAACATGGCCCCCCGGCTCCCTGTTGCTAAGGGAAGATAGACCAACTACCTAATTCTACCTCCGGTCCTCCGGGAAGGAAAAGGGGATAGGATGGAAATGAGGGCCATCTGGTTCCATTCTTTCCTCCTCTCTCAACAAGCAGGCAGAGCTGGTGACTGGCATATTTCCCTATGAGCAACAAAATCACATTTCCAGGCTCCCCTGCTGTAATGGTCAGAGCCTCAGGAGCACTGTGGGACCAGTCCTGTTTCCACTGGAGCCAGTGGAAATATATCCAGTGTCTCCAATGGGAGAAGGCTAACCAGATTACACCAAAATAAGTACTTTCCCCAGGGAAAACTCCCCTGAACTCCCATAAAGTATTTGTCCATGTTTGCCCCATCTTTTGAAAAGTACTCAGTATATTTTGTTCCCTGTGAGTTGGTCAAAAGATATTGCCTGACCCCCTGCACCGGTCAGTGCAGCTAAATCTCGCTGCTTATTTTGTAACATTGCCAATACATCTGCCCCTTCCTTCCCATCCCCAGTGCCAATGCCCGTGTCTATGCCTTGATAATCTCCCTCCACTAATAAGCCAACCAGCAGACCAAATTCAATGATAGATCCTGGTCATGTGCCACCTGAGGCACATTGCGCATATGCTAAGAAGCCTACTGGAAGATCTTTCTGGCTTTCCCATCCTCCACTTTGCTCACCCCTAATCTAGCTAAAATACCAATTTCAAACTCATCTTCTCCCCACCTCCCCTTTTATGACTCCCTTCCCTGGCTTTGCATCCCCATCCACAGAAATCTCACACTCATTGACCTCACTATGGAAGTCCTCCACTCCTTTGTCCCTGCCTATAGTGCAGCATCTCTGGTCAGCCATCGCTCTCCTCTTTGAGAGAGCTGCACTCTTCACGTTCTGCCTCCCTCCTCTTTGCTTCCTTCTCCCATCCATTTGGCTATGCTTCCTCCTGTGCCTGAAATGTCCTTATATGACCTTAAATGTCCAAACCAGAATATGTATGGGGGGTGGGGGGGCAGAGGGCTTTACTATTAATAATAGGTATAGGTCTAACTTCCAGATTTGCCGCTTGTTAGTGGTACTTAAATTACAGTGTACTTGAAATCACAAATACAGTTTACATTCATTATTTAATCAATCTTAATTTTTTGTTTTAACTTATTTGGCATGTTTACCAGCTACCACTTAAAAATCAACTTTAGCATAAAAACAAATTCTTGAATAAACAGAACCAAGCAGTTACATGCAACTATTAATCGTGTGTCCCTGGTTTTAGAGATGCATAAACACTGTCTTAATACAGAAATACTATATTTACCTTAATGTAGTTTATTTCAAAACAGACGACAGCAATAACAAGCTGCCCCCTTTTATCCGCTCTCTTTTCAGGCCCGGTTCATGCCAGCACTGACCCACAGCGATCCTCCAACCCAGCCAACTGGGCCACATGTGGGGAGCAAATTCTGTGCCTGCCCTAGGGTTGCCAACGTTGGTTGGACAAATTCCTGGAGATTTCATCACATGACATCTTTAATTAATCTTTAAATCCTGGAGACTGCAGGACACTCCTGGAGGGTTGGCAACCCTAGCCTGCCCGAGGCTTCCAGGGCTGGGCCCACCATGGGGCCAGGTGCCTGCCTCGTAGTTTGCTCCGGTCTTGCACAGGGACCCAGTGGGGATTTAACGAGAACCATGAGGTGGCTAATGCACAGGACCTCCCAGCCAGGGGGACCTTAGAAGCCACCAGGGGCTCGGGGTTGGGCTGGGACTGCCCTATTCCTGAGCATGGGTTTCCTGTTGACTCAGAGCTGGCCCCAGTTGGTCACATGATGCTTCCAGGCATCCTCCCTGCATGGCAGCTGGCGGAGCCGAGCCACTCAAGTGACCTTGGAGGCTGGGTTAGCTGCAAACGGAGCCCCACGGGGAGAGGCAGGAGCAACATCTGGGTGCTGCAGGGAGAGGCCGCTGCTTTCCGGGAGGGGAGACTGAGGATAACAGGTGGGAGTTGCCCAGGGGGCTGCGACTCAAGCTGTTTGGGGGTTGGCTGAACCTTTAAATTGTGCCCCTCCCCCACTGTCAACAGTTACGTATTACCTCTGGTTAAGTCTAAGGATGCAGTTTATAGTGCTGCCAATTTTGGTTGGATGTATTCCTGAGGGTTTCATCACATGACATAATCTTTACTTAAAGATTAATCTTTAATTCCTGGAGACTCCAGGGCAATCCTGGAGGGTTGGCAACCCTAGTTGAGTATTGTTGCATCACTCTCTGGAAATACCACAATACCTGCCCTGAGGGGCAGAAATCAGAGAAGTTGTTGGGTTGCAGTTGGCTTTGCCCCTCACATTCGGAATCGCGAGTACATAGAAAATGGGTTTTTTTAATCGGAATTGTAAACTACTGAAAACAATCAACGTATGAGGTCGGGGGGTGGGGGAGTGCAATGCCCCTACAATACCCCCCAATCTTTGCCCATGTGTTTGTACCAGTGCAACTACACTGGTGGAAAAATCCCTAATGCATCCAATCCCTGGGTAAAGTTACATCCACACCTATGGTTCTATATACAGTACAAGTGTTCCATACTAAATTATGACAAACAAAACCAAAGATCAATGTTGAACAAGAAACATTTACATGCATTTGAAGCAATCAGACCACACTTGTGTCCATGAACCTTCTAGACACAGAGGGATCAAAGGGAGAAGGCAATTAAAAGGAGGAGGATGGATGACAAGGTTGCTGGAAAACTAAATGAATTATTAGAAGCAATCCTCGCTACAAACGGTGATGTGGGGAATCCCCAACCCAAGAGAACTCTTCCTGGGAAATCTTGGTGTGGTGATAACACAGAGAGAAATCTCTAAGGAAGAGATTATGGAGTAACTTGACAAACTTAATTACAGTAAATCACCAGGACCAGATGATGTTCATCTGAGAGTTGTGCAAGGTCTAAACTCCAAGGTAGCAGTGCTACTGACAAACATATGTAACTTATGCCTTAAAAGAGCAACTCCTCCTGGCTAGTATAAATCACTGCCTTGGTGCCTGTTTTACAAAATAGAGCCAAAAGTGACGTTGGGGATTACAGGTGAATAATTAATACCACAGATTCAGAGTAGTCAGAAAAATACCTTTCGATTTGAAAATACAATTACGTGGTCAAACCAGCAATCCAGTTTCTGCTTCTTGTATATAAATTTTAGAGAGGTTTTGAGGAGGTCCCTTTGCCAGAAGGAATTTTATATTATAGTACAGGAGTAAAATTCTGTCGCCAATAAAAAACTGGCTAAACACCAAGAGACAGAGTTGTAATTAATGTCTGTTTACCAAAGTGTAGACAACTTAAGGTGCAGAGATCAGTACTGAAACCACTTTTGGACAATATTTATTAGTGACTTCAGGACAATAGATAGCAACTTGATGAAATTTGGCCATGACACACTAATATTGAATTTAGTAAAAAGTGAAGGAGGCACATAAGAAAATCCATAAGGACCCAATTAAACAAGCCAAATGGCAGGTGCAATTTAACTTGGATAAATGCAGGGTAATATAAGGGAGGGAGAATAATTTAAGCTTCTCATATATGCTGATGTGTCTGAACAAGCAGTTTTCTCAAAGGGAAAAGATCTAGGAGTAATTGCTGGTAGCTCCTTGAAGATTGCTGCCTGATGTGCTTCAGTCAGGAAAAAAAAGGGAGGGAAATAAAGATTTGCTTCAGGTATGCAACATAATGAAGGCTATAGTATATACACTGTGAACTGGAAAAGCAGTAAAAACAAATTAAAGGAAATAATTCTGCAGACTTCAGTGCTGTAGCAAGTTATCAAGGGCATAATTTGCAATATTTAAAGTATTAGATCATTTTATCACCATTAATAACTTTTGCAGCAATTATACAAGGAAAATCAAACATCAAGTTCTGGGTCATAAATTTTTCTTCTGTGACGGACAGTAAGGAAAATGTCTTTCAAAATATTGCATAATTTGACAAGAGCTTTTTTTGTTGGGGCAGGGATCACCTCCCTCTGAAACATCAAGTATTGGCAACTGTTAGGAACAGGGGAGTAGACTAGATAAACCAGTCCAGTATGCAACTTTTGTTATATTCTGATGGTCCACTGAGCCAAAAATGGAAAAATAGACGTACATTGGGCGTTTCTGATTTAACAAAACTTGATCTTTAGCTGATGCTTATATTACAGCTTGGCATGTATTCAGTGTGCTTGGTCATTAAATATTAGAGCTGTGTGGAGGATGGAAGTTCTGTTTTGCAAAGGATTTGAAATCTGGCTTCATTCTGAACTCCATGACAATCGACAACTTCAAAATTCTATGAGAAGGAAAATTATGAAAAAAATATAGTTTGAGGCCTCTCATAATGTTTTGTGCTGGAAAACATTGTTTTGTTTCAGTTTTGACTTTTTTGTTTTGTATATATCATACACAATAAAAACACCTAAACAAAGTCATTTCAAAATGAAAAATCAAAATATTCCATTCCAAAAATGTTGAAATGACACATTTTGACATTGACGCAACTTTTTTTCCTGGTGTTGTTCAGAAACAAAATTCCGGTGAAATCAACCTGATTTTGTGAAGGGTTTTGATTTCAGACAGGCTGCATAT
Source organism: Platysternon megacephalum (assembly GCA_003942145.1). Classification (NCBI taxonomy): domain Eukaryota; kingdom Metazoa; phylum Chordata; order Testudines; family Platysternidae; genus Platysternon; species Platysternon megacephalum. The sequence continues at coordinate 7,505,470 of QXTE01000060.1, read as the reverse complement.
TCTGGTGGAATATGGCTGCATCAAAGTTTCTCCAACCATCTCTTAATAAACACAGTGGGAAAATTTCATTCTGTTGTAATCCTATTGCACCAGGGATGGATCTGGCCCAATGACATTAATTCTCTTCTTAATATTTTTCTTGAGTGAACTTTTTCTTGCCAGTTATGGAGTCTGAAACATTTTCTCCTAGTTTACCCACCCAACACTCAAAGCAGTGCATAAGAGCTGCTATCCTTCAGGTTGTTTTAAAGTTATTTATTTTTCGATCAGTCCTTCTGTCTATGGTATATGAAATATAAACTTCTTTGATATTTACCGCTGTATATCATTGGGGATTGATTGTCCCCTGACCCAATCTTAAAGAACAACATGGAGTCTTTAGCCACCATGTCTAGCCTTTAGAAATATTTCTATTTTTTGCTTTTATTCCTTTTGAGGAATTATACAAGTATCTTCCAGGTGGAATTTTAAGACATTTCATAGCAATAGAGGGTTATTGGCATAGCGTGTGTCGTTCTCAGTTAATATTGACAGGTTCATGAACATGCTGCATTTGGTAGCAGTGTTTCTGTTATTAAATTGAAACTGCTGATATTTGATAAAATCCTACCAAAGCAAAATATCTAGTCTAGGGGTAAAATGATCAAAAGTGCCTATAGCCCAGATTTTTAAATGTGATTTGGCATTGCAGTGTTCAATGTTGCAACACCTAACTGATTTAGGAGCCTAAATCTCATTTTCAAAAGGGATTTAGGCAGTTAGGAGCCTGAGTCCCATTGACAGTCAATGGGATTTAGGCTCCTAAGTGTCTAAATCCCTTTTGAAAATGAGATTTAGGCTCCTAAATCCAGGCATTATAACAGTGTGCACCGCAAGGCCTATATGACTTTACATATCTCGGCCTTTGGGGCTTAGAAGCCTAAGTCTAATTTTTCAAAGTCACTTTAAAAAAAAAGAAACTTAGGCTCCTAAGTCACTTAGGGCTAGATTCACAAAGGGGACTTGGGCATTGCAATGCCTAACTCCTAGGCTCCATGGAATTCTTTGCCTTGAGTGAGGTGCCCAGGCTTCCCATACAATGCATGGAGAGAGTTAGGTGCCTAAGAAAGGGATTCTCAGAAGCCAACAAGCAGAGCGGGTAGCTGCCTAAGCCAGCCAGGAGTGAAAAGGAGAAGAAAGTGGTAGGGTTTAGGGTCCAGATTCTCAGACTACTTAGGCACCTATCTCTCCCCGCCTCCTCCCGTGAGCGCTCCGCGTCCCCAAACAGCTGTTAGGCAGTGGGAGGGGGGGACAGGAAGCACAGGGAGGGAGAGGGAGAAGCAGAGATGTGGCGCGCTGGGGGAAGAGGCGGAGAAGAGGCGGGGTGGGGTGGGGACTTGGGGGAAGAGGGAGAGAAGGGCGGGAGCTTGGCTGCCGGTGGGTGTGGAGCACCTGCTAATTTTTCCCCATGGGTGCTCTAGACCCAGAGCACCCACGGAGTTGGTGCCTATGCCTACTGGATCAGGCCCCCCAAGTGAGAGAGGTGCGGGGACAACTAGATCGAGGCATGAGTAAGGGCTCCAAGCAGCTTGTTAGTTGTGAAGCAGCATGAGCATAAGTCAGGCATAGGTTAGGGGTTTGTTACAGGAGTGGGTGGGTGAGATTCTGTGGCCTGTGTTGTGCAGGAGGTCAGACTAGATGATCATAATGGTCCCTTCTGACCTTAAAGTCTATGAGTCTATGAGGAGTTAAGTGGCTTTGTGCATGCCTACCAGCAGAAACATAGGTGTCTGTAGGATTAGGAGGCAGCTGAGCCATGGTTTGAGAATGTCATTGGACCTGGGGGACTAAGGAGTCAGTTAGCTACCTAAGGCTACGTCCACACTACCCGCCCGGATCGGCGGGTAGCCATCGATATATCGGGGATCGATCTATCGCGTCTCGTCTGGACATGATAGATCGATCCCCGAACGCGCTCCCTTCAACTCCGGAACTCCAGCAGGGCGAGCGGAGTTGCGGAGTCGACGTGGGAGCCGCGGCCGTCGATCCCGCGCCGCGAGGACGCGAGGTAAGTCGCGGTACTTCGAAGTAAGATACTTCGACTTCAGCTACGCTATTCTTGTAGCTGAAGTCGCGTATCTTACTTCGACATCCCCCCCTAGTGTGGACCAGGCCTAAGTATATTTGTGTATCTAGCCCTTGAGCACTTTTGAAAATTTTACCCTAGATCTTTATGAAAATATAAATCCCAAATGTACAACTTCACCAGGGTTAAGCATGGTTTAAGAGGGGTAAAGTAAAGTTCTTTTATCCATTTTAAAAAATCAATGTTGGCTCAAAAAAAGTCATTTCCTTATGAAAATCCTCATCACAAACGACAAACCTCTTTTATTAGTAATGAAGCCGGTGAATATGTGTGAACAACTATCAGATTTTTAAAACCACTAAAAATACTATTTCAAATATAAAATACCCCTCAACTGTCCCATTAAAAATAGATCAAAGTTAGCAAGGTACAAAGAACCCCATCACTTTTATCATTTTTGTCCAAACTAATTTACATAGCTAGCCAGTCATTATCATTGTTGTTCTTTTTCTTTCAATAACACCTAGGACCAGACCTAGCATGGACCAGGACCAGTCAGCAGGATCTATCCAACTGATCTCTTCTTCCATCAATAGCATTCTTCTGACTGGAAAGAGTAGTAGTGTAGTGAGCACTATGCATAATAGAATTCTTACTCACTCCGGTTTTTTTTCAAATAACATCTGGAAATTACAATCACTTTCTCCAGGCTGACCTACAGCCATAAGATATCCTTACAGTTCAGTCTCAGTAACTAACGTGTCTCAGGCCAAGTCTACACTACAGACCTATATCCGTATAACTATATCGCTCAGGGGTGTGAAAATCCACACCCCTGAGTCATGTAATTATACTGCCTAACCCCTCTCCCTCCCCTCCTCCCCCGCCCCATGTAGACAGTTCTATGAAGATGGGAGAGCTTTTCGAGGAAGTGGATTAACCATGCCAAAGGAGAAGTTCTCCCGTAAGTGTAGTAACATCTTCACTAGAACACTAGGGGGGGACAGCTGCACCACTTTATGTGAAGACAAGCCCTCAGAGGTTAAGTTAGAAAACACTACAGAAAAATCATCTCCTGTGTTTAAAGCACTCCTGTCTGTCCCAGTCAAAAGTGTTGTGATAGCAGTAATTGATTACTCTCATTCACTAAACCTAATCACCCCAAGCATCAGTGGCAACATCACCGAATGTGGCCAATAGAAATAAAAAGCACAACATACTCAGTAGTGATTATGCATAACCATTTTCACAAATAATAGAGAGAGCGAGACCTCTTCGGGGCAGGTGTTTAGGATTTGGGGGTATTTTTTCTATTCATACTAAAGCAATAACTTAGCTAACCAAACAGCTGGCGTTCTGGGTGTGGTTCTACAATGCTGGAGAAGCACATCTGCACTGATCACAGAGAGCATTTCTTAGATCACTGAATACTGATGACTGGTCAAATTGTTTTGATTAGTTTATTGCAGTCTGGGGTGCTTTTGAACAATGCACTACAATACTCAGGATGAACCCATCTGCTATTAATGTGAATGCCATACATATTTTCTCTGATACTTCCATTGTGACTGAGAATTAACTGGGCCATTATTTTAATAGGTTTCTTTACTATTCCCTCAGGATCCCATCCAGTTGGAGGGAAAAAGTGGGCAAACAAATAGGGAAAAAGTGAGAGAACCCAGTAAGGTAATACATAAATGTGGTTACATTAATAAGAGAAAATAGGCTAAGTAAATATAATTCTGGATTCCTTCCAAGGGTCTCTGAAGCACAGAGGAATGTTTTTGCTGTTCAGTTACACTGCTGACCAGGGCTATTGCCATGAAAGAGGGTTGTGTTTGTTTGCCTTTCGCTTTTCAGCATGAAATATAGTCTGGTCTTGTTTCCTTTGCCATTGGTGCTGTCCAAATGTCTCTGAGCAGAGCACTGTCATGCTTATTTGCAAAATTACCACCTCCACCCTGGGACTGGAACATGTCCAATGAAAGTCTGAAGGGGGGAGCAGGAGGAGGAGGGTTTTTTATTATTTTTTGTTGTTGTTATTATAGCTTTGCCTTGTCAGTATCTAAACTGAGCAACTTTTATTATGCTAAGAGAGGCGAGGCGTAGGGGAGGGAGCATGCAGGGTCAAGTGCCTCCCCCACCCCCAGATTTCTGCAAGCGCTGAGCTGCACTTGCTCTGCTTGGCCTGCTGGGTTTGGGGGGGAGAAGGGAGAGGGGCTCTGTCCTTCTTCCACTGCGCCTCCCCCCTGGCACGTTCAGCTCCGGGCAGGACAGAGCCATATCTCATGCTAGCTGAGGGTGGCCGCTCAGGGTTACTGCTCTGTGCAGTGCGGTGGCCGCCTGTGAGAACCTGCCTGGGGAGCCGGCGACCTGCCCCCTCTGCTCCACGCTTGGGCCTGGCTGCCAGGAACAGGGATTGGAAACGTGACGGGGGGAGGTGCAGCAGAAGGACAGAGCCACCCCCCCACACACAGGTAACGGGCAGGGACAGCGCAGCAGCCCTGGACAGGGTGGGGCGTCACTGGGCAAGGCACCTGTTCTCAGCCAGAGCCAGGGGCATTGCCTGCGCCCCGCGAGGTGTCCACAGGGGCATGGGAGCTCTAGGGAGACACTGTGGTGCTGTGACTCTCCCTAGGCTGTGGCCCCAGCCCCCCAGGAGCTGGGGGATTGGCTGCCCTGGCCCAGGGAGGTGGGGCTGGAAGTTCCTCCCAGAGGTGACATGTGGGTCAGTCACATGTCTCCCCCTCTACATGGTGCTCCCCCTCAGTATCAGCAGGTTTGAGTCGTCTCTGGCTGAGACTTTTTCCAAATGTGGTTTTTACTTCTGTAATTCCATTGTCTACAATGTCACATTTGATTCCACCCCTGTGTTGTGGGGAGGTGTGAAGGGACACGCCCTCACTCTGGTGGAGAGGAGACTAACGAGCTCTTCTGGGCCTGTTCAGCTCTAACGAGGCACATGTGCAAGGGGGGGCTTAAAACGGGAAAACCTGCCACAGGTGAGGAGAAGGGCTGCTCTGCCTCAGAGACTGCTGACAGCAGAGACAGGCCAGCAGAGAGGGAGATAGCAGCAGGCCTCACTGCTCCGGAAGCCGCACGGCCCAGCTGCACTGCAATATGCCCCAAGAGGAGGGGTTGGAGGTAGACCACATTAAAGACAATAAACGCGCTGATAGATTAAGCTCAAAGGGCGGAATCCAGGAAGACTGCCTGATAGCCAGGCCACCTTTGCCTTTATTTTCATACAGAGTCCCCACTCTCATAAGGGAAAGAGAGGGGAGGGGACCTTGCTTTTGTGTGTTTTAGTCAGAGAACCCCTCCTGTGCTATGAACTGTGGGGAAGGATGTTACAAATGACTGGAAGTGGGGTTCCCCCCTCTTCCCCCAGATGGTTTGGAGCCTTTTGGTTGTACCTTTTTAAAAAAAAGTCTTATTTTAATAATGTGTGTCATTTTCTCACTGAGGCGCGGTCTGTGTTAGAGAAGCAAAACATGTTCCATCCACATGCCAACACCCAAATGCCCTAATAGCCAATTAGGACAAAATACTTTTTCAGTAAATTTAATAAGCTCTTAGAAATGTAACCAGTTCAGTGCCACTGAGGACACTGACAAGCTGAAATGGTTCAACTTATCCTCTCACTGCTGCTCTGTGGCCTTGCACAATCTCCCAGAAAGCAATGCTTTCTGGAAACTGTAGATAATTACCCATAGGGCACTGCCACCAGATCTGTTCAGGTGAGTACTGGTGTGGGCATGTGGCAAAACTTGCACTGATTCAGCAGGGCTTGTTGAACCATTTCTGCGTGAACTAGTTTTATATACAAGGTTCAGCTCTCTAATAGAGACAAATCTAACGCTTCACCATCCTCCTGTTCTGGTACTTCAGCCACGTAACCTCTTCAAATGCAGGTCACCAGCGTCATGCGGTCCAATCCTACATTCCTGTGGAAGTCAATGAGAGGTTTTTGTGTGTAAGGAATAAAGGATTAGTCCCAGTGTGCTTTTTGCCATGCCATCAATTTGGCCAGTAAATGTGTTCTTTGAAAACAGTTCCCACTAAGGGCTGGATCGTGGCACTTAAGCACTGGCCTGAATTTGGAGGAGATGCAGTCACACTGTGCAAGAGTGGGGTGGGGTGGGGTGGGGGCAGGAGTTCACCAGAGGGAACTTCAGGAAGTGCACTCCCTCGCCAAGCTTCCCAGTGTGCAGAGGGAATGCCCAGGTTGTACAGTCAGTTTGGTACAGTGCAGACTGCTCTTTCTCCACACCCAACCACCTCCTCCCTGAGCCTTTTGGGGTGATTTGCATCCTGTGCGTGCAAAGTCTACAGTTCGCTGCATGCAGGACCTGACACGGCCCTTGGCCTTTTCACAGGGCCAGAGCTCTTTGTGCCATCACTCCACATGCACGGCGACCAATCTGGCCCTACTTCTCAGTAGTATTCTTTTCCAGTTCCTGAAAAAGCATATCACTAACAAACAATAACAGCTTTAGTAGATCAAGACTACTTAGTATGCCAGCTCACAGTATATGCTGTGAAGGACTAGAGAGGTTCAACAGTTGCCAGGCATTTGTTATAGCAATAGACTGTGTTGGAGAATCAGACATACTACCAGGTGGCTACCTTTCGCTGATCAAAAAGGGAATTTGAGTCTGATTTAGTGACATCTCTTTGTCAGCAAGTCAGTCTAACACAAATTGGTGTGATCTCTCATCCAGAACTGGACAACTGGGTAATTTAATTGGACTCTCGAAGACTAGCTTGCTAAATTTCTCGGCACTACAGCCAGTAAGAGGGGTGACCTTCCAAGTCAAATAACACTTGTCCGCAATAGTAGAGTGTGCCCTCCAGTACTGATTCACACCTTTTTAATTGGCTCAGGAAGAGAAATCCACCTCCCAGTGGGCTTAATACTTACCATTCAGAGTAAGAAGAAATCTAATATTAATCATAGCAATTCCCACAACTATTCTGGATGTGTAGCAAAGATGCTGGAGATCACCTGACCATGCATTCTACCCGTTGGTGCATTCACACGAGCATCAAAAATCCTGCTGAGGTACCAGTAATCAAATTTACTTCTTCCAGTGTCAGAGCTTTGGTTTTAATGAATGGTCCCACAATAGCCAATGGAACATTGTCTCAGCATTGTCATTTGAACAACAATTCTCAAAATTATTTATGTAGTTCATTTGACAGCAGCTCTGAAGGCTATACATAATTGTAAGAAGCTTGATCCATCACCTGAATCTCACCAGGAAAGTGTACAAATGCTGATTTCAAATATAAGTCAGAAGCAGATGAGAATGAGAAGTATTACAGATAATTCTCATCGTGGACTGTGGGTATCACCCCAAATACTTAGGCCTCTTCATTCAAAAAAGGACAATAATAAACTTCTTACATTCCGTGCTTTTAGTTTGCAAGAAGCTGTGTTGGAGGTGCTCCTGGATTTATCAGCCTGTGTAACACTGGACCCAGCCATTGTTCAAAACCCCGCCCTCGAGATCTCTCCTAGGACTTTCTAGTGAGGCAAGGACAGTTACATCTGCCATACCCCAGATGCATCATAGAATCATAGGGCTGGAAGCAACCTCAAGAAGAGGTCATCTAGTCTAGTCCCCTGCGCTTATGGCAGGACTAAATATTATCTAGACCAGCGGCGCCAACTTTCTCCGGCGCCAGTGGGTGCCCGTGCCCCCCCCCACCCCTTTCCCCGACCCCGCCCTGACTCCACCCCATCCCCACCCCTGGCCCTGCCCCTATTCCAACCCCATCCCCAAAGTCCCCGCCCTAACTCCGCCCCCTCCCTGTCCCTATTGGATCCCTTCCCCAAATCCCCGCCTCTTCCCCAGTGCGCGGCGTTCCCCCTCCTCCCCCCTCCCTCCCTGCCCCACGAATCAGCTGTGTTGCGGCACAAGGGCTGGGAGGGAGGAGAAGCAGGACGCGGCGGCGCTCGTGGCGGAGGCAGAGGAGGAGGTGAGTTGGAGCAGGGGGGTGGGGTGGGGCCACGGGGAGCTGCCGGTGGGTGCTCAGCACCCACCAATTTTTTTCCATGGGTACTCCGGCCCCGGAGCACCCACGGAGTCGGCGCCTATGATCTAGACCGTCCCTGAGAGATTTTTCTCTAACTTGATCTTTAAAATCTCCAATGATGGAGATTCTACAACCTCTCTAGCAATTTATTCCAGTGCTTAACCACCCTGACAGTTAGGAAGTTTTTCCAACCTAAACTGCCCTTACTGCAATTTAAGCCCATTGCTTCTTGTCCTGTCCTTAGAGCATAGGCGCCGACTCTGACTCTAAGTGAAAAATTAGCAGGTGCTCCGCACCCACCGGCAGCCAAGCTCCCCCACCCCCTCCTCGCCTCCTCCCACAAGCACGCCGCGTCCCGACTCCTCCCCCTCCCAGCACTTCCCGCCCGCTGCCTAACAGCTGTTTGGTGGCACTTAGGACTTTCCTGGAGGGAGGGGGAGGAGTGGGGGTGCAGCGTGCTAGGGAGAGGAGGCAGTAAAGAGGCATGGCAGGGGCAGGGACTTGGGGGAAGGGGGTGGAATTAGGTCGGGGTGAGGGTGGTGCAGGGCTGGGGCCAGGGCTGTGGGGGGGTCGAGCACCCACGGGGCAGAGGGGAAGTCAGTGCCTATGCCTCAGAGACTAAAGGGAACAATTTTTCTCTCTCCTGCTTGTAACAACCTTTTATGTACACCTCTACCCCGATATAACGCTGTCCTTGGGAGCCAAAAAATCTTACCGCGTTATAGGTGAAACCGTGTTATATCGAACTTGCTTTGATCCGCCAGAGCGCACAGCCCCACCCCCCAGAGCACTGCTTTACCGCGTTATATCCGAATTCGTGTTATATCGGGTCACGTTATATCGGGGTAGAGGTGTACTTGAAAACTGTTGTCATGTCCCCTCTCAGTCTCCTCTTCTCCAGACTAAAAAAAAAAAAAAATTTCAATCTTCCCTCACAGGTCATGTTTTCTTTAATCATTTTTGTTGCTCTTCTCTGGGCTTTCTCCAATTTGTCCATATCTTTCCTGAAATGTGGCACCTAGAACTGGACACAATACTCTAGCTGAAGCCTTGTCAACGCGGCCTAGAGCAGAAGAATTACTTCTCGTGTCTTGTTTACAACACTCCTGCTGATAAATCCCAGAATGTTCACTTTTTTTTTTTACAACAGTGTTACACTGTTGACTTATATCTAGCCTGTGATCCACTATGACCCCCAGATTCATTTCCACAATACTCCTTCCTAGGCAATCATTTCCCATTTTGTATGTGTGCAACTGGTTGTTCCTTCCTAACTGGAGTACTTTGCATTTGTCCTTATTGAGTTTCATCCTATTTACTTCAGACCATTTCTCCAGTTTGTCCAGGTCATTTTGAATTTTAATCCTCTCCTCCAAAGCACTTGCAACCCCTCCCAGCTTGGTATCGCCCACAACTTTATAAGTGTACTCTCTATGCCATTATCTAAACCACTGATGAAGATATTGAACAGAACCAGACCCAGAACTGATCCCTGCAGGACCCCACTCAATATGCCCTTCCAGCTTGACCATGAACCACTGATGATTACTCTCTGGGAATGGTTTTCAAATCAGTTATGCATGCACTTTATAGTAGCTCCATCTAGGTTGTATTTCCCTAGTTTATTTATGAGAAGGTCATACGAGACAGTATCAAAAGCTTTACTTAAGTCAAGATATACCACATCTACAACTTCTCTCCTATCCACAAAGCTTGTTACACTGTGAAAGAAAGCTATCAGGTTGGTTTGACACGATTTGTTCTTGACAAATCCGTGCTGACTGTTACTTATCACCTTATTATCTTCTAGATCAGGGATTCCCAAACTGTGGGTTGGGTCCCCAAAGTGGGTTGTGACCCCGTTAGACTTGCCAGGGCCTCCGGTTACAGGCCTCCTGCCTGAGGCTGAAGACCTTGGGCTTCAGCTTTGGCCCCTTGCCAGCGGCAGTGAGTCTTTGGCTTTGGCTTTGGCTGTGGGGCTCTGGTGGGCTCAGGCTTCGGTCCCCCCCGTCTGGGGTCGTGCAGTAATTTTTGTTGTCAGAAGGGGGGTCATGGTGCAATGAAGTTTGAGAATCCCTGTTCTAGATGTTTGCAAATTGATTGCTTAATTATTTACTCCATTATCTTTCCGGGTATAGAAGTTAAGCTGACTGGTCTGTAATTCCCCGGGTTGCCCTTATTTCCCTTTTTATAGATGGGCACTATATTTGCCCTTTTCCAGTCTTCTGCAATCGCTCCCGTCTTCCATGACTTTTCGAAGATAATCGCTAATGGCTCAGTCAGCTCCTTGAGTATTCCAGGATGCATTTCATCAGGCTCTGGTGACTAGAAGACATCTAACTTGTCTAAGTAATTTTCAACTTGTTCTTTCCATATTTTAGCTTCTGATCCTATCTCATTTTCACTGGTATTCACTATGTTAGACATCCAATCACCACCAACCTTCTTGGTGAAAACCAAAACAAAGACGTCATTAAGCACCTCTGCCATTTCCACATTTTCCATTATTGTTCTCCCCCCGCCCCTCATTGAGTCACAGGCCTACCCTGTCCTTGGTCTTTCTCTTGCTTCTAATGTATTTGTAGAATGTTTCCTTGTTACCCTTTATGTCTCTAGCTATTTAATCTCATTTTGTTCCTTGGCATTTCTAATTTTGTCCCTACATACTTGTGTTATTTCTTTATATCATCCTTTGTAATTTGACCTAGTTTCCTCTTTTTGTAGAACTCTTTTTTGAGTTTCAGGTCATTAAAAATCTCGTGGGTAAGCCAGGGTGGTCTCTTGCTATACTTCCTATCTTTCCTACGCAGTGGGATAGTTTGTTCTTGTGCCCAACAACAACAACAATGTACTTGTTAATGAGCATTTTTCAGAGTCAGAAACAAGCAGAAAAGTTAGGCGTGGAGAGGAAAAATGTGGGAGGTGAAGAAAGCACTTTACTCCCTGTGTTATAGTGTGTGGTCTGAATTTCTTCTCACTTCTAAATCATCCACTGCACAATTATTCTGTTGACACTGAATAGCTACTTTCAATCAAGCTATTATTCAGTACTCCAACGTTATCTGAAAATCATTTAAATAGCCATTAAATCCTTAGCAACTATGAATGGATAAATAAAAAACTAACAGATTGCAGCCCATCCTTCCCCAGCTAAATCCCAAAGCGTCACAACTGTTAATATGGCTGGTATCAATCAAAGTGGCATGCCATTCTTTCACTTGCTGAAGTATTTAATTTTTAAGCTCAGACTAAAAGATATAACTCAGGATCCTTTTCCCAGACTTCATTCAGAGCACTGAGAGGGGTATATATTAAGGTGTTCTGGACTTGTAGAAATTTGTTTAGTGAATAAATACATTAAATGCAGCAAGGAGAAATAGTTTGTTCAAATAACAAATCTGCATTGCTTAGACTTCTTGTGTGGGTTTTGAGTTTGATTTAAATAGTACAAAACAAGGACTGATGTGAATGGTGAGATGTGGATACAGATGGAAAGCTTATTGGAAAGAAACAATTGCACTGGGTCAACTTACATGAGGTAAAAGCCACAATAGGTCATACTTGTGATTCTCGCTGCTAAGCCAAAATCTTTCAGACATGAGGTAGCATTAATTGGAGCTGTTTCAGCTAAAACTGTAGCTCTTTGTCTGCCTTGAAAGAAATGGCCAATGGAAATCTATAACTCACCAAAACCACCATCCTCTAGAATTTTCCTCTGTTTTAATATGGGCTGGGTCCCCCCAATTGTGGTTTTGGTCAGCTGACGTAATTTACAGATGCTGTTCCAGTAAACTGCCTAAGCATCTTATAAATAAATAAAGGGTACTCCAATAATCTATTTTTCCATTTTTCTAGGGGATTGTGGGGAAAGCAGTACAGTGATGTAGGGAAGGTTTGGGAAGCTGTTTGCCAATAAAAGAATAAGAAGTAATCCTGCTTTGTGGTTAGAGGCATTTGAACAAGTTCACTCAGTACTTTCTTTTGAGGTTTTCCATCCTTTTTATAGGTAACCACTCTAGCTAATTGACTCCTCTGGAGTTTCATGTGCTGGAAAATTCATTTGCTATAGGGCTACAATCCTTCCCCTGACTCGCTGCTGAACATGGAAGGAGGACATGTTCATCAATGGCCCAGCCTTCACAGATGTCGAGAGGCTCTGTCCAATCCAAACTATCCTTTGAGAGAGAAAATATTTCATAGGTAGACCTCTAAGGCTCTTAGGTCTACAACTGGCACTTATCCCACCATTCCTGACCTCCCTGCTCCCATCTGTACTGAAAAATGTGCTTTTGTGGGCGGAAACTGGATACTTTTGTGTGTATATTTTGCCGTCTATGATCACAGTAACAGTTAATCCCACAGTGTTTAAAGCCTGAGAACCCAGCATGATGATGCCAGTCGTATATTTAATGGCCTTAAAAGTCACTATTAGGAATTTCTTTTGCCAATGAAAAGAATATAAAACCTTGACAGATAGCTTTGGAGTCAGGTGTGTAACCTGCTAGAGCTGAAAAGTGAGTTTAATTTTCAGCTCTGTCAGCCAGAAAAGCAGTAGTGGTGTTATTCTGAGTTAGCGATTGGCCTGAGAGAGGGAAAGACTCAAAACCTGGGGGTGGAAAGACACTTTGTGTCAACCTTGCTTAGGGGGGCATCCAGTGTATACCAGCACTGCCAGAAGCTGTAAATGGGTTATTTTGAAGCCAGCTTCTTTTTTCATATATAAAAGCATAATTTATAATTAAACTAAACTTTAATGAATAGGATTTCACCTAAAGAAGCCCTGTAACTGCTATTGGAGCTGGACAAGAGCCATCAGTTCTCCTTGCAGGGGTTCATGCCCATTTGCTTCTTTGCGCCTATTATCTTTAGTTTTCTAGGCTTGTGGTTGAGAGGGGTGGGAGAAAAGATCTATGTGGCTCCCCCACATCTAGGCCCATGGGAAGACATGTAGAATATACCTCTGGCTCCCATCCGTGAGCACCTCCCGTCCTGATCCTCTCAAAGCAAGAGGGTGGTATGCAGGGGGGTGTCTGACGAGGTGGGGCATGTGTTGAGAGTATAAAGCTGGGCAGAGGAAGGCAGAAGTGAAGGGGGAAGCCAGGAATGAGTGTTGGTCTTTTGTGGGGAGGGCCAGAAGAGAGGAAGGAGGGAATAGCAGTGTGGCCAGAAATTAATGAATGGGGTGGCTGTAGGTAAGAGAAAATTGTTTGCATAGGACTAGGAGGGTAGAAATGAGGAGGAGGACGGGAGTGACGGAGGAGTCAGGATTGAGTGATGGAAAGCTCCGGGAGCAGACTTCACAGGCAAGTGACCTGGCATTCTCCTAATTCATTCCAATAGATTCTTTGATGGCATAATTGCTGAGCCTGCATGTAGCCATTTTCCTCATTGTTTCAAACACTGCCCCACTAAAAGTCACCACTCTCTTATCCCTCAAGCTGCACCCCACTGCGATATCAAAACTAATTTCATGGTGATGACTCCCCTACTCCAGCACCTTAGGCACCTAGGAAAAATACTGTGATCCACAATGCCTGGGTTAGGCGCCTCGGCTCCATAAACCTGCTAGGCAGGGAGCTGCCTGAACTTGCCAATGGGAGATTTCAGCAAGAGGGGAGTATCCTAAACCCTTCCCCTCTCACAGTTAGGTGCCTGAATCCAGTCTGCTAGGAGGCACCTAACTCTGCAATCCACTGCCAGGAACCCTCTCCTGCTGTCAGGCAGTTGAGGAGACTAAACTGTTTCTTGCAAGAATGAATTAGGCAGGCACCTAACTCTACACACACTGTTGTGAGCAGGACAACTCCCTTATAATCTTTTCTTCATGGTTCCCTGGATGTGGGAGATACTGGTTCAGTTCCTCACTCTGCTTGGTAAGGAGAAGGGATTTGAACACAGATCTCCCATCTCTCAGCAGAGTGCCCCAACTGCTGGACTATGGAACACGCTGGTATAGGACACTTTCAATCTCTTTTGTTAAAGCCCTTCCATTTTAATTAAATAATTGAATAATTAAATATTAATTGGGTCAGACAGCAAGTGAAAATCACTCTATATTATTATTATTTATTTGTATTATTGTGGCACCTAGGAGCCCTGGTCATGGACCAAGTGCTAGGTGCTGTACAAACACAGAACAAAGTTGAAAGGGCAGGTTTCACCATTTCTTTTGTCCGTTAACATACCAGGCCAGGTTCTCAGTACCACTTTGGCCCCTTTGCACCACTCTGTGCTTATGGTCCCTTGAGAAGAGGGGAGTTCCCCTGGTGACGAGAGCCAGTATAAGGATTCTCTGCCACCCTTTTTCGTGCTTCTGGCTTACAGGACATGGCTGGGGAAAAGAACATGTGGCTGGAGCACAGCTGCTAGAGCAGCCCTTTGTATCTATAAGCAGCCAGGTGCTACCTAGAGCAGTGTTTCTCAACGACCGGTCTGTGGACCGGCACCAGTCCCTGAGATCTCCCTGACACAGTTTAGGAAGGCAGCAAGCCGGTCCCTGGCATCAAAAAAGATTGAGAAACACTGATCTAGAGCATCCTCCACCCAGGATCAAGATAGCCACACAGATGGCATAAAGCCACATTTCCACATCCAACACAGCTTGGCCAGACTATAGAATCTGGCCCACTATGTTCTCATGTGTGCTGTTTTAGTGGCCTTCAGTACATCCTTGTACCTGTCTGTATTTCTTTCACCTGTGATAAGACCATTCCATTCCCTGGTCATCTCACCCATGAAATGAACATTCTATATTATGGTCTCTTTCATGTGTAGGGCAACTTCCTATGAGCTAGCCTAGATTCTGAATCCAGAGATCACCATTTCCCATTGTGTACATCGTTTCTGAAACACCAACTATATTGACCCCTCTCGCTAAAGCAAAACATTCCAGCTTACCATGTTTGACTTTAACATTCTGGCTTCAGTATAAGTATTTGTACTTTTTACTACAAACAGATTAGGGCAGCCTTTCTTATTAGCCCCATTTACTGTAGCTGAAACCTTGCCTTTGCTCGGATGGATGCCTGTACCACAACGTCCCTGCCACTGCCAATCAGTAGTTCCTGGTGAGTTCTTCTCCAGCAAATTCATTTTGAAAAGAGGAAAAACTGGTGAAAGTAATTTGGTGGTTCTAATTTTCAATCAGCTGCAGAATCCTTTACACAGATGTGGTAAAAGGCAGTCATGGGGAAGGGAGAGATTTCTAAGCTGGCTCCAGGAGCTGGTAGTTCCATTTCCAGCAAGGGATACTGGTTACAGTGTCTGCTCAGACTGACGGATCTGATGCCCGCTGTAATGAGTGATAGCAGATGTCATGTAATCATATAGGCCTTTCTGTACTAGGAGGCTAACCACACTAATTAGAACTCTTTTTAAGAATGGTGCTAACATAGGTTCATCAAGGTTTCCTTACCCACTGTGAATAGGCTTGATTGCGTTTTAAATAGTGTAACAAAGCATGTTTTAAAAAGCTGCTCCCGGGTCCTCTCCCTGGTGTAGCTTAAGGAGGGAATGTAAAGCAGGTGATTTTGTAACATACTTCAAGTTTAGGAGCATGATGAGTGGAACTTTAAGAAGCATGTGTGTGCTTACCACATCTTTTAAGACCCAGGAAACTCTGGATGCAGACTTTGAAAGGATGGTCAGTAGAAAGAAGTTTCAGCAAGTTGGTTGATGACTATCCCCAAGAAAGTAATAGGGCTCAGTGGTCTTTATAAACCCTCTGACTCCGCTAACTGGATTGTTTTGCTGTTCTGATCCATTTAGGTTCACAGTAGTTAAACTGAAATGCATGACTGGCCGATTGAATTTTGGGGATGGGGTTTTTTTTATTCTGTCTATGACCTGTTAGAGACCTTCATTCAATAATTCACCCTTATTCAGACATCTCCGAAAGGCTAGGATTTCCAAAAGCTAACACCACAATTCTAGGATGTTGCTGATGACCCAGTCTCTGTTATTAGAAAAAAATCAATAGATAAACACCCAGAGAACAAGATCTATGACCTTGTGGGCAACTTTATTAAGTCAAAACTATGCCTTCAAGAGCTCATATTCCAGAAACATTTCCAGTTTCATATTCATGTTGACAGTATCAGAGCCAATAAGTCTGCTCCAGTGAATGAGCTCTGTAAAGCCATGGTTTTTAAAACTAAGTTTTTAAACTATATAGAGTTATCACCCCATTCCAGAACTGATGTGCCCCTGGCTTGCTTCCAATCCTTCACAGTTACATAACTGAGACAAAACTACCAAAGATGAGTGTAGGTCGCAGGTTGCTTCCCACAATACTAGCATAACACAGCCTGAGGACCGTTCCCCGGTGTAATGAAGCTTGAGCGCAGGATTCATTGTCTAAAAGTTTAAGCTTTTCATCTTTTGGACATTTGCACTTCCTCCTAATGGACTTCAGCCCACTGCTCAAAAACCTCTTGCTGTAAATTCTCCATCTTTTTCGGTGTGATCCAAGTAGAAGGATCACTTCCTGAGAAAAGAACAGGAGTACTTGTGGCACCTTAGAGACTAACAAATTTATTGTAGCATAAGCTTTCGTGGGCTACAGCTCACTTCATCGGATGTATGTACACAAAAGCTTATGCTACAATAAATTTGTTAGTCTCTAAGGTGCCACAAGTACTCCTATTCTTTTTGCGGATACAGACTAACATGGCTATTACTCTGAAACCTTCCTGAGAAAGTTTGTCCACAAGAGATACAAATCATCTACATAAGGTGCCTGCCTGCAAAAAGTTACTTTCACAAAAGTACCAGAGGCAAGTCGGGGGCGGGGAGGTCACACCTTTAAAATGTAGTATTTCTAATTTGCAGATAAAGGGGGAAAAGTGTTTCATGGCAATTCATGCCTCACAGCTATGCTTCAAAGGACAGAAACCAACCTTTAGTGTCACATAAGTCTCTCAGGACCTTTATCTCCTTGTCTAATACCGTGTGTTCATTCTTGGAATATATATATACACACACACACACACACTAAAGTATGCTTAAAGGATTAAATTCTGTGGACTTGAGCTAATGGAACTGTAAATAAGCCAGGACACCTAGAATTTAGTAGATACACATTATCATAGCCTCAAAGTCAGCAAAATGTGCAAAAAGAAAACACATAAAAAACACTCCAGAATTCTTACACTTAGCTTAGAAATTGGCTCTGAAGAATCCCACAGATTTTGAAAGATTTTTGTAATAAAGAGGAAAGAAAAGTTTATGTAACTTTTTTTAACCAGTTCTAGTTGCATAATAGTTTCATCTTAAGTGCAGAACATTTGAGACCCTCGGCCACCCAATCCTCTCTACAAAGGCATTTATGGATCCCATTTCAACATCCAGGAATCACATTATCCAAGTTCACTTGTCATCTTCTGGGTTTGAATGTACTGCTGCGTTCACTGGGTGAGTGATACAGGGCCAATAGAATGATTTCAATACAAGTTTATGAAGATCATGAAGATTGTGTACATGTAAATGGAAATATTTCAAGTGTGGTTATGCTCAGAAAAGCAACTGAGCAAATACGGCAACATCTGGCACAACAGATCATCTCCCTAGGGTTGCTTCAAGCCAGCCTGATATAAAGGAGACAAGGTGCAACTGCCTGCACCACCTGGGGTCACTGCATCCCCAGAGAAGCAAAACCAAAATCCAGACCGACCATGGGACTGGGACAAACCATTGTGATACTGAGTTTTTTCAAGGATGTTATTGATGTTCTGTACTAAGGACTTATCTATCCATGTAAATGAAAAAGGCAGCATGGTGGAGAATTAGAAGGCTGGAGAATATCATAGAGTCAGAGCAGAAAAGTAGTAGGAAAAGATATGGGAGACAGGTCACCATGGGAAGCAGTATGCAATTAGAGTATAACATCCGGTTAAAATGGCAAACATTTTGCAGATAAACTCATACCCAATATACAGACAAAATGTGCATAAAAAAGATGAGCAATGGAGTGGCAGGGGCCATTCTGCTGAGGTGAAATGTGACATTCAAGTAAAGTGGGTGGATAAACAAATCAATGGGCTGCTGTGCATTGGCAGTCCAGTTCCTGGAGACTGAAGGTGGCAGTGTGCTCCTTCCTTTGGAGCTAGGGCCTTCTATAGGCTTCCCACAGGAAGTCCAGAGGTGTTAGAGCTGGGCCACATGGGTAGAGACCATTGAAACTTTGGCTGCAATGAAATAGGGAGGAGACAGACTCCAGTCTCTCCTCTGGATCTCTCTTCCCAGAAATTATATTCCTACACAGTCAGTACTGTGTGAGTCTGTTTTCTTATTTACCTGTTCTCAAAATGTATTCTAGCTCTTTCTCTTCACTATAATTTTGTTTTACTTGCCCTTCTTCAGTTGATTTCAGTGAGACTGCATATCCTACTAAAGGGTCTAAGTTCATAGGATCTAATTCTCCTCACATACTTTGGTGTAAGTCAGGGGGACTGCTTTGAACACAATGGAGCAACAGTGGTGTAAAAAAAATGTATGAGAGGAGAATCATGCCCATCATTTTGTTCAAGGCTCATGGTCTGAGACCTGCTGCTTATCACCCCTGACTCCATTGCCACTCTTTGCTAATTCCAGTTGGGTTCTGTTTCTATTTACCAACACCAAGCACTGCCAGGCTATTTCTGCAGTTTCAGTCTTATTGGCAGAGGCAGTACCCTAGACCACATTTCCTTCCTGGAGATGTGCCACTTCTGGTCTCCCAAAGGGGCAGTCAGTTCTTTAATAAAAACCTCTTGTTGGACCCCAAAGCCAGTCTCTCTTCTCCTGAATTGTCTGCATTGTCTCCTGAAAGCAGCCTGTTTGGACAGAATGGAATTTCCAAAGCTGCTGCTATTGTGTGAATTCCCTGCATGGGTTCCTTCCTTCCTACACTTCTAATCTCTTTAGTCGTAACAAACACAGGTTTTGTTTCTAATTCTCTGCTGACTCAGGCATGGTTTTTTTAATCTAAAAAGCCTGCCCATCCTTTTAATATCCCTGATGGCCCTACGCAAGCAGAATATTGCACTGAGCCAAAAGATAGTTGTACTCTCTGCTCCAGCCATGTTAACTAGGTGCTGTTAGCAACAGTTCATGGATTGTGTTATGGTAATAAAATATTGAATTCCATATACACTTATTATCCACTCACATGGCCAAGAGTGTTTCCTTTTTAAATACTTTTCATCCTCTTCCCACCTCTTTATTTCCTCTTCTCCAGCACTTTGAGCCTACATTTTTTTTAAAAACATTTCCTCATTTCTGATCATTTATCTCTTTCCTCCATTTGCTTTGGCTGTGATTAATTCAATAGTTCATCCCTCTATTATACCAATATCTCAATCAGTCGTCAATCATCTCTCTTCCAAATTTCAAGCTTTATTACTGGGGTTTTTTTCTTATTCCTCCAAATGATGCCCTTCTCCTTTCCCCCCACCCCCTTTCATCATGGATATCTTTTACATCACTGGAGTCTCTCCTGACTTCTCTTCAATTAGATGGTTGGTGGGCTGTGGTTTGCAAGACTTACTATAAAGATTCAACTAAAAGAAGCCCAGTCTCATTTTATCAGTCAATTGCTAGATTTCCTATGCATGTGCCTGTATAAGTCGATATGTATGCCTCATTATACTAGTAAGAGACCCTGCAGTTCAATAGCTCATGCAGATGGCATCCTGCTTTACAGTTCCTTGCCGGTATTTGTTGTTCTTTAAACCTCAGAAAGTTCAGCAGTTCATTTCAGCTAAGTGCCTGGATTTGGAATATTTATTTTGATTCAGGAACACTTTGTTATCAATCTGTTTGAATTAAGCAGTCACAGGAAAACGGATGGACAAAAAAACAAACCCCTCAAGTTATAGGCTGCAAAGTTATAAGATATAATCAATGTTGAGAATTCTCCGCACCCAGATGTATTAGAGAATTGACCATAGTAGAATGAGATAAGTGTATAGAGAATTGCTTGGGTGACAGTCGGATGCTATCTTGGGTATAATGAGATAGGTGCTTACAGACAGTGAGCGTGGTGCATATGTGTAGTCAGTTTCCTTTTATCTCCAGTGTTTCCTTATGTTAAACATCCAGTATGATGACCAATTCCATTGTAAATTCCACAAATGTGCTCTAATGCGGGGAGAAGAAGAGATGTAACTAACCACCACACAGACACTTCAGATTTGGCCATTAATAAGTAAACCGTTTTGATAGCACTGTAAATAGTGTGGAGAGTGAAATGTCAAACCAGCTCAGAGGGAGCAGTTTGAGGACGTTGTGGAAATGGTTGCTAAATCAAACTCATTTATGCGAGTGAGTTTATAGGTATTAGGAAAGTTAAACATTTCACTAACAAGATGCAAATGATTGCACAGCAGTTGGATTGCACAGCCTGTAAATATAAGGTGACCACTTTGGAATGACATGTATTGTATTTAGTGGAAGTGTTTTGCTAAAGAATTCCACGCAGAAAAGA
The DNA here is from genome assembly GCA_003942145.1 of Platysternon megacephalum. NCBI lineage: Eukaryota > Metazoa > Chordata > Testudines > Platysternidae > Platysternon > Platysternon megacephalum. The sequence goes on along the minus strand of QXTE01000060.1, from coordinate 7,484,900 downwards.
GATCATTTTTGGAATACACAAACTTTCTGCAGCTGACTCTTGTCCCACAGTGAAAATACACACCCAGCATTTCATCATTGCCTTCAATTGTATGTCTACACTGCTGCCTCCCACCTCGCAGGGCCCTAGGGCCCAGGCTACAGCCCAAGCCTGAGTGTCTACACTGCAATTAAACAGCCCCTTCTCCTGAGCCCGAGTCAGCTGGCACAGGCAGTGTAGTCATACCCTCTGTGGGACTGATTCTTAACTGCCTTGCACCTTGTGTAGTCATTTACACTCATGCAAAATGCTGCCATTCAGACATGGTATCTTATTACTCCCACTGTGCAGTGAGGGAAGGAAGAAATGAGCCAAGGTATTTAGACTCTCTCCAGTTGCACTGGGGCCTCTCCTATGAACTGTCTGTTTAATCGTTGAACTGGAATTCCTGAAACCGCAACCCTTGTCTCAATTATGTGGCTCTTTAGGAAACAAAAATACAGCGTCCAGGAGCCCAGTGTCTTCATTAACCAGTGGTAATTGGTGTTGCTTAATTCAATTAAAGGGGCAATGTGAAGTCTCCTTTTGCTCACATGACATGTTTTCATGGGATTGCCAACAAAAGCTAAGGGCCTAATGCTACTCCCATTGAATTTGTTACCAAATCAATAACAAAACTCCCATTGACTTTGATAGGAATCCTGCTCTCATTAAAGGTTCAGCCTATAGGTGCAACCTCATTGACATCAATGGGATTCTATGTGACCAGACTAGGTGGCAGATGGGGATCTAAATTAGCACATAATTTCAATACCTGCTTACAGGTGTGACATATTTTTAATTAGAGTTAAAATGAGCAGAAATAAAGACTGATGAGAAGTTTGTTCCCTAAACTATTTCCAAAGAACCTGGAAGACTTGTTGGTGACAGGTGAAATACACCATACAATTTAGATTTGATTAACAGTCTCAGCTCGGAAGCAATCCAGAAAACTGAGGTGAGCTGTAACTTGAAATGACGCTCATGGATAATGGCAGCTTCTCCTAGTTAATTTTTATAAGGCAGTTAGGGGAAATTCAAACAGCAGCTGTCTGACTGTATCTGGTTGATTTAAAATTGTTAAGAAGCAGTGAGTTTTCAGTCCCATCACTGCCATCCTATCCTCCTTCATCAGCGCAATTGTTCAGTCAAAAAATAATTTAATACAAATTTTAAAGGAATGTCCAGTTAATCAAAATACAGAATACCGCAGCATCACCAGCACAATGCTGTAATTCACCATTGTAATGTTTAATTCTGACACTTCATCCTCAAGACAGAGAGATTAACAAGAAGAGAAAATGGGTTATTACCATGACAAAGATTTTGACAGCACAGGGAAAGTGGCATATTATTAACCTGTTGTCAGCACAGTGTTCAGATAGTGAACTGGTGTTAGTCCCCTAATAATTATACTCTCTACATTCTGCATGATTCACAGTGCCCAAAATCATCTGAGCCATTGCTTGGTTTTGTCTTTGGCTGAAAACTGTCCCTTTCCCATACATCAGATAACAGTACCTGAATAATCAGGAACACAAATTTAGTAGTGCAGCTTGCACAAACTATTAAAGGATCAGTGTAAGCATAGTTGAAATAAATGGAAAATGCAGATATTTCAAGAAACGATCTCTTAATTCTTTGCCCAAAAGAAGTCCTGTTTATAGGTACAGCATCCAGTTAATGGGAAGAGGATCAGTTCTCAAGCAAGTACAGTTTAGTGCTTTTTCTTGATATGAAAAGAAACAGTTTATTCACTTAATCTTCAATTCTGCTTCACTTCAGAACTCAGCCCTTCCAGGTCGACGCCCATTGAGATAAACACCTATCAAGTGATAAGTTGTCATACATTACTGTAGAACGCAGTTTTTGATTTTTAAGCGGGGGTCAACTTGAGTTGGAGTTTGAGGATATATTCAAGGGACTGTTCAGTCTGGGATCAGGTTACTTTCATTTCCCCCATAAATAGCATTGTAAAATCAACATTACAGTATTTATTTATTCTTGTAGGCAAAATGTTGGAGCATGTAGATGAGTGTGTGACTGGATCAGTGTATAAGCACTTGGGGAATAAGCTACATTAATAGAAATTTCTTAGTAAAAAAAAATATTTATTTCACAAGATACTGGCGGTTCCTATAAATAGAGATCTGTTTGCTGTTGAGATCTAAGGGAGTCCCAGAAAGATGATCAGTTCTGGTCACATTTCTCCTTGTTCTATAACTACTAGTGATCTGTACTTCAGAAACTGCTACATCTGCTAGGTGTCATTTCCACTATTTTATTTAGTCTATGATGCTGTTTTCCAGAACAAGGCAATAGTGAGCTATATTCATCCCTGAAGTCATACCATTTAACTGTGGGATTAATTGGGCCCAGCATGTCTGGCTACATGAATCAGCTGGGCTCTCAAACGAACAAACAAAAACAACTTTGGACAAAACTCTGGGGATCTTGCTGGTAGCAATTAAAATTATATAACCCATTCCCTGAAGCCTACGTTTAAATTCACTCTGCTTGTATATTATATCCCTTCTCCCCAACAGTTGTCTGTATTGTCTGTTTAATTGCCAATTCTTTGAGGCAGGCACTTTTAATCTATGTTTGTACAGTTATTTATACAAGGGGGCCCTGATCGTGGTTGGGGTCCTTAGGCCCCACCTGACTATAAATAATAATAATAAAATGCATTTGCATGTATGTTCATATGAGATTCTCCCTCTCAAACAATCAGCCGAATAACCCAGATTAATTCTTCCGAAAAACAGGGTAGCTATATGTCCAGTGACCGAGAAAACATTTTACCGTTCGGTATCTGGAAAAACAGTCATAGGAAGCCCCCTCCTAGAGATGAAAGAGTTAACCAGGATCATCCCAGAAACATGTCTAAAGAAGAAAGATGATTCTTTGGTGGTGGCTCTGCAATGAGGAGGAAGAGCTATTATATAACTACATACAAGATCTAATTATAGTTGTATATTTAGATGGTAGGCTCTTCGGAGTAGTCTGTAGCTACATCTACACCACCAGGTGCTTGTGCGCGCATACTCACAGTAGCTCTCATTGAGCTAGCGCAAGTATAAATAGCCGTGTAGTGGCGGTAGTGTGGATAACAGCAGCGAAGCAGCTTAGCTGTGCCAAATACGAAACCATCTGAAACTGGTGGGTATCAGTACTGGGTTTACCATGGCACCGGGCCCAGAGTCAGAAGGGGCCCTGGCCAGCCCGATGCCCTGGCCAGCTCAGCTCAGCTGGCCAGGAAAGCTGCCCCTGCCCCCGCCCCACCTCCCCCCACCCCTGCTCCGCCCCAGCCCCTCCCCCCACTCCACTCCTTCCCCTGAGCTACGTCCCGGCGGGGGAACTGCAGCAGGGGTCGGGCCCACCCTGCACTCACCAGGCGGCACGAAGTGGAGCGACACGGCCCCAGCCCACTCCGCTCCACTCAGCCAGCATCCAGCCATGCCGCCAGTGAGAGCCAGGGGAGCAGAGCGGAGCGGGCTGGGTCTCTCCACTTCCCGCCGCCCCATGAGCTCCGCCAGCTCGTGCTGGGGGGTGGTTTCCCCCTCTGCCCACCAAGCCTGGGGAGCGGTAGGGAAGGGGCATGGAATGGGGAAGAGAAGGGGTAGGGGAAGCGGGGGCCCAGCATGCGGATCCCCACCTTGGCAGCAGCTGGGGCTCCCCTGTTAAGCAGGCCCATCAAACCCTCACCCTGACGAGCCCCACCTCCCCTGCATCTGTACCACCCCGATGAGCCCCCCCAGACACCCTCCCCACTGAGCCCCAAACCACCTACACCTAGACCCCACCCAAATGAACCCCACCTCCCTTGCACCCAGACCCTCCCCCCAGCTGAGCTCCAACCACTTCCACTTGGTCCCCCTGCAGACTCCCATTGCCCCTGCACCTGGAACCTCCCTGTGCATCCAGATCCCCCACTGAGCTGCCTGCACCCAGATTGCCCCACACAGAACCCTCTTACCCCCTCCCCCCGAAACCTCTTACCCCCATCTGGATCCCCCCACACTAACTCCCTCTGCACTTGGATCCTGCTGCCGGGCTGAGCCTCCCTGCCCACATCTGGTGTGCCTGGCGCAAAAGGGGCAGGGCCCCAGGGTGTTTCTGTGGCAGGCATGGCCCTTGTGCTGTGTCAGGGTCAGCCTCACTGCCAAGTCCCTGTCCCAGGGGGGCGGGGGAGGCTTCAGGGCAATCTCCCACCTCCATGCAGCCAGTGGCCTGTGCTCTCCACTGCCATGGTGGAGCTTCCACATTTATTTATTGTAAAAAAAAAAAAAATTCAGAATTTTAAAATATTATGCACAGAATTTGATGCAGAATTCCCTAGGAATATGGGGCACTGCACAGCTGTGNTCTGGGTGAGGGGGTGCTGGGCATAGGGATCTGTGGGGGAGGTCTCTGGGCGAGGGGGCATTGGGCATAGGAATCTGTGGGGGAGGTCTCTGGGCGAGGGGGCATTGGGCATAGGGATCTATGGGGGAGGTCTCTGGGCGAGGGGGCATTGGGCATAGGGATCTGTGGGGGAGGTCTGGGCGAGGGGGTGCTGGGCATAGGGATCTGTGGGGGAGGTCTCTGGGTGAGGGGGTGCTGGGCATAGGGATCTGTGGGGGAGGTCTCTGGGCGAGGGGGTGCTGGGCATAGGGATCTGTGGGGGAGGTCTGGGCGAGGGGGTGCTGGGCATAGGGATCTATGGGGGAGGTCTCTGGGCGAGGGGGTGCTGGGCATAAGGGCAGGGCATTGGGCAAGAGGTCAGTGTGGAAGGGGCACGCTGGCAGCGCAGGGCTGGGCGGGCCAGTGTGCGTCTAGCAGTTGTGGGTTTGTAAACAGTGCCCTTGTGCTGGGCTGAGTGGGGCCACTCCCGCTGCGCTGCTTTGCCCCCAACCGGCCCCTCGCTCTGCGGACTGGCCCCCATTCACATGCCCTATTTCCCCAATGGGGGCCCACAAATATGTTTGGCACTGGGTCAACAGAAAGTTAATCCGGCCCTGGTGGGTATATACTTGGCATAGCTCAGCCAGGCCTCCGCTGCTGCTACCCAGGCTGCTGCAGCTACACTGCTATTGATACTGGCCCTAGCTCAATGAGAGCTCAGAGGAGGAGGTGTACACAGACGGGGTGTGTTTATGCAGTGCCTAGCACAATGAGGCCCTGATCTTAGTTGGGATTTCTAGACACTACTGCAATATTACTGTTATTTACAATGACAGTTGCAGGTAGGCTTTTTGTTTGTTTGTTTAAACTTTTCTTCTTCTTCTGCGAACAAAAGGGAAAGAGAAGGAAGTTATAATAACTCGTGAAAGCTTCTGTGAAAATAGTGAGCTACCATTTTCATGGATTATAAGAGAGGAGCGCGTCGTAGGCTGTTCAAGAGACAAGTTTGCGCTGGGCTATGGGCCTAGCATAGAGCTGCCACCTTCCCACTGATATCATGGTGTTCTTTCCTAGACTGGAGGGTTCACACCCAGCTACTAGCTGATCCACTGGCTCAATGTGCTGAGGCTGAATCCTAAAAGATATTGCTCCACCATCATGATGCCTTGTCCTGTAATCGTGTTGGCTTGGATGCCTGGTATTAGGGTTCCATTCGATGTAACTAGGAGCATTGCTTTCCTTGCATCATTTTTAAATGGCACTGCACTGCAATATACTGTACCTAAATCTGTATTCTTTTGGAAGCAGCAACAGCTGACAGCGTTCTCATTTCATTGTTAGAGCACCACACCCTTAAAGTTATGGCAATAATATCAGCCTTAATAGTCAGAAATAGTAGGTTCTCACTTTGAATTAAACAGTAAGAGAAGAATGAAAGAGATGCAACTATTATAACACTTTTTTCCAATTTACTTTAGCCAGAAAGAAGAGAAAGATTAACTAGAGATAAATAACAGTAACAATTGTGCAATTGTCTTTATATATCACATGGATTAGACTACCCATAATTCCATCAGTGCCATACATAGCCCCATCAGCATATAGCACCATAGATGGCTATGAGTGGCGCGGAGAGAAAAGTATGTGATGTTCTTATAGAAAACCATCCTACTACAAATTTCCCAGATCTACAAAATACATGAGGTAACAGTTTAACTTTTTAATGCTTATCCTCAGCGTATGAAGTAAATATGGACCAGAAACACAATATTATCTATTCATAAATGTAGGTAAAGCCATCAGTGAATTAACAGAGATTAATGACAGGTTGTGCTTCATCCTTGCATGCACGTTTTGACTGTCAGTGAAATATTTAGCAATGTTGACATTTAAATAATCATAGTTAGGCTTCAGAGTGAACATTGTATTCAGATGAATGGGACAATTCATACCTCTCAGCTATCACTTCGGTATGTGATGCCTGCCAGTGTCTGAAGACATCACTGCATCAGCTACACATGTTCACAATTTTGAAGGTTCATTTCAAACTATAAGGACTAGACACTTAAAAAAAACCTTAGATTCTGGAACAAGAAACGATAGTCTCCCCCCCACAAAAAAGGGAACCAGTTTATCAAGCTGCTTTGTGCCAGCCCAAATTCACCTCAGGTGAAGGCTCTACACATGTATAAAACATTCAAGAGCAAGGATGTAGTAGATAGAGAGCCTGCGACTTGGAATACCAGCCTTCAGTTCGCTGCTCACAGGTTTCCCCTGTGATCTTGGGCAAGCCACTGAGGCTTTCTATGCCTCAGCTCCTTGTTTGTAAAATGTGGCTAATAATATTTCCCTACTTCATATAGGTGTTGTAAGGACAAATACATTAAAGATACCATTGGGGCCAGATAGCTACCTGAGATAGACTTGATTCTCCTCTCCTGCACTAATGTAAGTCAGAAATGGTGAAAGGGTGAGGAGAATCAAACCCAATGTTGTGTCCAATTTCGGTGGTGGCATTCCATATTGGAATAGAGGCAAACAATGGCAATCCATGGTGATTCTTTAAGAGAGCACCATTATACGTGTGAGAGTTCTCACAAGGGGACTCAGAGGAGAAGTATCATCTGGTAAAAACAAAAGATGCATCTTTTACAAAGTTAGATCTATATAAAGTTGATTAAATAAATTGCCTTGACAGCAGCAATGATCTGTTGCACCATCATGCTGAGTCATGATTCACCAACCCATGTTGCTGTGAAATTCTCAGCGTACAGGATAAAAACTGGTTACCTGCAACCCAGCACCTGATGAGGAAGCACTAAGCGTCTAATCCTACATGTGTGTATATAGAGAGAAGTTACTCTTAATTGCCATTAACCCCAGTACATAAGGTGTGAATCCAACTGTGGGGCAATAGGAAAGTAGCTCTCTTCAGTCCAGGTTAGTTATTCCACTCTCAAAGTAGTGTGCAAAGTTACTGGAACTACCCCCCACAAGAAGTGTCCCTTTGAAATCCACCATTAGAACTTAGCCATGGGCAGCAAAGCTGTCTGGAAATCAGATGGTTGGTTGGTTGTTGTTTTTTCCTGGATATTCAGTTTATACAGTATGTGCAGCTGAAACCTATTATACTTGATTTAAAGTGACAATTGATAACAAGTTGTATCCAGACTATTATTGAACATAATTATTCAACAGAAGCCATCCTGAATCAATTAATCATACACTGAATGTTTATTTAGTGAAACTCCAACTCTTGGGAAAAAAACATTCACATTTCTGATTAATAGATTGTTATACAGTTTAGTTTACAATTTGTTGCACAGCAATACTTTCATCAAACTCACTGAAGAAGTGTTATGTCTTTCTCCATTAGCAGCAAATTAAAATGGTTCCATTTGTTTCAAATGAAAATAAGTCATTTGCAGGGGGAAACAAAACAGATTTGTTTTAATAAACTTAGATCAGGGATCGGCAACCTTTGGCACGCGGCACGCCAGGATAAGCACCCTGGCGGGCTGGGCCAGGCCGGTTTGTTTACCTGCCGCGTCCACAGGTTTGGCCGAGGGATGTGCTGGCCACCGCTTCCCGCAGCCCCCGTTGGCCTGGAGCGGTGAACCACGGCCAGTGGGAGCCACGATCGGCCAAACCTGCGGACACGGCAGGTAAACAAACCGGCCCCACCCGCCAGGGTGCTTACCCTGTTGGGCTGCATGCCAAAGGTTGCCGATCCCTGACTTAGACACAACTATAATGTTCTTTCCAATGACACTCACTCTTCCTCCAGTATAAAGTTACGGCAGGCAGATCTCCTATGTACTAGGGTCAGATGTAATTACACCAGTATCACAACTTATTTTTATAATGTTGACCCTTTTCAACCTGAGCCGCTAGTCTAAGTTCAGGGCATGAGGATGTTCCAGCTGGAAGCAGAAATTGATGGAGTCTGGTATTTTCTTTGATGCAGTCTTGATTAGGACTTTGTACATTCCTTGTAAATACTTCTCTGAACGCAGGAGGAACCAAGAACTGTTAGGAATCAGTGCCTGCTGCAGAGCCAGTCTCTGGGCAACCTAACGATCACAGCTGACCTGTAGTAGACTGCCAGACTGACTACGTTGCCTGTTTGTTGGAAGAATCAGCAGACCAACTCTAATTCTGATTCCTGACTTCTGGTTCTGGCTCTGGCATCTTGCCTCTGACTCCAGCTCTGACCCTGGGCACCAATTCCTGACTACCAACTCTTGCTCTAACCCCTGGGCATGACTCCTTCTCTAATGTGGTCCTGCAAGCTTATGCCGTACCACCTTCATCTCCAACCCCTGCTCCTCTGACCTGACCAGTTCAATGGCAATCGAGACAAATTTCATGGGTTCCTAAATCAGTGTTGGCTCCTATTTCTGCTACACCCGCAGTCGTATCTCGCTGACCAAGACTCAGCAGGATTGATTATCAGCTTGCTTACTCAGAAGGCCCTTGCTCAGGTGGCTCCACTCCAGGAAAATCAGGCCCGCTTCTGGGATAATTTGATGACTTTGTTCAAGCTATGGTGATGATCTTCAATGCATGCGGCCAAAACTGCACTTCATGTGTTGTGGCAGGGCTGCCGGCCAGTTGCTAAATATGCAGCAGAATGCCAGCGCATAGTAGTAGATACTGAATGGAATGAGGCTGCCCAGCATTATCATTTGCGGCTAAGCCTTAATAATGATACTAAAGATGAACTGACATGGGTGGAATCCCCATCTGGCCTGGTTGCCTCGATTGACCGATGCATCAAGATCACTGACTGCCTAACCAAACACCGCCAAGGAAAAAGATGTTTCTGCCGACTTCCCCCAGCCCAGCTGGCTCTGTGTCGTCCGTCCATCCGCCCCCCACCCCCGTCACCAGTCCCTTCTCTGTCGCTGAAACCCATTCAAGTTGATCAGGTCTAGCCCTGCCTCTCTGACCTGGTCAGAGAAGAATCAGCACCAGGCATCAGGCTTATGCCTATACTGCAGGGCACAAGAAAGCTTTGCATCAAGCTGCCCTGCTAAGGTCCAATCTGTGCCCTGGTCAGTAAACATGAAACCCTAACTCCAATCATGGGATCAGAGCTGGTTTGGTGCCCTTCCCCTTTCCCCAGCAGCCCACACCAACACATCTCCAATTCCCTCTCTCTGGCTCTGTCACCCTTTGGTGCCTGACTCAACCCAGAGGTGCTGGTGGACTCAGGTGCCTCAGGCAATTTCATAGATCTGGCATTCACCTGAGCACACAAGACACCCACCCAGCATAAGCCCCCTACCCCCCCGCCCCCCAAATTAGTGGAGTCCATAAATGGGTCACTCGATTTTGTCAGGGCCAGTCACCCACCAGATAACCCTTTGAGACATTGAGCAACCCTCCCGTTTGGGCTAATTCATGCACCGACTCAAAAGCTCTTCTTTCTAGCTTTATCCAGGGTCACATTCTTCACAGGCTACTGCTTGGTTCTCTTGCTTTTTGCCTCTCCTCCCTCTCGGTCCGTGTCTGTTCTCAGTTTCTGTATGTTCTCTCTTTACACACACACACACCCCTCTCTCTCTCTCTCTACCCAAAACAATATTCATCCAAAAGCTCCTGGGCTGCGCTGCTATAGCACTTTCATGAAAATGCTCTACACTGAGGGGAGAGAGAGCTCTCCTGTTGTTGGCGTAGTTAATCCACCTCCCCCAGAGGCTTGCTGTCTCTAGCACTAGGCTGATACCTGAAGCCAGTTGAAGACTTTGCTAAACTGCTTTAGATAGCTATGAAACAAAGCTATGTGAAAAACTTTGTGCACTGCTTCTTTAAATATCTAAGAATTCTGCAAGCCTTGCTTTTCCACTGTCTTCCACCCTGTGTATTCAGTTACACCTGTGCAGAAAGTGAAACATGGGTGTTGAATTCTGTTAACTGTGTCTTACACCTGGTTTACACAGGTGTCGGTGGCTACACAAGTGCAGAGTTACAGAAAACTTTGCCTGAGTGCGAAGAACAGCAATTTTGTTCTGACTATTGCTGAAGCTTGTAACAGAAGAGGCGCGTGCACACTGCTCTCCAAGAGAGACTTTACATTTGTTCTCTCTTGTTGTTTTCCAATATTTAAATTAAAGATTAGTCAGATACTTTCAATCTTGTTGTTTTTTTGTTAATGGGAAAATGCTCTGTTATTTTGATTTCTTAAAGGTGACCTGCGGAAAAGAGGAAATGGGGATTGCACCCTACTTTGCTTCTTATGATGTATATGGGTAAAATATCACAGTCTCCCAAGTAAAGCAGTATCTTTCCTCTAAGGGATGGGTCTTGGTCTCTAGAAGGTTTTGCAATATGTAAGTATTTGTTTAAAACTTATTTTAATAATAGCAGTGTGATGCTGATAAATTAGATGTTACATACACCTTGAATGACCCAGTGTTGTAAAAATTAATTGGAACTTACTGCAATTCTCATTCTGTTTCCTTTGTTGGCTTACACAGAATATAAGCAAACATTGTTTTCATGGTTTTGATTCTATATTAGAATTCTATGATTCTATACTTCATATCTACAATAAAATCTGATACTGCAGTGATGGGAGCCATATAAACACCTAGATAGATGATAAAAATGTTGTTAGTGAGTCCTTCAGGGGGTGCTTTCTGAGAGAAGGCACTTAATCTAAAGAGCACGGGGTTGTTAACTTTTACTATATAGCATATGTAATACTCTAGTTTATTATTCTATTGTTCAGTGCTGAAGTTGATGTGCTGTTTAAGTATTTTTTCCCCTAAATCCATAGAGTTCAAAACAAAATACCCCAGCCTCTGTCTCAGTTTCCTCTTCTATAAGATGATATAGTAATACAGATATAACTCACCAAGAGTTTAGTGAGAACTAAGCAGTATGCAAAGCACACGAGGAGCTATAAATGGAAAGCAATTATATATAATAAAAGTTACTATTTTTAAAAATCAATAACTGATTTGTTTCCTAGCACAGTTACAATGCTATTGTTGCATAAACTGAATTTCACTTGCAACATTACACTATTATTGCAGCTGGCAATAACTAAGCACTCTAATTGCATTTATATGCACTGCGGAAATTTTCAGACAATGCATCAGGAAGCATTTTATAACAGAAATGTATCCTTACCAAAGGAATCTGTGTGTAAAATATTTGGGGCAACATCCAACTCTTATTAGTCTCACACTGAATCAAGGCCATGAACAGGAAAAAATACATAGATAAGCCAAATTAAAAAAATGAAATAAAATGAAAGTTGACTCCACAAAGGATAAACACAATGCCTTATTGCTTTTACAGCACCCAAAAGCATGCTTAGATGCCTTACATCACATATCAATACACATGGACACTACCTAGTCACAGTGGACATGAAAAATAGGCATATCAAACAGTAAGGAAAAGAACTGGGACAGTACAGCAGTGGCTGTAAGTCGACCTAACATAGGTCAACTTAAGTTTATAGTGTAGACATGCCCTGACATAACTGCAACTTCCTTTCCCAGTTCTTTTCCTTACTGTTTGATATGCCTATCTTTCATGTCCACACTGCCCTTCTTCTGTCGGTGGTCCACGTCCTCATCAGGAGCACTTCCACCCACTTAAGAGGGGCAGTGTGGGGGGCTGAGAGCGAGGGATCTCAGCTCTGCATCCCGCTCCCTGCCGGTAGCCCGGCTGCTACCACCCCTTGGCTTTCTGCTCCCCACCGGGAATAAGGCAGCCACACTGGCTTCTCAGTTCTCCGTTCCCCATTGGGAGTAGAGAAGCCAACCAGACTCGGGGCGTGGAGCTCCACACTGGGCACAACCATGCTCCCAGTGGGGAGCTGAGAGCCTGGACAGCAGCCAGGGTGGGAGCGGGGACCTGGGACCCCAGGGAGGCAGCAGAGCTACTGGCTGGGTGAGAGCCTGGGTGGTAGCCTGGCTTGGAGTGGAGACCGGGCAGCAGCCCAGCTGGGAGCTGGCTTTCTTATCAATTTCACGGCTCCAGTGGAGTCATGAAATTGATGAGAATGGCAGCCAATAGACATAAGTAATGGAGTGGCTACAGGGACACTGCATGGCCCTAACTACCTATGCCTCTCGTGGAGGTGGTGGAGTTGTCTCAGTGTAGTAGGGCACTTACATTGGCAGGAGCAAGGCTGTAGTGTGTACATTGACATAATTAGGTCAACGTAAGGCAATTTACATTGACCTAACGCTTTAGTGTAGACCAGGCCTAAATTAAGATTACTCAGAGAGGCAAGGTGGGTGAGGTAATACGTTTATTGGACCAACTGCTGTCGGTGAGAGACAAGCTTTCGAGCCGCACAGAGCTGTTCTTCAGGTCTGGGGAAAGTCCTCAGTGTCACAGCTAATACATGATTGAACAGATCGTTTAGCCTAAGTAATTAGCACATAGTCTAAGGGATCATTCAAGGTGAAGTGGCTCATTAACACCCCTGTAGTCTCTCTAATATTCTGGGACCAAATGGCTACAACACTGTGTACAACATTAAGATTACTCATTCTAGGAGGTTGTATGTAACTGGTTGCCACATTTCATGGTAATTAGTCTAAAATGATGCCAATCATCTTTTTAGTCATCCAAAACACTCTTATATTTGCTTTTGCAATTATAGTCAGTGTTTTTTTAAACTGACTATAAAAGCACAGGTTTACTGCTTTCTGCACCCTCGGAGTGGAGAATGCCATTTCCGATATTGCCACAGCTTGAGGAAAAGCCAGCCCCTCTTTATACATAAATCTGCAATGCTGGCAAGTTTTAAAGTCTTTGTTGCTCGGTACTTGGCTTCAGTTTTCGGAAATTCTGAAGTGCCAGCTTTTCTCTGATAGCAGCTTATCCCCGAAATTCAGTAACTTCAAACCGTTTACTTACAGAATCTAGAAAGCCCCAGCTGAAGTTGCTGGAATGGTGAAAGCTGCTACTGGTAATGGGAGGATTAATGGCAAAATCCTCCAGTGATGGAGATCATCACATTTACATTCCCTTTCGTTGTAGATCTCTATGCGTTTTTTAGGAATGATCTATTCTTATCAAATTATTTCATGTCCTACAGTAAACCTGTGCAGATGGAGCTGTGACAATGGGCTTTGCATTCTCCTTGTACATGATCTAGATTTAACTAATAGCTAACCTCCTCTCGGTAGTTGCACTTCCATGTGTTTTGTTATTTCACACTGCTTTGTGCTGGTTAATTCGTCCCTCCACTTGGCTTCAGAATCCTAAAACCCACCGTGCATTTATGTTTTGTTAACTCAGTAGAAAAGATGCAGTGAACTCTATTTTAAATAGTAAAAGACCAAGCTATGCCGGGCAGTGTGAAAGAATAGTGTGCCAATATATGGAAAGGTCAATATCACAGTTTGTTTTTCCTCTAAATTAAGAATATTAAAGTTTGGCTCACTAGCAAGCATAAGCTTGAAACCTCTGACTAGCAGATATGCTCAAACTCAGTTCACTCCTCTCCCCAGCCTTCTCGTACCCAATGCATGCCCTGGAGAGCTGGTTATACTCTATATTAGGGGTGGCCAAACCATGGCTCGCAAGCTGCATGTGGCTCTTTTACCAGTAAAGTGTGGCTCACAGAATCCCCCATGGCCCCCCCCATTCTCCACCTACCAGATTTGGGGCAGGGGAGAGCTCAGGACCTGTGCCTTGCGGTGGGGTGGTGGAGTATGGGCTTCTGTCCAGTGGGGAGATATATCAAAATATCCCATAGCCTGTGGTCAGAGCAGTGACTTTCAACCTTTCTAGACTACTGTACCCCTTTCAAGAGCCTGATTTGTCTTGAGTACCCCCAAGTTTCACCTCACTTAAAAATGACTTGCTGACCAAATCAGACATAAACATACAAGAGTATCACAGCCACTATTACTGAAAAATTGCTGACTTTCTCATTTTACCATATAATTATAAAATAAATCTATTGGAATATAAATATTGTACTTACATTTCAGTGTATAGTATATAGAGCAGTATAAACAAGTCATTGTATGAAATTTTAGTTTGTACTTACTTTGCTAGTGCTTTTTATAAAACTAGGCAAAGACCACCTCTGGGTACATGTACCGCTGCTTGAGAACCACTGGGTTAGAGCACTCCCCTTAGCAGTAAGAGACCCCTGTTTAAATCCTTTATTCCCCTGAGACAGAAGGGGGACTTGAACCTAGGTCTCCCATATCCCAGCTCTAAGCACACAGCTAGATGCTACAAGAGTGGCATTGGTACTACCACTACCTCCTCCTCTGGTAGTTTTTTATGGAGTTAAGCAGGCCCCTCACTCATTCTCACATGAAGTGTCTTAGGCTCCTAAGCCACCTGACTCCAGGAGAGGGTTCCTAGGTGTGGATCCCAAGCAAAGATAGGCACCTCCTTGCAGCCTAGACTTAGGCACCAAACTCCGTGAGGGGGTGGGGCTTAGGACACACCCCTGTCATCAGCATCTCCCATTAGCTAGCTTAGGCAGCTCTACGCTTATCATACTGGTTTTTAAAAAGCAACAAAGAGGCCTGTGGCACCTTAAAGACTAACAGATGTATTGGAGCATAAGCTTTCGTGGGTGAATACCCACTTCGTCAGACGCATGTAATGGAAATTTTCAGAGGCAGGTATAAATATGCAGGCAAGAATCAGTCTGGAGATAACGAGGTTAGTTCAATCAGGGAGGGTGAGGTCCTCTGCTAGCAGTTGAGGTGTGAACACCAAGGGAGGAGAAACTGGTTCTGTAGTTGGCTAGACATTCACAGTCTTTGTTTAATCCTGAGCTGATGGTGTCAAATTTGCAGCTCAGGATTAAACAAAGACTGCATATTTATACCTGCCTCTGGAAATTTCCATTACATGCGTCTGATGAAGTGGGTATTCACCCATGAAAGCTTATACGTCTGTTAGTCTTTAAGGTGCCACAGGACTCTTTGTTGCTTTTTACAGATCCAGACTAACACGGCTACCCCTCTGATACTGGTTTTTGTTAATCAAATTCTTAGGCACCTGTCTCTCTCCATGCATTGCATAGGGAGTCTAGCTACTTAACTCGGCTTTGTGGATCCTATCATAATGCCTAAGTCCCTTTGTGGATCCAGGCCATTATGCAATGAAATGGTCTGTTGCATAGCCAGGGTTGGAACAATTTAGCATATCCATGCAGCATCATTGTGTTTGATGCAACTGTTTTGGCATGTCCATATCGTAAAACTATAACCATACCAGTGCACTGTGGTACTTCTTAAGAACCTAATCCTTAGTGCACAGGATTGTTACTGGGGAAAAGAACTTTTGAGTAGCTTACAGGTACAAAGCCCTGTATTGTTGCATGGAGTTATGTTGACTGACAGAACTAGTGCAGGTTCAAAGATTCATTGCTGGTACATTGCACTGGTTCAGCCAGGTCTGAGCAACACTTGAAAAATGCCTACAGTGGCTTGACTGTTGTGCATGAACACCGCGCATCATACAAACGTTGTAAGCTCAAGGCATTTCAGTTAATGCTTTTCTTTCCCCCTCTTTTTAACCTAATGTGGGCAGAGTACTAATATTCTAAGGTTAAAGAAACGGGGTTTACTTACTAGTAACTGAAACTGAATATCTTGTCTCTGCAGATCTCCATATTAGGAGCTATATTTTCCCTCTGAATCATGAAGCATGACGTGTCACCTAAAGAGGGGATCTGCAGAGGCAATTTCATAAAGATCTTTAATTTCAGACCTTTAAGATTCTACATAGCAGACAAGCTGTGGCTGTAAAGGGAATAAAGGAAACTCTAAAGATAGGAATTAAAACACCAAGATGAGATTCTGTGCTGAACTTGTAAAAGGCACAGTAGAGAATTCCCAGTCACGGGGGAGGGTAGAGTAAGGTGTCTTTAAGTCACTTTTACAATCTTGGGCTGTGCTGGGACTCCAGGTGTAACTCTTGGGGCCTGTTTAGGTTACAGCTGCCTCCCTGGCATCACTGTGGGGCTGGGCCTTTAAATTTGGAAGAGAGGAGCAGTTGCAGCCCTAAAGCATCCATTTTGTAACTGGCTGCTGCTTCCTGGATCTCCTTCTCATCCAGCTGGTGAGTACTCTTAATTCTTGTTGAGTTATTTACTTACTCTTAACTTCCCTTTTCCTATGCTTGAGGAGCCGGTATATTTTGTGATACATTGTCTTTGCTATTTTATGCTTTGTTCACGTAAACTAAAGCCAGAGGCCACTGTCAGCCCATGCAATTGACAGATGTTGAGGAGAGCAGCAGAGAGGAATCTGCTCTTAGAGCCCTGTGTTAGGACTAGGTTATGGGAATCTTTATGCAGCCCTTCAACATGGGGAGCATGTAGTGTGACCAGATGTCCCGATTTTGGGGTCTTTTTCTTATATAGGCTCCTATTACCCCCCACTCCCTGTCCCGATTTTTCACACTTGCTGTCTGGTCACCCTAGGAGCCTGAGGGGATTTGCATAGCAGTGGATCCCCACAGTCCTTCCCCTGCCTCATCTTTTTCCTGTCTTACATGTATTAAAGTAGAGGGGGGCCTTGCATAGCTAAGCACTGTACTGGCCAAAGGGTGCGCACTGCCTCCCACTATCCAGTCCCTACCTTTCCACTCTTATGCAGCAGAACCAGGCCTGGGGAATCTCTACCCAGAAGAAGTCACTGGATGTTGGCTTTCCTTGCAAATTCACAGTGAGTCTTCTAGTTATTGGGGCAACTGGTGCAAGCCAGGTTCTACTGTCGTTTTCCTTCCATCTCATTTCCACTAATCAATGTCCGAGTTGAAGGTGCAGCATAGTGTTTTGGAGATTGATATACGATGCATGAATGCCACCAGAAACCCCTCCATTTAGGAGAAATAGGTTACTGTGTGTACTTATTTTACAGTACATTTTTAAATGAATGTTTTAGATGTCTGTGGAATGGGAGCATGGCAGAGAAGGGGAGGCCAAGTGCAGAGAAGGCCAAGTGCAGAGAAACAGAAGAGACGGGGAAATGCTAGGTTCAGTAGCCATTAGAAACAATGGCATAACAGGTAATATTAAGTCCATGTGATCATGAATCATTCACACAGTCAGGCTGGCTACCAACTACTGCATTTCAAATCACTAACCCTCAGTCTGTACCAGTGTGGGATGTGCTGTGGTTTGGCTCCAGTTTTTCACAGGGTGAAGGGGACATAAGAAAGCTTCAGAAAAGCAGGGCGGTGGTAACACAAGGGAGTCAGACAGTGGGCTTTGGAAAGTCTGTGCTTCAAATCCCAAGACCAGACAGCAAGAAGGGGGATTCCACTGGCCCGCAGGTGGGCTGGCTTTCAAAGGCCACTCTCCAAGTATCATGGCCTATTTAAAATAGGCCCAGCTCCAACAATAACATATTGTTTTCACTGTGCTCCAGGAGAGGGGACCCAGAACACAGTCTCTTTGAAGAGAGGAATGTAGCTTACAACCTGTGGGGAAAGAACTATATTTCATTTAACTCAAACTCAGCAAACTGGATTTATATAGTGCCACATTTTAGTAATTCATCCATGTACACGTTGGTTGATGTTGGGACTGCTTGTAATCACATTCTTACAAACAATAATAAACAGAGGAAGATACAAAACCTTGGTGACCTTGGTTTTGGTTACCAGAACAGTTACCTAATTAAAAACATGTTTTAAACTGTAACTTCATTCCAGAGTGTTATACAATAGTGTAATGAGCTCCAACAGTAGATAATTCAGACTTGTCAAGTCTTGCAGTTTTATCATAAGCCTTGTGATTTTTGCAGTGTTTTACCTTCTTGTCTGGCAGCTTTCTGGTAAATTTTTCCCTTTTACAAAATGGCTGTCATTTCCCATTCTTTTCAATGAGACTGAATTACAGGCTGCTCTTAGCCAAGACAGACAACTTTTCAATACAGCCTTTGCATGCGGAATTGAGACTGCTCCTAGTAAAGATAATCAGCATCTCCCATTGTTTTTAAGTGGGCTGAAGCCAGGTTTCTCTTAGGGAACATGACTGCCTGCTGGGGCCTCTGGATGGGAAAATGGAGGGAGCCCAGCTAGAGCTGGTCAGAAAATGGCATTTTCTGAGAAAATTGCAAAAGAAACAAACATTTATTTTTTTTAAAAAGTTTTCAGTTTTTGATTTGACTGGAAAATTCCCAAAGAGACTGACATTCACTCAACCCTTTTTAAAGGCTATTTTTCATTAAACATTTGTATTGACAAAAAAATATTAACCAGTTCTAGAGATAGGGGCATGTGGGAAGCAGAAGGGAAAGCTACTACAATGCAGAGGAATATGGGGAGGCAGAAGGCAAACAATGAGGTACAGACCAATGTGTGTAGAATGGAGCAGACTGAGAGTCACAAGGAAACCTGGGGGGCAGGAAGCAAGACTTCAGGGGCTGTAGGGGTAATACAGGGTAGAAAGGTGGGAGACTGTAGAGGGTGCTGAGGAAAAGGAAGAATATGAGACGTACATGATAGTAAGAGAAAACATGGGGGAAAGATAAACATAAGGGGGCTGGAGACTGAGAGTCAATTCATTATTTCTTCAAATATCTCATGATTTTTTTAATCCAATTGTGATTTGGGGGGAGGAATAGCTCAGTGGTTTGAGCATTGGCCTGTTAAACCCAGGGTTGTGAGTTCAATCCTTGAGGGGGCCACTTAGGGATCTGGGGCAAAAATTGGTCCTGCTAGTGAAGGCAGGGGGCTGGACTCGATGACCTTTCGAGGTCCCTTCCAGTTCTAGGAGATTGGTATATCTCCAATTATTACCTATTACCTAGTCCAAATCATGATTTTTGAATGCTTGGTGTTGACAGTAACGTTAATCTGCACCTTGTCACTCTGGCTTCAGGGTTAGTTCCACATTTTTACAGCTCTGGGCAGCAGTTCTCTGAGTTGGCCCTTGATCTAACTGTCAATGCAGGGCTGTGGAATTGGCATTGATGGTGTCGGATGTGTTTTGGAGTGATTGTCATGTCCTAGAAGCATAATGTTAATTGGAGTGGTTTGCTCAATGGAAAGTTAAATTGGGAGGCCCAGTTCCCAACTGGACCATGCCAGGAGCAGTTCATTGTGGTGTCCCTGGGCAGCCCAGCAGTATGAGTATGAATGGAGAGTATAAGTGAGTTGAGGGCAGGAATCCTGACATGGGAAATTAAAAAGGAAATGGAATGAATTGCAGGGGCTAGTGCGAGTCTGAGGAGACAGCTAGGTCCATCAACATGACGGGGGGACACACATCCCCTTTATTGGGTGACTTGCAGGGACAGAGAAGCCCAATCCAAAGAGGGTTCAAGGTAAATCAAGGTTAGGAATCGTTCTGTACAGAAAGCATGTGCATAGAGAAGTTAAGGAGCCCCAGGAGCTGTTTCAGTCTTATTGCATATCTGTTCAGTTTCTCAAGAAAATGTTTCTGTGCCGTATTTTCCTCCTGATCCTCCCTGCCATTCAGAATGCAACATAAACTTTTAATAGATCGTCATTATTGCCCACTGGAGTGTCTGTCCTCTTCCATCCTTCCATCCCATTTCAAAGTCAAAATTTAATTGAAATGAGACCAGGCAGACATTATAATGAGATTCTATAAATAGGGTGTAAAATGTCATCTTAACAGGCATAAATGTGACCTATTTAAAATACCACTACAAAGAGAAATTGTTAAATACATAGCCTCATTACACACAAAAAAGTCTCCTCATAAGTGGTTTTATTCTTTTACAGTTATTTATTTAAGTTGGTTCCAGCATATGATTACATATTTTCTGGTTTGGTGCCCAGTAAATGTATTTTGCTAATAGTTTTATTCATTTTACACTTTGAATTGCTATTGAATTTGTTGTACAGATAATGCACTCCTTTAATGCACTTCCTTCAGAAGTTAGTTTTTAAAGAGTTTCATTATATAATCTATGGCCTGATACCCAGAAAAGGCATTATTTTAACAGTTCCTCATTTGCAGTACAAGAGTTTTCCTGATACAGTGTGTTAGAATGGCTATACCCTTTACCTGCCCTTCTGTCCCTTCAGATGACTACCTAAATCAGTAGCATAGGCAACCAGGGTTAAACTTCAGTTAAACAATCTCTTTTCAAAATATCAAATGCCCTCAGACTGTTGGTTACCTGAGCAATGGTTTGGTGAGGTTACATTTTGCAGTACTTGACACATTGCACTGCATATTTTCGCATCTGTTTTTGTCTCATTCTGATTGGTTGCATCATATTTTTATTAATGCACTGTAATGTGGCATACTTCAGAGAAAAATTCCTATCGAAAATATAAAAATGTTTTCATTGATCTTATAAAGATGAAAAAAACACCAATAAAAACATTGAGATTTTTTTTTAAATTCCACTTAGGTTAATTTTTTAATTACATATTTAATTTAATGTAGAAGTGTGTCAGTGCTGACTTCAGGTTGGGAAATTACTACCTGTAATCAGCAAAAAAACCCGAGGAGTTCTTGTGGCACCTTAGAGACTAACAAATTTATTTGGGCATAAGCTTTCTAAATTTGTTAGTCTCTAAGGTGCCACAAGGACTCCTCATTTTTTTTTGCTGATACAGACTAACACGGCTACCACTGGAACCTGTTACCTGAAATCAGTCAATGATAACATCTAGAGCTATTAAAATACCAGATATGTAATGGCTGGTACATGCAAGTTCTCCTTAGCAACTAGTATGTTTTAAAGTTTGCTATATTTTTTTTAAATGCTCTTATACGCCAACTTCAGTTCTATGCAAATACCAAGCATTAGTGCAGAATTACGGTTAAGAATCCAAGCACTTGTCAAGAAATGTGGATTTAAGTTCTTCTCCCTGATAATATGAGTTGAGATTTTTAAAGCTGACTAGAGGATTTAGAAACACCACTTACATTAATGGAAGTTGTGTATTTAAATCTCTTAGTCAGCATTGAAAATACCAACATTGTTTCTCTATCATTATACATTATTTGTCAATTATTACAGTGTAAAATATAATGCAGTATTTCCCAAGCTGCAATCTGCAGACCATGAGCAGTCTGCTCTGAGTTTTCATGACCTGGTAAAAGTGTGTGATCCTGTATGTGGCTTAGCTTCAGTGCAGCTTCACCGTCAGTGAAATACAGGCTCTAATTTTACTAATGTAAACACATCCTAGGAGAATGTTTTAAAAATACCTCAGCATAAGCAACCGAGAGTAGGAGAGCAGAAGACAAGGGAGTAGGAGGTGTGATGCCTGAGCAGCAGAGAGAGGTCCTTCATCTGAAGACGCTTGGCACTTGTTCCATCACCAGAACACAGAACAAATTTTCTTTGGTAGCCAGCTGCTGAGGCGGGGGATCAAAGTCCCAGAGACCACTTTCCTAGAGAACAACCTTTACACACGGTGAAGGGCTCCTGTTTGGTCCTATGGCCAGTTTTGAGATTTACCACTTGGCACAAAGTCAAAAGCCCTTTGTTGTTTCTGTCCAACGATGATTGTTCATGATGACAAAAAATGGGAGATGAGTAAATGCAATTGGTAGGTATATGAAATATTGCTAGAAGAGACAGCTAAGCAGGAAGTTCTCCAAACTCCTGTTGAGCCAGTCTGGCACTGTGACAATCAAATGACATGAACAAAGGGAGGTGACCACTGCCCTTGTGCACATGACGAATGACTGTAATAAATGGCTGGCAATAATATGATAGAAAATCGAGTGAATTGAGCCATTCAACTGGCAGGTATTTGAATATAATGTGTGATGCTATATATTGGATATAGGAATGGACAGTTTCTTCCTGAGCCTTCTGGTCAGAACCCTGATGCTAAGGCAATTAAGTGAGACAAACTAGGATCTGGCCCAAACCTTACAATGAGGACTAAAGAAACACATGCACTCAAAATAACTTGGTGTGAATGTGGTGAGAGAAAATGTAATGTAATGTCTTCTAGACAGTCAAGATATCTGGTTAACATCTTTCTCTCTCCTTCAGGAAGGAACCCAACTGCTTTACAATCTGGGTTCCATGTATACACGTTCTTGTGCAAGAGACAAGGAGATTCAAAAATGTCGTGGGTCTGCCTCTCTCTTACCCTAGTATTTTCCCACCATCTTCCTGAGAGCTCCAGTCAGTTCCTTCATGATTTCTTCAGGCACTCCTACTCTTTATAAAAACTAAAACAATCAGGAAACAGAAACCATACCATGTGACTCAGGTGACCAATACCATAGCATGAATTTTGAGTTCTGAATGCCAAATATTTAAGGTAATAGAACAGTTCACAAATAACCCATAGATTTAACTATTTTCATAAAAACTATTTGCTGAACAATTACAAATAAAGACTGTAAAACTCACAATGTTTGTGACCAGAAAAAGGACCAAATATGACAAATTATTCATAATGAATAGCTTGATTAGTTCTGTCTACTTAGTAGTAAATAGTTGCTTTGACTTCAGACTTGTCAGAAATTCAAATAAGTCATTTAAAGCTCACTCTCCATCGCAAGATTAAGTGTGGCTATTGGGCTTGAAATGAAGTGTGAGTCTCAGATATCATTGAAATTCATGTCACCAAGCTAGTGGGAAATTCAAACAGCCCCCAAGTGCGGGAGCCAGTACACAGCTGAGGAGATGTTCAGAATGAAAGCTCTCATCACGTCACAGCTACATTCTGAGCAGGATTTGGCTTTTGGATATTGTGGGAGGCAAGCCCAGGGCTAGACTGGTGACTCTGTGAGAGAAACAGAGGGGAGGAGGAAGTGAACATAACATTCACTCCAAACCATGAATCATTTTTATCCTTAACCAAATAGCATTCAAGTTCTTAAGAGGAAGAGAAGGGAGGAGACCATCACAGTTTATTACTAAGAACTTTCCTGCCAAAAGCATTAGGACCTGACTGTGCTTTCTTCTCTTGAAGACTTATTCTCATGATTGTATCTAACGCTATTAAGGGGGAGTAGCAGACCTGTGAGCCTCAAGCAAAAATGTAAAGTCATTCTAAATTCTTTCCCCCCATTTGGGTACTTTGTGAATGTTATGCCTGAGACCAGACAAGCAGAAGTGAGAATTCTGAATTTCTGTAAGTAGGGTGTGAGCTCTTGGGAGAAGGACTATCTTTTACTAAATATTCAGACAGTACCTACAGCAAAAGAACCCGATTCTGATTGATGACTCTTAGTGCTAATGTAATAGAAATAAATAATTTTATATCTGTAATCAGTGTAACCTGAGAATCCATATAATGAAGTATAATAAACAAGGGGGAATAATTGTATGTGATCAAGAGCTTCTATGCAGCTTACTCCCACTAGCACTGGAGTATTTGTGACATCCATCATGTCAGTTAGGCCCTTTGCAGACAACAGCTTGAACTGTGATTTTGTAACTAGAAAATGTGAATAACAGAAAGCTCAGCTTTAAATGACTTCAAGGGCGTATTCAGTTTAAGTGGGTGCAAGATACATTGCTCAGTTTACATCCACATAGTAGCTTTTCTGTCATCACAGTCACGTTTTTGCACTTTCTTCTGCCTCACGTATGTTTTTAGGAGTGTATCCTGGGCTGTTCTGGGAGGCTGAGTGGCAGCCTGGAAGCAGAGCAGACATGGTAAGAGCACGTGGAGCACTCTCCACTACTAACTGAAAAGAAGTGAATGGCAGATGCAGACGTTTGTGTCCTTTCACACTGCTGAACCATGAGTAGGGCATAGCAGAGTTTGATTCTGTATTCTATTTGCATACAACTCTTTACATGAAATTAGAGATGGCACAAGCCATAAACTCGGTTTGGGATCAAGGTTCTGGTTCTGGCCTTTTGCACAGATAAGATCTGCATCTGATTTGCAAAAGTTCAGGTGGATGTTCGGATCCAGGCTTTTGATTTAGTTCATTGAAAAGAGGCAATTTTTCAAATTTAGATCAGAGCTGGCTTTGGGCTTCAACTACCCCCAAGTTGGAGGGTATTTAGATTCAGGGTTCTAGCTCAGGCCCATTATAGAGTTAGGATCGATAGCTGATCTTACCCAAAATCTAAGGAAAGGGAAAGTTCTAGATCTCAGGTTCCAGTTTAATATAGTTAATTGTGCTAAAACGTATATGAAGGGTCTATAAAAAGAAAGATCCCTATAGTTTAGAGAATGATTGAGCCTGGAGTCCCAAGTGAGCAAAATAGCATCAGCACAAAAGTTGGAAGGCTCCTGTGGATCAAACAGAATAAAATGCGGGGGGAGGGGTTAACCATAAATCAACAAGAGAGGAAAAAGAGACTTGGCGAATGAAAATATAGGTCAAAAATATACAGACAGTGCTGAGAGCGATATCCCTAAGTTTAAGACCTAGATCTTTCAGCCAGCAGCCATAGAAGTTACTCACTGCTATGGGTGGCAAAACAGTTGCTGTGTTCAGATCCAGACCCATACTTTCTGAAAATTCGGGGCCATTTAGTACTGGGATTTGGGTTAGCCCATAGCAGAGGGAGTGATAACGCTGGATCTGAACTTCCCCAGAATTTTGAAGTACTGATCCCTTCCTGGAGCCCATACGGGCAGATCAACATCTAGGTGACTTTTAGGAGAAATGCACCCACTGTATTTGCTAGGAAAAGCAGCTTTAATAGCATTTAACACCACCATTGGCCCTACTGTTCCTCCCTCCTTCTCTGCTACTAAGAAAACTGTTGACAAAGTCAAAGGACAATTTGTTGTAGATTCTACACTAACTTGCAATAGGTGGAACCACCTGTGCCTGTCTATGGCCAATGAAAATAATCTATTTCCCACTCAGGAAGAATGTAACAGTGACTCAGAGCTTGGAGGGGAAATAGGATGGTGCTGAGGAGAGTACATAGTGTGTCTGGCTCTGACTCAAGCACTCAGCTGGTTGTGTGAGCTAATGACAGAAGACTGGTCTTTCCTGTGTGTGACAACAGTGGGTGAGTTTTTCCCTGGAAATCTGTCTAGCGAATGTAAAGTCAAGCAGCTGAATGTCCTGGGAAGTACAGCTGTGTGCGCACCACTGCTGATTCTGTCATTGAATTGGCCTGCTGGTTTGGGAGGAAACCACCATTAACAAGAGAGTCTACTGCAAAATGTAGACATCTGTTTTTTTAGCTATTTCCCCCCAGGGTTCTGTAGTTTCTTTCATTGACATTAATTAAGGTCTTGCTAGTAGAACATACATCCCAATAGGAAAAGATTATAACTACTATAGTAAATAGGTGTGTATTGCGAACCTGAAGGAGATTGTGTTTTCTCCCCTTCTCTGTGTTTTTCCTACCATGTGCTTTCAGCAGCACATACATTTCCTATAGGGTGAAATCCAGCTTTCTGCAGGGGGCCAACACAAGACTGCCTGCATCACTTAAGTCCTGTGTTGGGGACCAGCTGGCACAGCAGCCATGTAGGAGGGGGCCTACAAAATACAAATCGCTCTGCTGTAGGGGAGATGTCTCTGCACTTGAGCCAACATAAGCCCGGGTGGAAGGCAATGATGGGACACGGCAGGGTGGATATAGTGACCCTGTATGCATCCAGTGACCCCATTGTTCCACCTAGCGTGAAGGTACTATCGTGCCACTCTAGCCTGAGCAGCTATAATGGACTGTGCTGGCCCTACGCTAGAGGGGCTGGATTTTACAACCCTATCCCTCCCTCCCCTCTCCCAATTCTAGCTTACTGCAGGGTAAGCTCTTTTCAGAACGTATGAACAGTGTTGCCTCAGCCTGTCTTGCCCCTACAAAGCTCAGTTTATGAGACCAGTCCTTCAGCTTGAATATTCCTGGTTTAAGATTGTTTCCCTGGTGGACTATATCTATAGATCTATAGGACTATCTCTATAGATCTATAGAACACTACAATCTTACAGTCCTCCCTCCGAGACACTCGATATCATGATCCATCTGTTTTTGTTTATTAGTTTACCAGCCGAGACTTCAACAAAGTTTTTCCATTGGGTGTACACCACCCTTGGTGTCATTTTCCTAATGATGGGTGTGTCACTGAGCTCCTTGAGACGTGCAAAACAGCAGGTCATCTAGTGAAAAACTACGGGGCAGTTCTTTTCTGCTGGGAGCCTAAGAAGCTAGCATAAACTTGAAAAAATACACTGTAGATAAGACAGAGTGCGGAGAGTCTGATCATACAACATGGTGTATTTCTCTGTCCTTTTAGTAAAAGTGAAATTACTATATTTTATACTAGAGCTTCCCTCTAGATCCTGGTGTCCTGCAAACATGGTAGTAATAAATAACAGAATAAAGTATATTTTAATTTACTCAAATGCTTCCATCAACACCCCCCTATGTGTATATACAAATATTAAAATACCAAATGCCAATAATTCTAAAATTCCCCTCACTAGCTGGAAGCAATGGTAGTCAGAATAAAAGGACTGGATGAAAATCAGGAGGACCACACCTGAGCCACTTTACCTTGTTAAACAATCATGGCCTACGAGTAATAAAATGAAATGCTTCTCTCCTCAGGTGGACTAAAAGTTAACCCAGAATAGTCCACTGGACAGCCCAATGCTGTCTTCCCCTCACTAGCTATAAACAAAACAAAGTTGTGCACAAAAAAAACCCCATGTTAAATCATTATGGCCTCATGCTGAAATATTCTGCTCAGATTTTTGTACGTTACAAAAAGTTTGAGAGTGTTTGGAAACAGTTTTGGTTAAGATCAGCATAAAGCTAAGTGATATTTACAAAACTTGGATTTCAAATACCTCCAAAGCTCAGGTGTGTTCAGACCTGGGATTTTGATCTAAATCCATCTCTAGTCATACTGTGTGTGAATAATAGCTGTCATTTCCTATATGTTGCAATGTATAGGCTTGTGCCTGCCCTTTTTGGAATCAATGTCAAAACACCCTTTGACATCTGTAGGTGCAGGATCAGCTCCTAGGAGTGGTCCTGAATGATGCTGCCCAGTGAGTCTTATTCATGTAAATAGTCATCAGCATTCACGAGTGGCCTAAATGAAGTCAAGAACTCAAGTGAGTTTGCAGGATTTCGTCCTAGAGCAGCTTCTATTGTGTCACATGCGAGACTGGGTGGGATGTGGTGTGCCATGGCATAATGAAATATAATATGGAGTGCAACATCTCCAGACAGAAACTGGAACAGTCAGCCCTTTGTAAAAATTGTCCCCTTTTCCTTTTTAAATGGCAAACTATTGTAATAGCTTTTTAAAATGAGCTTCTAGGAGCAGAACCTAGAATGGGTGGAGTCATTTAATAATGACTTTAGCACTTTTCACAGAGGCTCTTCATGGTTTACGAAGCTGGGTAAATATCATTACCCCTGTTTTATAGGGACAAATTCAAACACAGCAGGGGTAAGGGGGAAAACGCCCCTTGATTTTAATGGTGCAGGACCAAACCCCCAGTGAATCACTCCCTAAGAATCAAGCCCAAGGTTTCAGAGTAAATAAAATGACAGAGCTATCAATGGAACTCAGGTCTTATCAACCCCCAGCCAGTGTTCTATCTACTGCGCCATGCGGCTCACTGCCCACTTAAGCATATCTGGCACAATGCCACAGAGGTATGTATATTTTCTTAATGATGTGTACCAAGATAGGATTTGATCATTGATCCAGTCTTCCCTAGAATTGTATATATGGGCATTGAGGGTTACTTAGGAGTCGCATTTCATGCAGAAAGTCACATAAATCCTGAGACAAAGCCATGGACACGTTCAGAATTTTCCTCAGAGGTGGACAAAATCTGATTTCTCTTTCCAACTTTTTGTTTGACTAAAGTCCAGCAAACCGCTCACCGAGTTAAATGCAAATTTTGCTTGAGTAAGTACTGCAGACACAGGCTGTATCTTGAAGACTGTTGGAGTTGCACATGCTCACCTCCACTTGGGATCAGGCCTGTAGTTTGTAGGAGTTATTTAATCTCAGATTGGAGATTTGTTGACAACAGATATTGTGTGAAGCTATTTCAGTGATGCTGTTTTTATTGCTTGATTTTTATCAATTTATTGTAGCAGTGCTGTTTTTATCACTTGGTTTTTATCAATAGTATGACACCCACAGCTGCAATATAAATATACCAGACAATGAAAGAAGGTGAAAGCTGTACTTATCTAAATTAGAGTAGGACACATACAGTAACTCACTTATAGCAAAACCATGAATTATCATGAACGTAACCTCTCATTTGAAGATAAATGTTTTAAAGCACAACCCCATCATTACGTATAAAGGAATTCTTTTTCAGCAATCATAAGCCTTATATACTTTCTAAGAGGTGGGTCTAACTTGTGGTTAAATACTGCAGACGATAGTCTTGCTGATCTCAGGCATTTCCAAAGATTAAAATGCAGATGTCTGGATTTTTCAAAACCTCACGAAACTTGTAAAAATATCAGATCTGTCTTCCCCACCCAAATATCCGGATCAGTACATCAATGAAGCCTCTACACGTCACCTGTAGAGTTTTACTTTAATAGCCTGGCCTAATCTGTTCATAGCATTGTTAAACTCTATCTTTTGGCAAGTTTAATCATGATTTATCTGCTAGATTTTACCTAACTACTGTACTTTTATTTATAAGGCATTTATAGATAGAGTTGCAGTTGTGCTTTTTTATATGGTATTTGCTTTTATATGGTATTTTAAAGGGCTAGGTTCACAAAAGGATGCAGGTGCCTAATTGCCATTTCAGGCACCTGAATCCCAGAATCAGACCCCACTGGGAAAAACCACTTCCCAGTTGCTGCCAAATCTTGTAGGCACGTAAACTCACTTGACGCCTACGTTTTTGCAGTAAAAGTTCCCTGTGCACCGCAGCTTCATTCTAGGCATCTGCATGCCTTAGCTCCAGTGTGCTACATGAACGGGGGAAGACAGGTGCTCCTCTGCCTAACTTACCTGTGGGGCCTGATCCAGTAGGTGAGCTCTGAGGTCATTTATCAGATCGGGCACCTATAGATGAGCTCACATGAAATGGCTGGGGGAAGGGAGAGGAGGAGGAGAATTTCCCTAATAACTTTAGGCCTGTGGGTTAGGGTGTTTACCTGGGATGTGGGAGATCCCTGATTCAAGTTCCCCCTCCACCTGAGGGGGAGAAGGGAGTTGAACAAGGATCTGCCATCTCTCAAATGAGTGCCCTAACTACTGGGCTATGGGCTGTTCTGTAGTGCAGCTCCCTCAGTCTCTCTGTTGAAGCTGTTCCACTGTGGATAAATTAAAGTAATTGGAACAGTGGGATTGCACCTGGGTCTCCCACCTCTCAGGTGAGTGCTCTAACCCCCGGGCTACAGAGTCATTGTCATGCTCACGCTGTCTCAATGATTCTTTCACTATTTATCCACAGTGGAACAGCGAGTCTGAGGGAGCCCCACATCAGCATATCCCATAGCTCACTAGTAGTGCAATCATCTGTGTGGAGGCAAATCTATGTGCAGATCCCTTCTCCCTAACAGGTGGAGGGGGAGAGTTAAAGCAGGGATCCCCCACAACCTAGCTGAGTACCCCATCCACTGGGCTAAAGGGGCTCCTTGCAAAAATGGCATAGGTGCCTAAGGCCAAAGGTGGCTTTGCAGCGGAGAATTCCACGCAGATGGAGGCACCTCTCTCCAGCCCACACGTAGGCAGTGAAGTCCCTGAGGGAGGCAGGGTTTAGGAGGCCTCCCTTGCCTTGGCATCTTCCATTGCCTAGTTTCGGTGGGGAGCTGCCCAGTGTGCTGGCATTTGTGAAGCCTATTCTTAGGAACCAATCTCTTCTCAGTCATTGTATAGGGAACCTAGGTGCCTAAAAGTTAGGTGAGGCAACGCTGAGTATCACCACCCCAAATTAAGAAAAACAGTAAAAGAACTAAAAAAGAGCCACCGTGGCTTAACAACCATGTAAAAGAAGCAGTGAGAGATAAAAAGACTTCCTTTAAAAAGTGGAAGTCAAATCCTAGTGAGGCAAATAGAAAGGAGCACAAACACTGCCAACTTAAGTGCAAGAGTGTAATAAGAAAAGCCAAAGAGGAGTTTGAAGAACGGCTAGCCAAAAACTCCAAAGGTAATAACAAAATGTTTTTTAAGTACATCAGAAGCAGGAAGCCTGCTAAACAACCAGTGGGGCCCCTTGATGATCAAAATACAAAAGGAGCGCTTAAAGATGATAAAGTCATTGCGGAGAAACTAAATGGATTCTTTGCTTCAGTCTTCACGGCTGAGGATGTTAGGGAGATTCCCCAACCTGAGCTGGCTTTTGTAGGTGACAAATCTGAGGAACTGTCACAGATTGAAGTGTCACTAGAGGAGGTTTTGGAATTAATTGATAAACTCAACATTAACAAGTCACCGGGACCAGATGGCATTCACCCAAGAGTTCTGAAAGAACTCAAATGTGAAGTTGCGGAACTATTAACTAAGGTTTGTAACCTGTCCTTTAAATCGGCTTCGGTACCCAATGACTGGAAGTTAGCTAATGTAACGCCAATATTTAAAAAGGGCTCTAGGGGTGATCCCGGCAATTACAGACCGGTAAGTCTAACGTCGGTACCGGGCAAATTAGTTGAAACAATAGTAAAGAATAAAATTGTCAGACACATAGAAAAACATAAACTCTTGAGCAAGAGTCAACATGGTTTCTGTAAAGGGAAATCGTGTCTTACTAATCTATTAGAGTTCTTTGAAGGGGTCAACAAACATGTGGACAAGGGGGATCCGGTGGACATAGTGTACTTAGATTTCCAGAAAGCCTTTGACAAGGTCCCTCACCAAAGGCTCCTACGTAAATTAAGCTGTCATGGGATAAAAGGGAAGGTCCTTTCATGGATTGAGAACTGGTTAAAGGACAGGGAACAAAGGGTAGGAATTAATGGTAAATTCTCAGAATGGAGAGAGGTAACTAGTGGTGTTCCCCAAGGGTCAGTCCTAGGACCAATCCTATTCAATTTATTCATAAATGATCTGGAGAAAGGGGTAAACAGTGAGGTGGCAAAGTTTGCAGATGATACTAAACTACTCAAGATAGTTAAGACCAAAGCAGATTGTGAAGAACTTCAAAAAGATCTCACAAAACTAAGTGATTGGGCAACAAAATGGCAAATGAAATTTAATGTGGATAAATGTAAAGTAATGCACATTGGAAAAAATAACCCCAACTATACATACAACATGATGGGGGCTAATTTAGCTACAACGAGTCAGGAAAAAGATCTTGGCGTCATTGTGGATAGTTCTCTAAAGATGTCCACGCAGTGTGCAGAGGCGGTCAAAAAAGCAAACAGGATGTTAGGAATCATTAAAAAGGGGATAGAGAATAAGACAGAGAATATATTATTGCCCTTATATAAATCCATGGTACGCCCACATCTCGAATACTGTGTACAGATGTGGTCTCCTCACCTCAAAAAGGATATTCTAGCACTAGAAAAGGTTCAGAAAAGGGCAACTAAAATGATTAGGGGTTTAGAGAGGGTCCCATACGAGGAGAGATTAGAGAGGCTGGGACTCTTCGGCTTGGAAAAGAGAAGACTAAGGGGGGACATGATAGAGGTATATAAAATCATGAGTGATGTTGAGAAAGTGGATAAGGAAAAGTTATTTACTTATTCCCATAATACAAGAACTAGGGGTCACCAAATGAAATTAATAGGCAGCAGGTTTAAAACAAATAAAAGGAAGTTCTTCTTCACGCAGCGCACAGTCAACTTGTGGAACTCCTTACCTGAGGAGGTTGTGAAGGCTAGGACTATAACAATGTTTAAAAGGGGACTGGATAAATTCATGGTGGCTAAGTCCATAAATGGCTATTAGCCAGGATGGGTAAGAATGGTGTCCCTAGCCTCTGTTCGTCAGAGGATGGAGATGGATGGCAGGAGAGAGATCACTTGATCATTGCCTGTTAGGTTCACTCCCTCTGGGGCACCTGGCATTGGCCACTGTTGGTAGACAGATACTGGGCTAGATGGACCTTTGGTCTGACCCGGTACGGCCTCTATGTTCTTATGCTTAAATTCCTTTGTTCCTAGCTCAAAGGGCCTTAAAGCTTCATTTTAAATGACTCAGCCAAAAAAAGAATCTCAAAGCTAAACCTGTCACTGTGTCGGTTGGGCTACACTGAAAACGCTGTAGCTGCACCCATGCAAGAGCTTTTCCCATCGGTGTAGTTAACCCACCTCCCTGAGCAGCAGTAGCTATGTCAGTGGGAGAAGGTCTCCCGGCAACATAGCACTGTCTACACACTGGGGTTAGGGCGGTATAACTACATTGCTGAGGGGTGTGGATTTTTCCACACTCCTGGGAAAATTAGTTCTACTGATATAGGTCTGTAGCATAGACCTGGCCTAACTGCCACTCTGTCTTTCACCCACACCGTTTCTAGTTATTGCAGGAGTCTGAGATCAATGTGCGGTGATAGGTACCATTTGTGCTACTATGTCTAGGTCTGATCCAGATGATGGAAATTTGCACTGGCAGAACTACATTGGTGTAATTTCACCAGTGCAAACCCCTAATGCCAACTTGTTAGGGGAGGGATAGCTCAGTGGTTTGAGCATTGGCCTGCTAAACCCAGGGTTGTGAGTTCAATCCTTGAGGGGGCCACTTAGGGATCTGGGGCAAAAATTGGTCCTGCTAGTGAAGGCAGGGGGCTGGACTCAATGACCCTTCGGGGTCCCTTCCAGCTCTATGAGATAGGTCTATCTCCATATATTTGTATGTTACTAGGGTAAATTGCACCATGCAATGTATTTACATGGATGTTGTTACGCTGGGGAAAATTTCCCTAGAGAAGCTCTGAGGGAAAAGAGGGGGGTAAGACTTGGGGAAGGTGCCAGTGTATCTGATCATGAGAGGTGCTGAGCAAAACCTGAAAGAGAGTTTTGTCTTCAGGTTTTTTGTTTTTTGGTCAAGTTTCTCAAATAAATACTGAATAGTTAGACTTGGGTAACTGTAACTGGGGAGCCAAAACTGTGTTTCCTTATGTTAAACTATTCGATATATGCATTTACCTGATCGTGAACCATTTTGTTTTCTGTTAAAATTATTATCTTTTAAGGTTCCCTTCAATGGCCCTTCTTACAGATGGACTGCCATTGTTTATGCTCCCTTTCCCCCCCATTGGCTTCAGTAGGGTTTGGATTGGCATTTGCTGAACACTAGCTGTGTGAGAAAAATTACCTCTTGAACCCTGCCAGGTAGCTATGCTATTTTCTTTCTAGCTTTCCTGCTTCCTTTTTTGTTTACTTAGCATGCCTTCTGTGGCTGTATAATGGTTTGCTTAAGTAGCTTGCATGCCTGTCTACGGCTTTCGATTTCCTTGTTTGAATTAGGGCCTCTTTTGACTAGCACTCATTTTGTACTGAAATGCCCCATTTGTTAGGCGTTTAGTGTCACATGGGACGAGGTTGACTCTAATTATATTTTGGTGACTATTACTTAGTGACTCAGTTATAATTACTACTTGAGCTAACTCATGTGTGTTTTTTAGGACTGAATCTAGAATAGCTTCTCCTTTTGTGTGCTCTGAAACTAGCTTCCCCCTACAGAAATAATTTTTAAGGTGTCAAGAAATTCCTTCTCTAACCCTTATCCTGAGGTGATATTTGACCAATTGATGTGTGGGTCTTTAAGGACACCCATTATTACTATTCTTCTGAGACAAAAACAAAAACACAGTTTTGGAAAAATGTATTTTAAACCTGGGAGTTTTAAGCCCTCATCTTTGATGACTTGTCCAGTTTATCTCAAACTTAAAATAATTTGTCTGACATTTCTTGCCTCAGTTTTGGAAAAGTTGACAGGGGAGACGACAAAATTGGGTTGATAACGGCAAACTAAAAACAGGTTTATCTAGGGAGAGATTGTCACCATTCCAAAGACAAAGTTTTATGGCCTTGTCTACACTAGCATTTTTTTTCTCCTTAAAATTTCCCTCTTTTGCTACCACCCGTTCAGCTCCAACACTGGTAACAATAGTGGGAGCCCTAGTAGACACAAGGTGTTTCATGGACACTGTTGTTTCAAACCCAGTATTGTGCAGACCTGTTCTGAATAGGGTTGGATGACATGGGCCATGATGATCCAAACCCCCATAAAGTTGACAGATTTTCCATAGTCTTCAATGGACCTTAGATAAGGTGCATGGCATTTAAATGGCAGGTGCCAAATGGAGTCTTCTCTATGCTAATCATTGCTATTCTGGTGGCGCTGCAACAGTAAGGGCTTGTCTACACTGGCACGCTAAATCGGCACTGCTGTGATCGCTGCAGTGGCATTGATTTAGTGGGTCTGGTGAAGATGCGATAAGTCAGCAGCAGAGCGCTCTCCTATTGATTTCAGTACTCCACCTCCCTGAGAGGCGAAAGCTAAATTGGTGGGAGAGCATCTCCCAGCAACATAGCATGGTGTAGACACCGCCTTAGGTCGATGTAAGCTACGTTGCTCAGGGAGTGATTTTTTTCACACACACCCTCCCTCGGCGACATAATTTACATCGACTTAGGCCTGCTCTACATTGCTGCTTAAGAAATATTACAAGTAACCACACTACCAAAGGAATTTAATCTCTTGGAGGTAATCGACCAGGGTTACAGAGAATATGGCTGCCAGTGTATGTAAAGGAGAGAGCTGGCCATATCCACTGCTTGCATAAGTGTGTGAGATTTCACTGAAATCAGGGGAGTTGGGCATGCGTATGCCAGACTAATTTGGCCCAACATTTCTACTACGAAACATTCTTCACTGTAATGCTGATAATACTTTATCTGTGGTCGCAAATCTGTGCACTAGAGGATTGTTCCTCCGTTTAATTAAAAAAAAAGGTTTCACATTAAAGTAAAACTTG
Organism: Platysternon megacephalum; assembly: GCA_003942145.1. Taxonomy (NCBI): domain Eukaryota; kingdom Metazoa; phylum Chordata; order Testudines; family Platysternidae; genus Platysternon; species Platysternon megacephalum. The sequence goes on along the minus strand of QXTE01000060.1, from coordinate 7,449,736 downwards.
TTACATGGAAAAAATGGTCTGTCTCACATGCATTTGTGCGGTACAGATAGCCTGCATTGATGAGAGTTTTTTCGTTCCTTTCACTTGGTGGAATTTTGTGCAAAGTGAAGGTTAGAGAGTCCCAGGTATAGTACATTGAGGAAGATTTTTGAAATTCCCGGGATCAGATCCCATTCTGTTAAATTAATGTCAAGTTTAACAGAGTCAAATAAACTGAGTCCCTGCAGTCAAGTAACTGAGAGAAAAATCGACCCCAGAGGCGAGGTGCTGGCAACAGTAAGTTTAAAATATAAAAATCGTATTATCTAGTCCACTAGTATTACAATTTATATGTAGTACTTATTGTTTTTCAGGCTACAGCAGCAGGGAAAGTGATGTTCTATACTTAAAACCTGTGATCTCATAGGTCATAAACCTTATTCAATTACACAAGCAATACTTACCAGTACTTTAAACAGTTTATTAGTTATTATTAGGTATCTCAAGAGATTACTCCTATTGCATTCTGTAGACTGTGATTTACAATAGTGTAGTCATCTGAAACTACTGGATTTGTTAAGCTCCTCAGATAATAGAAAACCAAGTCAAGCAATACATGGCGATGCCAAGTGGACTTAAACAAAATGTTTTTTATTACAAGAAAATGTATTACATTCCACCTGCCTTTCAGCGGGCAAAGAAAAGTGGTTTGTAATCAGAACACAGGCTAAAATGAAAAAAATAAGCAGGCATTTTTATGAATTCTTCTAGTATTTATGGGATCATCATCTTCTGAGTGATTGAAGTGTTCTGCAGTAACACAGATATTGCTTGGCTGGCTCTCTTTAAAAAGGACTTTACATGTGACCTTTTCAGAATCTAATTATCAAATCTGTGAACTTTTCTCCTTCCCACCATATCTCAGAAAGGAAAATTACATGCTAGTCTGTGCATATGTAAGCCACACAAAAAAATGAGTTACAGATTCTAAGAAGCCTTGAAATCAGTTCATAAATTCTCAAGTGATAAACTGTCTTCACTTTACTACTAATTCATTTCTCTTTAAGAGAATGGATTTCATGTGAGGTCTGAGCATTTATCTTCACAGAATAATTTATGAAACTTGTTTTAAAGTTGTGGCCTACTCGTTCACAGTTCCTTTAACAGCAAAGAAACGCAAATATTCCCTTTTGCAAACCTGGAGAAAAAGGCAGCTCCCCACCATGTTCCTTTGCTTCTTCTAGATTCTGTGAATACCCTAGGAGGGAGCTCCATGAGGATGCAGATTCCTCGATGGGAGAAAGTGAGGAACTGTTGGGCTCCGAGGGTGACTGCTTTCCATGGTACCCTTCAACAGGGCCCTAAGGTGTAAAATGACATGAGTTATTACAAACAAAGATTATAATAAACTGTGCAGGTGGAACCACATCCCAAAGGTGTTTCCAGGACAACAGTGAGTGGACAACTTGGCAGAATGAGGGGACTAGGCCGTTAGTGGATGATCTGAGATCTTTGAGTTTAGGTACAGAAGTCCTGGTCCTCTTTGGGGTGTTGAATTAAGGGGACCACCCTCCCCCCTCAAAGAAGAAAGCTGAAACCAAGTTCCCCCTCACAGGGCCCAGTCCTGTAAACTGTTGGATGCCCTACATTCAATGGGACTTCCTCGGTGGATCAGGTCCTTAGAGGCATAATTATGTAGGGGAAAATGGGGTACTATAATTGGCGGATAAATCATTCATGGATATAATAAAGCTTATTAATAGAAACACGTTTGAGACTAAAATAAATTGTGGTCTGTATCAATGGGTGACAACTTATAGACAGTGATGTCTTGACATTTAATAGTTAACCCCTTCCAAGATCATGAGCAAACAATGCCGCACATGGGGATGCATTAATAGTCAAAATCCATTCTCTGAATAAGGTGCTCCCCCCCAGAAAAGTTTGCCATTTCAAAATATCTTCCTTTCTATGTTCTCCTTACCATTTAAAGGAAATTTATAAGGTTATATGTTCTTTTCAGTCTTCACCTCTCCTTAAGCTGCCCCAAAATATATATTTTAAAAACCACTTCTCAATAGCATGTATTAGCTCTTGGTTTGTTCAACTTTCAATTTGTATGTAATTACAAAGATAATCCTGCTCTCACTGAAACCAGTGACACAGTAGCAGGTCCATACACTATACACACAAAAAGATTGAGTGAATGACAATCAGATGTTGGAAAAGAGCTATAGTTCAGCTTTCTACCAATTCATGTATATTTTGATTATTCCACATAGCAAACTGACTTTGTTCAGTTTAATATTAAATGTCCCAAGTGAATTGCTTCTTTCACTTCCTATCATGTCTACTCCACAGCTTAATGATTATAAGTGAGCCACTTGGAATGAGAAAGAAGGGAAGCAATAGCTAACAAGCAAGAGGGGAGAAGAAAAAGGGACCCTAACAGTCACAAAGAGATGGGCCACCAAATATTGTTTTTTTTTAAATGCAGACCTCTGAACCTTATATGCCTCTAATAATTATGATCTCATTCAGCATGACACAGACTCAGGTTTTCAAACGTGGTATTTAATATATATACATAAATATATATGCTGTACAGTAGAAACTTTTAAACAAATCTGGTTACACAGTGACATTGTATGATCCCCGACAGTTATGCCCCAACAGCACACCTGCTAGGGACTTTAAAGAGTTCTGGGAAGCTCAATAGCTTGTCCCTTCCACCACCGGAAGTTGGTCCAATAAAATATATCACCTCACCCAGCTGGTCTCTCTCATATCCTGAGACCAACATGGCTATAACAAAACTGGGGAAAAAAGTGGACTCTAAAAGCATTCCTATGTGGATTTGTACCAAAAGAATTTTAAATGTATTTGTGGGAGCCAATAACCTGTGCTGAAATCCAATTTTCTGAGCTGCTGTCTGCTTAGTCAAAGCCATACTGATCTTACAGTAGTAATAGTAGTACTACAAGATTTCTTTTCATATCAAAGTTAAGCTTATCTTAAACACCTCTTCAGTACATAAAGTAAGGAGAAAACATCCTTTTTAAAACACATACGCGAAGTGAATGTGGCCTTGATGTTTACTGGCATCAAGTGAGATATACGGTCTTATTATTTTCTGTTCTGGGATATAGTTGTGGCAATATCCAAGGATTTGAGGGACCTATTGTAAGCATGTCAAAAAGATTTTTTAATTGACTTCGTTTTGTAAATTTTGGATCATAAAAAATGGGCATTTAAATCCCAGATACAGCCTGTAAATTTGAAATTTCCCATTAATTAACCTTCCTGTTTAGGGCTTGGAAGTAAGCCAATGTTGACAGTACTCTGTGTATACATCCCTGCAGTAGAGAAAAATCTATAATAATAATTAGCACTTCCATAGGGCTGTGTGTGCAAAACACAGTACAGACATTCATTAATGGGAGATTAGACTCCTCAGTACCATTAGCCCCGTTTCACAAATGAGGAAACGGACAGAAATGAAGTGATTTGCTCAAGGTAACATAGTGAGTCAGTGGCAGAGCTCTGATTAGAACAGACCTGCTACCATGAGCCCAGGCTCATTCCACAAGATCACAATGACTCCGTTCCTCCCTAACCTGGCCATTCAAATTCAATACAAGACTATGGGACTAAGAACCAGTGGTGGGGAGAGACGGAGGAGACAGATCTGACAAGATTGGGTGCAGGGGGACAACTGGGACTAGCTGGGCAGAGACTGGGAGAGGGAGCCCAGAGGCAAGGGAGACCCAGACTAGCCAAGTAGCTCGGGGAGGGAGATTAGGACTGGGAGCATGCGTTGGGCGGGGTGTGTGTGTGCATGAGACACTGGAAGCCACGGCTAGGGAAAGAATGACTGGCTGAGGAGCCAGGAGAGAGGGAACTGGGACTCACTGGGCATGTAGACGAGACAAGGAGCTGAGAGTGAGGTGGGGGACTGGGAATAACTGAGCAAAGGGACTTGGAGGGGAGGAGAGAGACTGGGATTGGATGCCCGAAAGGGTGAGACGAGGACTTGTGGAGCAAGGAGGTTGGGACAGGGAGCCAGGCATGGGGAAGAGATAGGACAGAGACAGGTTGGAGGGGATCATACTTCAGGAGGAGGAACAGGCAGAACAGACTGTGCCCACTAGATCACACTCCCCTCTAAAACCTGGATTGGAATCCAAGATTCCCGAATCTCATCATTCCTCTCCTGTGAACAAATATCTGTGAAATCAGTTGGCAAAGCATCTAACACCCCTCTAGTGCTGGTCCACAGAGCAGATGCCAACCCACTATTGCTATCAGTTACTCCACTAGTTCCTGCGACAGAGGTCAGTGTGGCGAACCAGAAGATTCCAACCCTGTTGATGAACCATGAGGGTGTTTCTATGATGCTAATGATGGAATTTCTGTTCTTTCAGGTTTTTTTTTTTTTAAACTAGGAAATTTCATACCAAAAAATACATTAAAAAGAACATTATTAGGGTTGCAAAGTCAAGTACTCAAAAGTTAAGGAAATGCCAGAATTTATGCAACCTTAATTCACCCCTCTTTTCCTTATTCATTATGATTGAGTCTTGTATCATAGTTTGTGTGTATAATTTTAATTACACTGACAGTTCTCTTGATTATCTGAAAGCAAAAATATCCCAAGTTATTCAGTATCTGTTTCCCCACCCAGTGCCCTGCCCCATATTAGGATAATTAAGTTTGCAATATAAATATTAGCACTTGAATAGACATCTTCATTTTCAATACGCTTAATGGACATTAACCAACTAATCCCCACAACAGTATTCAGACAAGTATTTTACAGAGGGGGCAAACTGAAGCAAAGAGTTTGTGACTTCTCCATATGCAAGGCAGGTTTAGAACTCAGGAGCTCTTGGTCACTACTCCTCGGCTCAGATCACTCCTTCTTCTGAGACAAATATCAGTGCACTTAACAATAGCAAGGGTGAAATCCTGGCCCCATAGAAGTAAATGGCAAAACTCAGACTGATTTCAGTAGGGCCAGGACTGCACCCTAAACATTCAGGATCTTTTGTTGACTACAAACAGGATTCTTAAGAGTCAGCAAGCTAACAAATATACAGATGTATCAAAATTAAAACTAAATATTCTTTCGAATGCACATTTCAATCCAGCCACTTTCGGCCATAAATATGAGTATTAATTCGTAACAACTCCCCTCCCACCCCCAATAACCTCAATGCCACAATCAGAGTTTTATTTAAAACACTGAATGTTATCCCAATCCGTGGCTGGTCACTCAAAGGCATTTTGCAAGTCTTAGGGAACTATACTCGTTGCTTTTCTTAATGCCAGGTAACCTGTAACAACGTCTGAAGGAAGCATCCGAACGTAAGCAAATTCTTCAATGCTGCTGAATCTCAGCTTGCTCTGTGGATCTGTATAATTTGCCTGGAAAAGAAACAATGGCAGAGATACCATTCAGAGAGAAATCTCAGTAAAAATGTCAAAACAAAACATTTCTTGAGTCCATAATAATGTGTGTAACAACCGAGAAATTTACAAGACGTTACCATGTGACAAAAAGTCGCTTCCTCTTTCTTCCCTCACACGTCAAAACTTTTACGAGAACTAAACAGTTCCCTGAAAAAGCTTTTACATCAAAAATGCATTAAACATAATAGTGCTAAAATAGCTTCACATACAAATCTACACAGCAGAAAAAAAACTACCAGAGCTCTCTAACATCACCCTAGCAACTGTGTGTCTGGTACAGTCCTTTACAAGGTAGTTCTCCAAAGAATGGGGTTGTTGCCAATAAATTACCAACAAAGAGGCTGAATTATGGGTGGTCTGATAGCTTTGGCTTGATTTCGCTGCTTGTGTCGGATTGTTTGTAGCTTTAGTTTTCTTTAAAAGGGCAAAGATTTTTGTAAAGAAAAAGCTTTTGGTTCTGTGACTGAACTGATAAGAAATTTGAACTCAGTGTTTTGCATTACTCCAGATTTCTGCTTTCAGCATCATAAGGTAGCTGAGTGACACAACTAACATTGGTCTAGCTCAGGGGTGGGCAAACTACGTCCGGCGAGCCACTTCCGGCCTGTCAGACGTTTTTATCCAGCCCTCGAGTTCCCGCTGGGGAGCAGGGTCGGGGGCTTGCTCCACTCCCGATTTACAATTCCCTTGATGAGCACCATCTTCTGGCATGCAGAGCCACACTGCACAGGTGTGACTTCACCATGCTGTTTCCGGGATTGGAAACATCCCCCCCCCCCCCACACACACGGCATCACGCCCAATTTCCTCCCTGTCTTCTATGGCCCCACCCTCGAGAGCCTCGAAACCACCCAGGGGCCGCACCTATCCCAGCTAGGGTGCCTCCGCCATGGCAGTGCCAGGTACGGCCGCCTTGGTGTCACTGCTGGCAGGGCCCCTAAGAGTCCCCAGTACGCCCCTGTAGCCCCCCCGTGCCACACCCCATGAGTCCCCTCTGCCCCCACCTCGGTAACATCCCTTATAGAGCCCCTATTCTACACCCCATAGAATCCCCCTCCCTCACCGGGCATTCATGGCCTGCCGTACAATTTCCATACCCAGATGCTGCCCTCAGGCCAAAAAGTCTGCCCACCCCTAGTCTAGCTTGTATCCTCCACTTCTGCTACATTTGGATTAGGGCTTCCTAGGTGAGGTTCCAGCTCCACCCCATCATCCCTCCCTCCCTGTTGCCCCAGAAAGCTTGAGCATATGTTAGCTATCAGGCTCAGCACATTGGGTAGAACCAAGAGAAAAGCTAATCTCCATGGTATTGTTCTCTCCGCCCTAGGCCCATCTGAAATAACTGTTGACCCTGTTTGTATTATCTTATGTCGTACCCGCCAGTGATCTGAGACCTTCCTTCCTTGCTCTCCCTGACAAGAGATTTGGGATGGTGGAAGGCTGAGGCACTGGAAGCTTGCTTTCCTTAAGAAGCATACTACCAAAGGAGCCAGGGGACAGGAAGCACTGCAGAAGAGCACAGGCTCTGTAGGTCCCCCCAGATTCAGGGTGTAGTGTTGAACCCCCTGCCAGGTCCATGGTGGGAAGGAAATGTTCTCCATGGCAGAAAAATTTGGAGGGCACTCTAAAGTGAAAACTCAGTACGTGGCTATAGGGTAGTCAACTGCCAGGCCTGGTAAGAGTTATGTAGCAGAGTATATTGAGGACTATTGCTATATAGCGTTTTATTTTTTTTACAACGCCACAAAACATTAACTTAACATGGAAAAGATTTTAGCTTTCAGAAAATAGCAAATGTAGGACTTAATGAAGGGCCAATATCATCCCTGATGTAGTCAACAGAGTTATTCTGGGTATATATTTGTAGGTATACCAAAGTTCTATGAGTTTGGCTCAAGGTGTGTAAGAAAATCTAAGCAAACATGTTGATTTTTAACGGACAATAGCAGTAAGTTTTTCAGCTAAATCGTATCTACTTACTTATTGCATTTCATTAAATGTTTGTTAAAAAATTGTGACCCTGAGAGGATCCTCTACCAGTCTTACACTTCACACTGGACGTCAAGATAGTACTATATACTAGATGTAATTACCATCTAGTGATTTTCAGATAAATTATATTAGAAGCAATCTGATTAAAATTTTCAAATATTTCTGCAATAATTAAACCAGATAAAAAGCAGAGCAATGCAATTTTGCAAGGAAAAAGCCCTCCACATTTTGTAAACTAAGTCAAAGGCCACAGATACTTTATCATGTTTTGAAGTATGTAATTATCTTAGTCTGTTTCTACAGCATCAAAGCTGATACGTTTTCAGAAAAGGCAGAAGTTCAAGCATTTGAGTATTTTTTTCTGTTAGATTAGATTACTTTGTTCTATATGTTAATATGACCAAAGGCCTACCTTCTAAGTTTCAACAGAAGAGCTTATGTGTCTAAAAATGCAAATGCAATCCATAAATACAATTCTTTTTGAACTTTTAGCATATGCTGCATTAAAACTATAAATTGGCTGCCATATTAGACTATTAAGGGATATAATTCCATCTGTGTTACCACAGAGAGAGAGAGACAAGAATCAACAGAATTCAGTTGTGGTATTTAACATAACTGCTGATGTACTGATGGGAGAGTTTTAATGCACTCCTCATTTTATATAAGACAGACCATTTAATACTTCCTTGCATGAGTAATGCTAAAGAATTTATTGTACATAGCATTTCTTGGGGAATCCTGCACTCCTCACAGGAAATGTTCTCATACAAATGCTATCAGATTTCTCACAGAGAATAGGGGAACATTTTTTGGACTAGACTTCTAAAATATTCCCTTACGGACTGTATCTTCCCATTAGGAAGTGATTTTAAGAATAAATGTCGTGCTTCTTATGAACCAATTCTGACTCAGCAATTTAAAGGACACATCGTCTCCTATCTTAATAAGAAAGGTTGTTAAGCAGGATATTTTTATCAGTCAAGAGAAACCTTCCAGCCATAAGCAAAATAGGAAATTTGTCCCAAGATGAATTCAGAAGATGAAAAATTGAAAGAGCCAAAAGAGAAAAGAAAAAAAGCAGCGCTGAATGCAGTCATCAAAGAAAGATTATCTGGATCATGCTACAGTAGTTACATTTACATAGCTCATTGACAGTGGGGGATGGGGAAAAAAGAAGGGAAGAGCCTGCTCAAGTCAGTAGGAAACCTACAGGCTTCCCCAGGCTAAATTTGGTCTCCTCTGGCTAATTAAGAGCCAAACTTTGACACATCTTTATGTAGCAGTGGGAAATAGTAGTCTCTCTAATCCATGTGCTCACTACCTGACCAATTCTGAAGAGGGTCAAGGCCAGTGTGGAAGGGAATTATAGAGCTGCTTTGGGAGGTGGAAGTGGAAAAGGCTTATGCAATTAAGCTCCCTCAGCAGCCCTCCCCTGTGCTAGGCCAGAGATGTTACTGCAACCCAAGTAATGCCAATTAGGGCTACCATTAACACCTGCAAAGCAATTGTAAGGGGAGGGGATGGGATGGGAAAAAGATAGAGGGGGATGAAGACACTAGTTGCATCCTCTGTTTTTCTTCTAAAATCTGTTTGGGAGGGTGAGGTAACAATAATACAAACAACCCCCCATTTGTCTATTTCATCCACCTGTTGCACCCTGACTTTCCTATCAAATGAGAGACTTCTGGATTACTTGTTTATTTGGCACTTAGTACAACTGAACCCTGATCATTCCTTGGGGATCCTGGGTGCTACCATAATATAGATCATACTCTAGTTAAAAAACGCAAACTGGCTGGAGGGGAGTGGTTTTATTGGGTGGGCGAGCTAGGTCCCAAATGACAGGGGAGAAAGGCATGTGTTTGAATCAGTGGTCTGATCGACCCTCCAGATTTAGGAGTTGGCAGCTGAGATCCAAGTGGCAGGTATCACTCAGAGATGAAGGATCCTCCCATGGGAGACATATTGTNTAAAATAAAATAAAATAAAAATATGTTAAAAGAAAATTAAGGTTGCAAAGTAAAGCTCTCAAAAGTTAGGAAATGCCTGAATTAATGTTGTTCATACAAGCTTAATTCCAGCTCCCTTGTGTGTATGCATTATGATAAATCTTTACTTACATGATCACATTCTATTTTTATCTCAGCATTCCTGCAGCATTCAGTGCCCAGAATGGATGGTGCTCACTTAATGAGCAACTATTCAATGCTTTGTTTTCTCCTCATTGTTCAATGTGTGGCCCTCCACCTTGTTTACTGCACACTACTCTAACCCTGTTCTGAACACAGAATTATTAATTTCCCCATGCACTCTTCTATGACACTCATCACTACAGTATCTGAGTGATTCACAAACAATGAATTTATGTTCACAACATCCTTGTGAGGTAGCGAAGTATTACTAGCCTAGCTTTAGGGATGGGAAACTGAGGCACAGAGAGATTAAGGTCAAAAGTGTCCATCAATGTTGGGTTCCCAGTTTGAGATGCCCAGGACCTGATTTTTCAGAGTATTTAGTATTATATGGCACTTTCCATGTTCAAAGAAAAACTTCTATTGACTTCAGTTGCAGTTTTTCTGCACTCCGCGCAGCAATTCCGCAAATCAGACCCTACATGCTTAAAGTTGGGTACCCAGAAATTGAGGAACCATGCAGTTAATTTAAAAATATAATTTAAGTGACTTGACTAATATCACATAGGAAATCTGTAGCAGAGGCAAAAGTAAAATCCAGTTCTCCAGGACAGCATGCAACTGCATTAACTATGCTCAGTGCAGATGGAGAATTTAGCTGCCAAGTTCTAACAAGTCTCTACTGAACATATGTGAACTGACATTTTTTAAAAGTCTTATAATTTGGCCAAATGTGGATGTTTTTTTCATAACAGCAGCAAAAGGTATATCCCTGACACAAAGGCTACCCCACTGCCAAATTTCAAGTTACTACTCCAAATCATAGGGGCATTAGAGCTTCTCAATGAAACAGTTGTAAGAATTTTTTTGAAAGTGAGCCAAACAACATATTTTTCCCTAATCTTATTCTCTGCAACTGTTGAATCATTTTTCCAAATAAGACTAAGAATAATGAGCTGGAGACAGACACTGGACATAGAAAGTTTTAGTCTTAAGGTGAAGTTTGGAAAAATGATAAGCAACTGAAAACAGGGTCCTTTCCTGTAATGGGAAATGTGAGCTACCAGCTCCACCTATAGTGTGTGTGGGTGGGGGGAACCAGACTCTACCCCTGGGAAGAGGCAGGGTAGGGGGACTTGTGCAGCTATCTCAAGGGGCAAGACCCTTAATCTGCTTTGGATCTTTAGCCATGGAGTCCACCTAGGTTTTGGGAGCTATGTGATACCGAGGCAGTTTAGCTCAGGGTTTGGCTTTAAATCAGAGATGGGCCTGCGGGACCGTCCTGCCCGGCCCCCGAGCTCCTGGCCCGGGAGGCTTGCCCCTGGCCCCTCCCCCGCTGTCCCGCCCTCACCCTCAGCTCGCTCGGCCACTGGCACAATGCTCTGGGCGGCGGGGCTGTGAGCTCCTGAGGCAGCGCAGCTGCAGAGCCCGGCCTGACCCGGTGCTCTGAGCTGCGTGGTAGCGGCGGCGATGGCAGCATGGCCCAGCTCCAGCCGGGCGGCGCAGCTGTAGCGCCACCAGCCACTGGTGCTCCAGGCAGCGTGGTAAGGGGCACAGAGCAGGGGGGGTTGGATAGAGGGCAGGGGAGTTCAGAGTGGTGGTCGGGGGTGTGGATAGGGGTCGGGGGGGGGGGAACAGGGGGTTGAATGGGGGCAGGGGTCCCGGGGGGGGGGCAGTAGGAAGGAGGGGGGTTGGATGGGGCAGGGGTCCCGGGGGGGCCATCAGGAATGAGAGGAGGGGTTGGATGGGGCACCGGCGGTCCGGGGGTGGCNGGGGGGGGGGCAGATAGGAGGTGAGGGCCGGGCCACGACCCCCTCCCCTAACCGGCCCTCCATACAATTTACGAAACCCAATGCGGCCCTCAGGCCAAAAAGTTTGCCCGCCCCTGCTCTAAATCAATGGGACATGTTTAAGTACACTGCTGAAGTGGGACCTACCTGAATACATCTTTATTTTGTGTTGTGAGAAATTAGATGCCAATTTAGATAAGTTTAAAAAAAATACTTACAGGAAGTCCTGAAATATCAGAGTATTTCTTGGCTGGTTTAAAGGAAGGAGGAGCTTCGATATTAAAGTCTAAAAGTATGTCAAAGAGAGAAAGGAAGATATTAACTTCTGCATTCTATCTTTTCAGGGTCACATTTGTGGTGTTTTTTAAAATAAAAATAACACTTGAAAAGATAAACAATTGTTGAAAAACAATTATTTTACTAAATGAAATTTCTATTGACTAGCAAAAGTGAGGCAAAGAAACATGGAACAGAATTAACTGAAAGCATTTAGCTTGCTTTCTTTGTACACTAAGCCCCTCATCCTGCTCGCCTTACTGACAGGGGTAAGGTGAGCAGGATTGGCCCCTAAAGGAAGAAAAATGCAAGAGAGCTATTTGTACTGCATTACAAATACCATGGTTTCATGTAAGTCTTAATGACAATATTTCCTCTACAGTCAGAGATATTATATCTGCAAGAATAGTCACTATGCCTGCTGTACGTTAAGACCACCAAACATTGCTCAAGACTGAAGCTTTGAAATACTGTAATCCAGAAAAGCAAAGTAATCTTTTAAATCAGATAAATGTTTAAGCATGTGCCACTTTAAGCCTGGCCAATGACCTAGAAAATTGTCTGAATACTTAAATGAAATGACAGAAATTGCTATTTTTTTGGTGTCCCTTAAACAGTAATAGCATTGCTCTTGTATGCAAACCTTTATTCAGACACATCTCGGTATGTTTCATTAGTTTAAAAAAACAAAACAAAACCCTAATTTGACAAAGTACTGATATGTACAAAAATATCTTGTACATGGCTAGCTTCTTTCCCTCCACATGCATCTGATTCAGATTTTATGGATGAAGGATTCCAATTTAGCAGATCAGATCCTTTAATCGTCATGTGCACTATAAGGCAATAATTCAAAAGATATTAATGCCATAGGCAGCTGTTTTAAAATATGCAATTACATTTGTTTTTCTATCTTTTTTTTTTACATGTGTACATTTACTTTTACAAATAGAATGTAGTGGAAATAGCAACATCAGCAGATTGTCAGTTATAATAGCCAGGAACACACAGTAGTCTGCATTTTTCTATAATAGTAGTCTCGAAAACCCTTTTAAAAATGGCAAGTTATTTTTGGACAAAACACTACCAAAAAAGTCTCAGAGGCTGGATCAACTAACTTGGACTTGTGCTACGGGTCTAAAAATAGCAGTGTGGACATTCCTTTTCAGGCTGGAGCCCAGGCTTTGAGATCCACCCCTCTCGTGGGGTTTCAGAGCCCAGACTCCAATCTAAGCAGGAACATCTACACTGCTATTTTCAGCCCCATGGCGCAAGCCCGAGTCAGTTGACCAGGCTCTAAGACTTGTTGCCTTAGGGGTTTCTTTGCAGTGTAGATATACCCTGACAGGCTGACAAATAAAATATAAAAAAAAAATGCAAACACACTCAATTCCTGAGGTGCTTTTTGATTTCTTATAGCCTGCCCAGATAAAAACTGAGGGATAGATTCTGCCTCTCTTATTCATGTTGAGCATTCTTTACTCCATGAGTAGATTAAAGCAGACATTGGGCTACTCATAGAGTACTACTCAACATGAATAAAGGTGACAGAATCTTGACCTGAGTAAGCAACTCAGGACTTGGTTCTAGTAGATTTATTTTCCTCACAAACTTTTCTCTCTCAAACAGGCACAAACTTTCTAACACCACTCCCTCTCCATTTGGTTGTGGGGTCAGGCTGTTCTTAAATATATCACTGGAATTTGTTCAATCAGAATACTGCATGCATAGATAAAATTTAGGTTCATTTTAAAGAAAGTAATTTGTGTGGATTTTATTATTTATAAATACATGCAAAGCATCTAAGCAGCTTACAACTAGGATCATTGAGTTGCCATGGCAATGCCCTTTCAGAAGCAAGAATTTGTTTTAGGTTCTTCCAAGTTCTGTTCTTCTTGCCAGCTGCTGCTCCACCAATGCCAGAGTGCTAGAATTAAAACATAGTGTTTAAGAAAAAATAAAGATGACTATTTCAAAATATAAGACATTTTTATTTCATAGCCTTTGCAATATTCCTCATCTTGTCGTGAACCATTTATCATGCTCACTTATTTAATCAATAGTCTAACACACTGTACACTTTAATTTCAGTTGCAAGAAAAACAGATTTTTTGAACTGTGTCAAAACTACTATGTTTGGGATTAACAGAAGGAAATTAAAATCTGCTTTTTACATGGAAATAGAAAATCAGTCTGGTTAGGGTTAGTCTGAGATTACAGGATTCAGCACTTGTATGCACTTCCCATCATATTAAAACTGTTTACTATGGGGTTGTATCTAAATTGTGATTACATGTCTAAATTCTCTTTTGCATGGCATATACAAAATTACAGGTGCAGCTGTATTTCAGTAAGTGAAAAGTGATTGTGCAAAAATACAACTGATCCTGTAAAACGTAATCAATGCTATAAGAAGACTGGTGGAAATCTTATTTTTCTTTCAAATGAAAGAAGACAGCAGAATAGAAAAGGAGTAATAGAATGTTGTACTGGAAAGACTATTTTGCATTTTGAAAGCTATACTAAAGGAAGCCTTGCTATAGTTGTTATAACAGTCATTTCAGTTATCAAATGTGATTGCTATGGAGTAATTTATTTATGTCCCTCAAGAGGAAGGAGATATACAACATACTGTACTACTTCTAAATGATGAAAGGACTCAGCTTCTCAGTTTTACTTCAAAAAAGAACATTTTCTTATAGCTAGAAGTGTTATCTCTGTCAATAATTACTACCTACCACATCAGCCTTATCAAAACTCTCACAAAGTTCTGCAAACACATTTTGGCTGTATTTTATAAATTGGTGTGTAAAGTGCTTGAGAATGGGAGGAGGTGGGAATGGTAAAGCAGATGAATAGGATTCACTGTTAAAAGATTTTTCCATAGAGGTGACTGTAAGATACTGTATTCAGGGAGGATGCTCATAAACTAGAGATACATCAACTTTTTTTTTTTTTTTGGCAATGAATATCCAAAACGGAAAGTGGATGGAACATTTAGCTATATGAGTAACACCCTGGTAACCTAGATAGCACTGAAAGAGAGATACTATTGACAGATACCACAGCCATTTCCATCCCAACACATTTGTAATTCAGATTCATTACATGGATTTTTCCCCTACCTCATCACGTTTAAAGTTAACTATTTGGCCTATTGCTGGCACGTATGATGTGATCTAAAGCCAGTGGCAAGACTCAGCCAAACTGGAAATATACTAATTATTAGACTGTGAAGAATGTGTTTGTTTTTGCTTTAATAAAAGGAAGAAAAAACAGAAGCTATCATTTTTTTCATGGTGTATTTTGCTTTTAAATCCACTAAAGCAAGATTTAAATATCTGGATTTAAAGCCTGATGTTGCAAGGTGCTCTGCACCTTCTGGCATCTGAACAGATCGAGGGATTGAGAATGGGACTGAGAGCTTTTCCAAATGTTTAAAAATACCAACGGGGATGGGTGGTGTAACGACACTTGCTGATTATACTTTACTTAAATAGCCGGAAAGTGCTATAAATTGGATTTACATAAGCAAGATCAGCACAATTTCAGTGCTATATGCTTGAGAAGGCCCTGATCCTGCCTGTGGATCCTTACACCTGCATGGGGTGCCTTAGAAATTGACAGGGTTTTCTTCCTAGGCCTACCCACAGAGACCCAAACGCAAGATTTGGGCCTAATGCACTTGTGTATTTCTTGTAAAAGGTATTGGACTGACAGCTTTATTGACAGGAAAGTGGCAAAGATAGTACAGTAGTGGCAAAGATAGTACAAGGCTCTCTCTATTGTTCTATGAATGTGCCTCCAATTTGTTCTGGAGGGATCACCTCTAGGAGTTTGAATGAGTGATACAGAAAAGTACTCTCTATCCTGGATCTTCCTGCTGAGACTGCCAACAACTAAACTGATACGAACTTGGAGTGAGTCTCATCTTACATGATAGCAATCAAATGGCAACAACTCTCAAGTGCAAATGAACTCAGCTGCATGTGAGCTGGTGACTTATGGGAGAAAGGCTCTAAATCCCATTATCAACCCTTTGATCCATTCAGCTGCCAGAAGGTGCACAGCACCTTGCAGCATCAGGCCTTAAATCCAGATATTTTGGGATTAACAATTAACGGGCAACTTCTTCCTTCCTGCTTTTTATTTTTAAATTTGCAACCAAAAATTATCTTGTGCAGCGAACTAACAGTTTCTCAGTTTTTGGCATACTTTTAAAAGTTAAGTTATTTGACTTTACTTTCTTCGCAATGAGATTAAATTAAGATAAAATTATGTTAAAAGTCAGCAGAATTGTTAATTGCAGCTCATGGAGATGTGGGTTCAGAATAAGCTCCTAGAATTTCTCCCTCATTAATTTGTGCGCCAAGTGTGAGACAATTCTGTGGTAGTTTTCAGTACAATTTTACAACCAATTCTGCAACAGTGGTACTAGATTCTGTACATACCTCAGATTTCATGCCTGTGGATATCAGCAGTTTCAATTCAGACGTGGTGAAATTCACCTGAGACATGGAGGGCCAGCACAATGCATCTGCACTACCCAAATCCTGTACTCAAGCTATGTGGAGAGGCTCTGGGCACGTGAGAGGCTTCTGCATAAACCATGCAATCCAAAGAGGCTGGTGCTTAGAGGAGAGTTCAGAGGAGCAAAGGCTGTAGTGGTCTAAATGCAGAGCCCGAGACTCTGGGGCAAATTTCATACCCCTGTCAAACCCCTGCTTAGCAAACAACACAAAGCCTGAGTACTCAGGCTTTATTCTGTGGGATGGTTGCATCTGATTCATACAGAATTAAATTACAGGGATCAAATCTTTCTTTTTGAGCAATGGCTTAGGACTAGCACTCTGAAAAGGTTACTGGTCCAAAGAACATTTGGTAGAGTCTGCCAACGGGGTCTGAGCCCCAGCAAGTAGCAAGATAGCAGATATTAAAACAAAACAAACAAAAACCCCTATCACAATCACATTATTAGCTATTATCATCTCGCTATGCCTCTATCCACAATTTAATTCTGATGTTATTTAAGCAGCCTGTACTTCACAAATTGCTAGAGTTTCCACCACTTGAAAGCTGGAATGCCAAGATTTCAGAGAGTAGTATTTGTTTCTAGCTCTAATAATTGAGAGAATGGCCGCTAACATTATGTTGGAAATGAAATTACTGAGGGGGAGCATAATGGCAACCACTAATGACATGATTGATGTTTAGTCCCATTATTTTGCAACCTGACTGGGTTTAGGAACAAATGCCTCATGCACTTGAACGGATTGGATTCCCAGATTTACAATGGTATAAATTGTTCATTTCTAGACTTGGTGGCTTGCGAGATACCAGACCATAAAACCATTCCAGGTACCCTGATCTAGCAGCAGTGCTTTTTTGGCGTTGGGTCAGGACTGAATATAAGTGTTGCCTCTGGACTAGTGTCATTTTCATGTTCTGTAATTTAATGCACACTTCGGCCATATCCTGGCATGGATTTTGAAGCTGAATTTCTTTAATACTGATGGTATGATATGGACCCTTGACGTGGCTCCTAATCTTACTTTGTTAGTAGGAATATTAGCAATGTAGTAATATAGTATCTTAGTTACTATTTCATTTAAAGTTTGAGAATTTCTAATTGTTAAAATACTTACAATGAAGTTTGGATCCTTAAATGGCAATGGTTTGATGGCGGCTTCCATTGGCCCGGTATTGGGATCCACAGTCATAAATTTATTCTCAGTCATGGTCTCTGCACCTACACTCTGCAGAACAAACACACTCTCATTGCTTATTTGTTAATCTGAATATATTTAAAAGAAAGTGAACAGTTTTCTTTGTGAACATTAACTTTTTAATCCATTTCTTGTGAAGTAAGCCTTTTTTAAACTGTGAAAATGTTACCTGCCATTAGTAGGTGTAGCATTAAAGGGGACACTGGTAGCTAAAAAAATTAAAATTAGGAGAAAGGCAGAGGGGAGAGGGGTTACCAAAGTCTACTAAATAGAAATGCCATCGGTTTTGTTTTAATGTCACTGAAAACAACCTGAATAAGCTGGAAGAGAGCACATGAGCACATAAATGGACAAAAGTACATAACATTTGTTTCAAAATGTTCGGTATTAATAAAGTGTCAATATCAACACAGGAAAGAACTTCAAAACTTACACTGGGCTTATTCCAGAGGTTCTAAATAAACTTTTCCTCTATTTCTGACGTCAGTGGGAATCATATCTAAGTAAGGACTGAGGAAAAACTAATTAAAGACCTTTGTAGCAGTTCAAAAATATATGAGCCTTGCAAAATTCCACATGCCCACTGGCTATGGATTTAGTTTTGGGGGAGCAGGGGAAGAAAGGGGATGGGCATGTTCTTTTAAGTCATGATTGTAAGGAAGAACAAGGAAATTTGTGTCTAGGCTAGCCACTTTTTGGATAATTTTACAAGGCTGATACATAGCTTTTTTTTTTTAATCTTGACAGTGCCCTGTTAAGTTTCTATTCAGTCTGTATCACAAGTGACAGAAATATAGCAAATAATAAATACACAAAAATTCCTAGGTGAAATTCTGGCCGTATTGAAATCAGTGGGAATTTGCTACTAGCTTTAATGGTCCCAGCATTTCACTCCCTAACTCTTCTTTCTTGAAGACCAAAAGGACTAGGTAAAAAGCTAACAGCACTTATAGAACAGGCTGACAAGTATTTCCATATCCTGCCCATACGCTGATTGTGCTCAGACTATAAAAACTCTTTCCATAGAAGACATACATTGCAAGACATTCCATGTTGATACATGTTCCTTTAGATGGTGTGCAAGGCTCATTAGGGTTAGTGAATTACACAATTGCACCTAGAAAATGAGTATATATATATATATATCTCAGGCTGTGATCCAGCAAATCTTTATGCATGTAATTATAAAGGGCTTATTTGCATGCTTAGACAACCACATGCATAAGCAATTAAAAGCTTAGGACCTAACTCTGCAAGTGGCACACTTATTTGGGGAAATATATCACTCAGTGTCAGTGATGGATTTTTTTTTTTTCCCTTTCCCTGCTTCTTATGTGGCATCTCCTTTCCTGGAGGTTTGCAACCATGGTAGCCCATTCTGTACAATGATCTGCTAATCTCTTTGTGGATGAATAATCCCTTTTATCCACCCAGGATACCACATCATTTGTCCAAGATCTTTTTTTGCCTTATGTTTTTCTGCCATCAACTTGCCCTTCCTCTGCCCATAAATACGCATTGCCGGCTGAACCTCTTAAA
The DNA here is from genome assembly GCA_003942145.1 of Platysternon megacephalum. Taxonomy (NCBI): domain Eukaryota; kingdom Metazoa; phylum Chordata; order Testudines; family Platysternidae; genus Platysternon; species Platysternon megacephalum. The sequence goes on along the minus strand of QXTE01000060.1, from coordinate 7,430,827 downwards.
ATGTGCCGTGCAAATCAAATACTTCTTTTCTTAAGATTTCTGACTATTGTTTGCTGAGTTCCAATCATGTCCCACGCTTTTTTGTTGGTTACTCAGTCAATCCATGATATCTTCAGAATTCTTCTATAACAACATAAATCAAAGGATTGTAATATCTTTATTACTGATTGTTTGAATGTCTATATTTTCCACAGCTGTAATATGACACAGATCCAATGTAAGTTTTTAAGAGTTAGGAACTTATGTCTTTAGTCTATTTAACTAGTCTATTTAACTAATCAATCAAACAGATTCATGAAAGAAAAATCTGAGCATGTTGAGTAAAAATGCATTCAACAAGTAACACTGAAATTAAATATTCTGTCATATATTTTAATGAAATTAAAAATTCAACAGTTATGACATTTTATTTTTCAAAATTACACAAGATCTCAGTTGATGAACCTGTACAACTGGAAATATTACCATTACAATGTCAATCCTACTTCCATTAAAGTCCATGGCCTAAACCCAGTTCTGCCCCCACTAAGGACAGTGCAAGTAGAACCACTAATAGACTAGGACTATGTCATTGGAGAGGAATTAATCCAGAAACAGAAAAGAAAAGCACAAGCTTTTGTGCGTATTTATGGAGCAGTGAAGAGAATGAGTCCCACTCCTCTCAGTCCTTAATTGGTAATGCTAGTGAGTTGCTAGGTCTCAACCTCTCTTTCTTACCTTGGCCAAAAACAATGCCATATTCTTACAAATATTTATACTCTCAGCACATAATTTTAGAAGCTAGTATTTCAGGTTTAAGGAGCAAGCATTACTCTAGAGTTTTTCTTCAGAAAGCTGGGACTGAAGATACAAAATGATTTTTGATTAATAAATAATTAATATCCTGCAACAGCATCTTTTATCTGTCTTTTTGTGTCACTTGCAAAGTCTTTAACTGAAGGAGTCAGCACTCTTTTAACAAACTCCTGTTTTCTTTCAATTCTGTATGTTTTTGTTAGTGGATTATAGTTAGAGCTGCATAAATAATTGATGTTTCAGTTTGCTGGCATATCTGAAAAATCTCAAAAAATTGTTTTAGGCCAAGTGAAACACTTTCAATTTTGAGCATTTAACTACACCACTACCTCGATATAACGCAACCCGATATAACACAAATTCGGATATAACGCGGTAAAGCAGCGCTCCGGGGGGGCGGGGCTGCGCACTCCGGTGGATCAAAGCAAGTTCAATATAACGCAGTTTCACCTATAACGCGGTTTCACCTATAACGCGGTAAGATTTTTTGGCTCCCGAGGACAGCGTTATATCGAGGTAGAGGTGTATGTTTAAAAATAAAATCAACGGAAACAAAGTCATTTTGAATAATATAATCTAAACATAATAAGCACTGGTCCAATATCTAAAGTCAAAGCAATTAAAAATATTCAGAGGACATCAGATGGAGGAAAGAGGGTATTATTACAAACATAAGCCCTGATTCTGCAACCCGATCTGTGCAGAGCCCCATTGGATTCAGTGGGGCTCTCTACATGGACACAGGGGTTCACCTGCTTGAATTCAATTGCAGAATCAGGGAATTGGGCCCAATATTACAAACACTATTGGGTCTAGTGGTTGACATAAATGGGATTTTCACTCACAGTTGCAAATACTACACCCAGCATGTTTGCAGGATCAAACCCTTAAGAAATTACCGGTTCTTAGTATCAGAGAGTAACTAATGCTACAGCAAGCTAGACTGAGAATGATGATCAAAACCTAAAGTCCTGGTAACTGTGAGATGAAAAACATGCTTGCAAGACATGACAGTCTCATACAATGAACAGTCATCACTGCTTGTATTAAAACTTTAACTTATAGCAGTACTGGGATGGAAGAGGGGTATTTAATTTAATGTTCTTGTCTTTCTGGAAGAATGTAAAGGAGTTTCATTGAAACACTGTTTCCAGAATAGGTTACGTTCTTAGAAAAATTGTCTATGCTACTATCTCCTGAGTTCCTCTAACTAGAAAGCCTTTCAGCTCCCTTTTTAGTATAAATCCTGACTTAAAATCCTCAGCATTTTAACTACGAAGCCAAATATTTTCAACAATTCTAAAAATTGTTTCATAATGTGCTTCAAAATGCCAGTGATTTAAATCACAAACATCACTCATTGTTTGACTATTTTTTTAAGTTTCAAGAGGCGAAATAAACATTCAAATTAATTTGAACTAATATGATCCTGTTTTTCTATTATAATACCTATGCAACTTGAAATTGAATAATATAATGATAAACAAGAACAAACCACTGCTAAGAACTTGAAAGACCTCAAAGGATAATTAGTGCTCAGTAAAGATATCCTCTCCCATTCTAATATTAGTGAAACAAGTCTCTCAGTGGTGTAGCTCTGCTTGGATTTAGAGTTTGGGGCAGTAAAGAAATTAATTGCTCACTTTCTAATGTTAGTAAAACCAGAATTAAGAGTGGGCTTGGTTCTCATAAAGCTCCTTTCAGTCTCAGTTTTATTAGATGGCCAGGTTTTCCATCAGCACAATGAGGAAGTGTATATCTCAAAGAGAGATATCCTGCTCAATGTGTGCTGCTAACCCTATATCACCCAGTGGCTAAATTCCTGCTAAATTCACACCTTCTCCCCAGTTTACTTCACTATTCACCCAGCATTTGGATATAATAACCTAAAAATAGCAAGTACTTTGTCATAAATATAATCAAAAATAATATTGTAATAGGCTGACAGTGTTTGCCTGAAACAACCTAACATTAGCAGATGTTGATCCTGCTGGGAAAGGATTAGGTAGGTTTTTCTGACTTGGGCCTCAGTTCAGCAGAGCATTTAAGCACATGCTTAAATCCATCCCTATTTGGTGGGACTTAATTATGGTTTGAGTGCTTTGATGAATAGGGATGGACTGCTGCCCAGTGAGGGAGATGAATAACTACCCCTCTTGGATAAAGGAGAGGTAAGAGTCTGGAGGAAGAGGGCCTTTGGCATAGGCAGAGCACTCCCAACAAATGGGCCACAGAAGCAGACAAGTCTGGGGAGCAGATCTGAGCTGAGTTTTGCTACCTTAATGTTGTTTTCTTTGTTAATAAAGCCAAACCCCAGGAATGAGTCTAGTTTGGACTCTAGATAACATCTGGATTGTACTGGTAGAGCAGGCTGGGAAAGCTGCCTACTTGCACATTAGTTTCAGTCCTAGGTTTTGATAGATTTATTCATTTTCTACATATTTTGTTCCAGATTCCCTGCCTCTGATGTATTATATTTCACATCTCATCCCCAAAGATTTCTTCATCCATCTGGTTTAATTTTGGGAGAGGACAGCAGAAACTTGTAGAACATGGAAGCAGAACTCTTTGTTTTGGCTGTTTTGAGGTGGAATCAGCAATGTGGGTTTTTGGGGGGACTGAGTTCCAAGTCTAATTAGTTTGCTGTGAAATTGCTTGTCTGCATTTTAAGTATTTCTTCAGTGAAACTACATAATTCTCTAACTTTTAAAAAGGGGATGAAAATTCCATATTGGAATAACTGATTTATGCTGACGATGTCATTTCTCAATCCATTTGGACTACATTTAGTTTGTGTATTGTATTTTATAATTTGGTTTCAACATTATTGTAGTATTTTGTGAAAAAAATATTTAAAGGTGTGTGTTTTGTTTTTTGTTTTTTTACAGCAACAGCTATCACACCCATACAATGCTGGCATCCTACTGCTGACACAAGGAAATTGGTTATATGGATTGGAAAGAAACTGCATGTATACACTATTGTAGGTAATTTATCTGATCTTATGCCCCCTTCTGCTGGCTGTTCCAAACAGTACCTCAAAAACTGCAATTCCAAATAGGAGTACTTGAGGATAAAAATTCCAAATCAAATCAAAGTTTTGTTTGTGAAATGTTGACCTAATACGGTATTAAACTCTATAAGAAAAAGAAAGATGGGAACTGTTTATGAAGAAAAAAATACTATAAACATTATTTTTAGCCAATTTTTACCATAGATCTTATGTGGAGTACTTCAGTTATAAATAAAGATAATCTTCTATATAGTATTTTTGTTTTCATAATAATTCTTATTGTGTAATACTTTTAGTATTATGGTTTTGCCTCATGTAGACAACCAGTGTGAACAGTACAGGAGCTTTGATGCTGGATCAGGCCGTAGAAATCAATGGCAAAATTGCCACCGACTTCAGTGAGCACATGATTGGGCCTGCAGAGGGCAGACTTGTCTCTGACCTCTGTATAATGAAGGGTTGATAATCTGTCTTTGGTTATTACTGTATGCGGTATAGCTGTAGCCGTGTCAGTCCCAGGATATTAGAGAGTCAAAGCGGATGAGGTAATATCTTTTATTGGACCAACTTCTGTTGGCAAGAGAGATAAGCCACCCTATGGCTCGAAAGCTTGTTTCTCTCATCAACAGAAGCTGGTCCAATAAAAGATATTACCTCACCCACCTTGTCTCTTTGGTTATTACAGTAGTCTTTAGATAGCTGACTCCCAATACTTCTTTCAATCAGGAAATTCTGCATTGGAATTCTGAAGTTCATTGATTTTCTTGTTTTCAGCAATTCTTGACTCGATATTGTCCACTTCCTGTGAGCCATTTGATTATCTATAGCATCTTTGGAGTATAGGTTACACTTCAAAGCTGTGATACTCAACCTGTCACATTCTTTACAGGATTGTGACATCCTGATTACAGTATAATGATATAGCAACTGGCCAGGGAGCAACATGGTAATTAAAAACTGATGAATGGGTTAAATCTGTATTTTCACTGGTAGCAAATTAAGGTAACTGAAAAATGCATATTGAAATACACCAAAGAATGTCACTGGGTGATAGCAACAATGATAGCAGCGGACTTCTCAAAACAGGGAATAGACTTTGAATGTCAGATATTTCCCTGAATACCAACTAATACTAATCATACTGTAACTTTTATTAAGCTGTTTTAATATATTAGCTCTCACTTTATAACAAGCTTGCTACAGATTTTTTTGCTTTCTGAATATTTAATTCCTTTAACTCTGAGTGGTGAAGTGACTTCAGATACTGAAAAGTTGAGCACCCATACTCCAGAAGAGGAAAATTAGCACTATATATCACTGGAGATGATGTGGGGGCGAGTTTGTCACCATTAGATGGGCTTTATTCTTAGATAAAATGATAGCTTTGCAATGTTGGTGGTAGGAAAATTTAGAATAGTGGATTCCCCAAAACAAATGCACTCAAGTCTCAGTAACAGCATCAGGATGGGATAGTAGCACTCCCTCCTGAGAGTCAAGATTAACACCAGCTATTCATTTTTGTGACAGAAAAGGGGATAACTCTAAAGATTTATTCAGTAGCATGGGGTCCTGGTCCATTACTAGGGCTCTTAGGTACTACAGTAATACAAATAATAAATAATAATGCACAGACAGAACAAGTCTTCCCCCTCTGGTTGAATGTTACTGGTTCTTGGGTTCAGCAGAAAACATTACTCCTTCCTCCCTATTGGAAAAGGAAACCTGATGCAATTCCCCCAACCTTTTCTTTTTCAGATTTCTGGCATACATTGGCTTTTTAAGAGCACTCTCCTTTCAAGAGGATCAAAGGATTTCATGTGCTTATTTTGGGTGAGGAAAAGAACGGAGAGCCAGAGATCTCGGCTTGAGACTGTTAACATACCAGGAGAAAATACTGCATTTATACAGCAAGTTTTGTTCTGAAGGATACTGAAGAACATCATATACACCTCTACCCGGATATAACGCTGTCCTCAGGAGCCAAAAAATCTTACTGCGTTATAGGTGAAACCGTGTTATATCGAACTTGCTTTGATCTGACGGGATGCGCAGCCCCGCCCCCCCAGAGCGCTGCTTTACCACGTTATATCCGAATTCGTGTTACATCGGGTCGCGTTATATCGGGGTAGAGGTGTACTAAATTAATAAAGAACCTCATAAATGTAGCCACCTCTGAAGTAGAGGGCAGAAGTGAGGCTGGCAATGGGTACTAAGTACATGGCCGGAAAATATTCTTATAAACTGCAACCAGCCAGTAGTATGGGCAATATGCTCATGCATACAGTATAAATTAGGAGTAAATCCATTTAAGTTAATGGAGTTTCACTGTTGCCACTCAGCGTAAATAAGATGGAGAATCAGGGCTCACACTGCCTGATCATACTCCCATTGATTGATATTAAAGGCAAAAATTTCATTGGGAGTAGAACTGTGCCCCAAAAACTCACAACAAAAAATAATACTCTTGCTTAATTACGAGCTATTTTCTTCAAATACAGCCGATGCACTAGTTAGAAAGGAAAGATGAAGGGATATTAACAAGGAGACAAATCAGATTAGTTTTCTTTTCTAAGTGACCTATAACTGAAAAGCAGTTTGACCAATTTCCTCCAGACTATAAATAATCTCCTTTGCCTTCAGAGAAATATGGCAATATTCAAGCCAAACCATTTTTCCAAGCCAAAGTTACCGGGAGGCTAAAATAGACTTTATATTGGAAGCTGACCGCTGCCTTAGCTATGGAGAGGTAATTGTCTTTCCCACTTCCCCCCTTAACTATAGTATTCCAATAAGAGTCTATTGAAGTGGATGCTTCATTTATGGAGAAAAAAAGCTTAACATTGCTGATGCCTGAATATATTTATAAAAGCCTTGAAAAAGAATAGAAAAAAAATCTGTCCTTCCCCTACCGCCAAACAGCTGAATGGCTCAGCTGAATATAAAGTGTTACTCTATGCCAGGGGTAGGCAACCTATGGCACACGTGCCGAAGGCGGCACACGAGCTGATTTTCAGTGGCACTCACACTGCCCGGGTCCTGGCCACCGGTCCGGGGGACTCTGCATTTTAATTTAATTTTAAATGAAGCTTCTTAAACATTTTAAAAACCTTATTTACTTTACATACAATAATAGTTTAGTTATATATTATAGACTTATAGAAAGAGACCATCTAAAAACGTTAAAATGTATTGCCGGCACGCAAAACCCTAAATTAAAGTGAATAAATGAAGACTCGGCACAGCACTTCTGAAAGGTTGCCGATCCCTGCTCTATGCAAATTAACTCAAAAAAAGGTGACTGGAGCTTAGAAGTAATTTAGCTTGCTGTAAAAAGCATTTTCTTGTTTGGAACATGGCATGAAAAATAGTTAAACTGCAATCTAAATAAAGTGAAAAAAGGTTACACACTGTAGAGAAAACGATCTGTACCCTATTCCTTCAAACTTTTCTGTTTTGAAATGGCTTGAAACATCTCATATTCCATCTGCCTGAGAAAGACTGACTAAAATTTTACTCATCCACTAAAAGACTGAACTGTCACAAAGTGATGGATAGCTTTTCTATGTTCTCTGTAGAGCATCTGAAAACCATAGACTCCAAGTGCTCTTGATTAAAGAGCAACATACTCATTTAGTGTCCCATCACTGACTGAGCTTCAAATCACTAGCATTCACCTACACTTGTGCTTTCAGTCACAAAATACTTGACCAACATGTATAAAATACTAATGACTTTAGTCACTTAGATGGAGGTATAAAATACCCTAAAGCAAAGCTCTATTAAACTGCATAAGGGTTTGAATTTAAAATTAAAAATGCATCCAAAGAGAGAATAAGATTTTAATTACATTTCTAGTCCTCAATCTCTCAAAACCTAAAGGAAAAAGAGCCAGCAATTTCATGACACAAGAAATCCCTTTTCACTGGTACAGCTTATTAAAAAAAAACAAAAAAACCCCTGAATTTACTTTTTTTTTTTTTTAATTATTGAACTTTCAAACACAGAAACAGACTGACAAGTTTTAATAAAAGCTTTGGTTTCTTCTCAATAGATTTCAGATGTCAAACGTATTTTTCCACTTAAAAACTTTCAAGCACTATGCTGAACAAAGTTCTTATAACTTACAGATATTTTAAGAAAACACCATTTTCTAGGAGGGAAAAGCCTCAATAAAATGTAATTGGGAAGCAACTGTGGATAGCTTCCCACAATCCCAGGAAAGCTTGATTCAATTTGCATTTGCCACAAACCTCCCTTCAGCTTAAATGACTGCAAAAGATCTCTCACTTTTAGATTTCATTTGGTGGGTTGGGACTATTTCTTGTTTATAACATTTGACAGTTTTCTTTATTACGAAAATTGTAACTCAGAGGCAAATGCAGAAGCTGAATAGCATACTAAAGAAGCTCTGCAGTTAGGAAACTTGGGACATGTATAAGAAAAAAGTAAAGTACACCTCTACCTCGATATAACGCTGTCCTCGGGAGCCAAAAAATCTTACCGCGTTATAGATGAAACCGCGTTATATTGAACTTGCTTTGATCCACCGGAGTGCGCAGCCCCGCCCCCCCGGAGCACTGCTTTACCGCATTATATCCAAATTCGTGTTATATTGGGTGGCGTTATATAGAGGTAGCGGTGTATATGTTACGACATACATTACCAGGAGTAAGACTGAGCCCAGTAGACAGAGAATAGTTAGGGTTCTTTGAAGAAAATATAATTTCTCCTGAATTGTTACATTTAAAAAATAAAAGCATAAGGAGTCATCTTAGTGATTAAAAATTATTCAATTAATAAATTAGGACTGAATATATCTGACTGTATGTTTCTGTGAACAAAAAACAACTTTCATTGTTCTAGTCTAATCAAGGACTTAGAGGCTAAATTCCATAATAAAACTGTTTAAATCTATCATTTTACATATTGCAGTTCTTTTAAGGAAACAAGGTACAGGAAGAAAAGGAGGATCACAAATTGTTGATGTGCCCTCAATGTCATAACATTTCTCAGAGGGGATATCAAATAATGGATTGCAACCAAGGAAAGAGAAGAGAGAGAACACTAACTCTAATATCATAGTCCATCTGCCCACTAAAAAGCTTTATGTAAGATAGCAGTAGAGAGATAAGGAAAGAGAAAGCAGAAGAGTATTGATTATTAGGACTGGCTAGAAAACAAAAAAAAAAATCAATGTCATGAAAATCTGAGGTTTTGACATATGTTTAGTTCCAATGCAGAATGAAAATGAGACCTGTCAAAATTTTTCATCAAGAGAGCGAGCCACCTCAAAGTAGCCAATAGCCAGGTGACTAGGGCACTTACCTGGAATGTGGGAGTCCCTGCCCGAAATTAGGTAGAGAGCCCTAATCACCTAACTATTTGGATATTCTCAGATGGTGCTCATTCTCTCTCTCCCCTCCCCTCCTCAATTACAATAAAACAACATGACCCACAGGCCCTTTCCTACCTTACCTGTTTTTTAGGCTTTCCTTCTGTCCTAGCTCCCTTTTCACTCTAGCAAGACAGACACTCCCACCCCTTTCCTGTCCTGTTGGGAGCTAACTGTACCCCCTGCCAGCATGACTCAGTGGTAACTGCAGTGAGTCTTAATGCAGAGTTTTAGCATTATATCCTAGGGCAGAGGTGGGCAAACTACGGCCCACGGGCCACATCTAGCCCGTGGGACCCTCCTGCCCGGCCTCATAGCTCCTGCCCCAGGAGGCTAGCCCCCAGCCCCTCCCCTGCGGTTCCCCCTCCCCCGCAGCCTCAGCTCGCTCCACTGCCGGCGCAATGCTCTGGGCAGCGCAGCTGCAGAGCCCGGCCTGACCCAGTGCTCTGTGCTGCGCGGTGGCATGGCTGGCTCCAGCCGGGCGGCGTGGCTGTAGCACCGCCAGCCACCGGTGCTCCAGGCAGCACGGTAAGGAGGCAGGGAGCAGGGCGGGGTTGGATAGAGGGCAGGGGAGTTCGGGGTGGTGGTTAGGGGTGTGGATAGGGGTCGGGGCGGTCAGAGGGCAGGGAACAGGGGGGTTGAATGGGGACAGGAGTCCCGGGGGGGCAGTCAGGAATGAGAGGGGGGGTTGGATGGGGCGGCGGGGGGCAGTCAGGGGCAGGGGTGGTCAGGGGACAGGGAACGGAGGGGTTGGATGGGGCAGGTGTCCCGGGGGGGGGGCGCGTTAGGGGGCGAGAAGCAGGAGGGGGCGGATAGGGGGCGGGCCACGCCTGGCTGTTTGGGGAGGCACAACCTCCGCTAACCGGCCCTCCATACAATTTTGGAAACCCGATGTGGCCCTCAGGCCAAAAAGTTTGCCCGCCCCTGTCCTAGGGTAATTTAGTGTACGTCTACATTGCAAAAAAACCCACAAACAAACAAAAAAACCCAAACGGCAATGAGTCTCAGAACCTGGATCAACTGACATGGGCTTGTGCTAGGAGGCTAAAAATATCAGTGTAGATGTTCCCGCTCAGGCTGGAGTCCAGGTTTTGTACATTCACCAAATATTGTAACCTCCCCTCCCTCCCCTTGTAAACTCACAAACCCAAAGAGGAAAGTAGGCCTTAATCCAGGCTTCTCTTCTCCGAGTAGCATGGAGACTGTACTCAGCAAACCTGTGGGTGCAATATCTTCAGGAGACCTAAATTTTCCAGGATAATGAGTAAGTTGCTAAGTGAACAGAAATAGACACCAGGCAAATTCTAGTTTAGAAGAGAACAGAGTCACACAAGCATCTGTTGTGAACTACTTTGCTTCCTTTATACAATCAAATGCCACTTTGAGGTGTGTTTTCTGATAATATCTCCAGGATATGCTGCTTTAATAAGACGTAAGGCTTGAGTAGCAATAAAATGCACCTCAATATTTTTGGTTGAGTTTGAAGAATTGCCACATATCCTGAAAACAGCTAGACAGTCCTGGTTTTTGAATATGTTTTGCATCCTGATCGCCTCTTTTGCAGGACATAAAATAAAAGATAGCTGTGAAAAGACTGGCTGTTCGATTGCATCAGAACTAGTGAAGTATTTGTACCAGTTTTAAGAGTGCAGGTGAGAGAAAACCAAGGGATTTTGTGTGAGGGTTTATGGGATCTTGTAAGAAAGCTCCCACAATAAAATATTTAGCATGGTAATTAAAAAAAAAAATTGAGGATATGCTCAGATTGTGAATTAGAGCATTTACAGCTATAAAGACTATGGAGCTAGACAGCCCCCAAACTGGGACCTTTTAAAAAATGTTGTCGTTCCTAGCTGTTGTATACTATATAAAAATAGTGGCTACTTCAAATTCTGTTCTTTTTTTATGTAATACAGTACACTATTTTGGGGATTGAGAACAATGTTGAGTTTAAAAAAAAACAGAATTGGTAAATCCCAAATTGATTTGATATGGCAGAAATATGAATCAGCCAACTCCTTCTGTGAATACATAGTTATTAAACTTACAGCTAAAGCTTATGTTATGCAGTGATAAAGGACACTGTACCCACTTGACATTGTGTAACCTGGATCCACGCAGGCCAGACTTACCTGGAGGAGGGGAGAACTGGGTCATGGCTCACTACACCAAGTGCAAATCAATTCACCACTGCCCTCCTTTTTAAAGAGTGGCTAGGAGGAGTATGGGTAAAGGGGACAGAAGGGCAGGCAGTTGTGGGTGCAGCAAATGAAGTTTGACAGGAGAGTATATCACTTTGTCTTCCCACTTCAACCCAGACTCCCCATCAGGATGTTTCATTTACCTGAGGGTAATTAATTTACAATTGAGAGCTAAACTAACAGTTTATCTTCATTTATTCAGTCCAGAACTATCAACTGAAGACACACCTTGGTAGACTCAGAACATTTCTAACTCTAACTTTAAAAGATGAGCTAAATTTGGGGCCTGAACATTTTGAGTGTCTAGACATCTAATTGTTTTCATCCCATCCCAGTTTGTTAATTTTTAGTTTATTGTGCTCTGAGGACACTATCCAACTCACTACAGTTAAAAGCAGCTATGGTAATACATATCGAAGCTGTTACATACTGTTAGAAACCAACATGTTTTAAAATTGAGGATATTACTGTTCGGCATGAGCAGTGATATAAACTGTATGACTACCATGCAGTGTATTAATTACTGTGCTAGTCTCTGCAGGGACTTTCAGAGAGCTGTCTGAGGACCTGGTCCCTCTTCTGTCCTTTCTCCCCCTTCCAAAACGATGTTAACTTTTTCCCATGGTTTCACTTCCTCAAAGACAGGGAAACTTTGAGTAAGCAGTTTCCCCAACTGCTCAGTAGTGTCAGAGATATGTGATTAGCACCCTGATGGCCCCATAGTTAGTGCCATAAGTAGACAATCATTATCAAGGCGGGAAATCTACAAAATTTATCTAACTTGAAGTTGTCCCACATTGAAAAAATTATCCCTCAGAACTGCAGATTTTTTTTAACTGGTGGCATTTAAACAAAACTCAGATTTTTACATAGTTCTTGCATCAGGAAGGTGTGCATGTGGGAGCTTGGGGAATTCTCTGCATCATATTTTCTCTGTTTGATGAAAATTGGTGAAATATGATGCACATATGAGAGACCAGTCTTTCCCCCCCTATTAATATGAAGGCATAGATACATAGGATTCACCATACTGAAAGAAACCAATGATTCAGCTAGTTTGGGATCCTGTCTCTGGCCTATAATGCCTCAGAGGAAGATTTAAAAAGATCCACAAAATGTTTCCCATCCATTGTACAATACTAAGGCAAGTGGGGAGAAAATTTCTTCCTGAATGCAGCTGACAGTTTATGCCCTGAAGCATGAGGACAGAAAGCCTTTGTAAAAATTTTCATAGCAATGAAACTACAGATAGTTGGTCTTCCTAAAATGATAGAATATGTGGACCTTTCTGCCACAGCTTACTTATCCATTATTCAGAAAAACTATTTATTTTTATCTGTTCTAAATTTCTATTTAACAGAATGTTTCCTTTTTATTATGGGACAACAGAAATGGGAGTGACTAACTGGCCTCCAGTATATTATTAGCTTATAATTTTGTCACCGTTTTTTAAAAACTCTGTCCTTTATATTCAGTTTATTATTAGTTTTTCCTTATAATTGTCCATAGTTCTCGATCTCCAGAGAACAAAGAGAGAGCCACTCCTGCAGATAATTTAGCACCTGTAAATATACATGGAACGTAATCACAAAATGAATAACCCAATGGACAAGTCTCTGCTTTGCTTGCTTCTTAATACAAAACAATTAAGTTCAAAACCCTATTAAACTATAAAATTAATTTTCTATTAAATTGTAATAGAAATACCTCAACATTAACATGTTTATATAATGTCTATCGCTTTTCTGAAGCAAAACCTGAAATGCTATCCAGTGCAAGCTTGTAACATGTACTGAAGTGTGTAAAAGAGCAGTTCAGATGTATAAAGCTGCAGGATCTAGATAAATAGTCACATTATTCCTAATTGAGTCTTGTTTACCTTGACCATTTTAAACAGCTAATTTGATTCTAACATGACCATTTTTATGAGCGTCACATCTTAGGTGAGCTATCTTGCTAATGTGTGAAGTGTTTGAATCAAATTTTCTATACTGTATCACTGTCATATCTCCTTACACTTCTCTTTCAAAATCAAATACTCCTAGTACAGTATTATCTCCTTCTGATAGAAACATCCAATCATTCTCCTTGTCTTTTTCTGAGTCTCTTGTATTTTTGTTATACATCATGAAATGAAGTGCAGCAGTTGCTAGATCCTGCATAGATTTTTAAAAGATGTTGAATGCCCATTAGCTAAAGCAAATTATTTTAAACCTTATGCTGGGAGAAGGGGAGAAGAAAGAGGGTGAAAAATCTGACACCAATTTACTGAGATCCATAGTAAAATCAATACACATGTGCTATGATGTAGAAAGAAGGGTGGGAGCACATCTGTGTTTACTCTGAATCTCAAATCAAATCACATGGGGGGGGGGAGGGTAGCATTTCTCTGGGATTGGCATAGGTTGATTTGGAAATACACATACTTTTGTGATTACAGATACTCTAAATCCTTCAATATGTGACAAACGTCAAGCAAAATCAATTTTTAGACCTCCCAGCCTTAATAGTCTCCCTTTTAAAATGACAAGTTTTAAAAATTATTCTCCTTTTATAAAGCTGAATTAAAACATGTATATTATAATCTTGTCCAGATGATATTATAAACATTACTGATAAGTGTTTGTTAATTGTGTGTTATAAACATAATCTTCCTTTCACCAAGGATGTGGAGGGATGCTGGCTCTTTAAGAAATTGGATGGATTATACATCAACAAATATCTAAAAACAGTCCTGGTTCTCATTTCTGGACCCCTAGGAAATAAAGCTAGTCTTTGGGAGAGCAATAAAAGAACTTGCTGGTATTTAATACTCATATTTAATATTTAGCTGTTCGCTGTCTGCTTTGTTGCAACACCTAACTTTGCAAGGCGTTCCAGGGACTTGCCTTGACTAGGATTTAAAGGTGTGATGACAGAGTATGTTAGCTAGCTCAATCTAACTAATATTGTCTAAAACTCTAGCTAAAACAAGGTAATTTGTGCTAAACTGGTTGAGTTAAAGCCCAGTGAAAGCCTAGGCTTTACTTCAAAAGATCCTTGAGGCTTTTGGTACTAATGAGGTGATGCATCTCCTCCATACTTCCTTCCTTATGGACACATGTGAATGTGATTGAATTTGAGAGAGGGAAATTGAATTCCTCATCCCAGCAGCCCATAGCAGTAACTAGCTAACCAATAGCCCCAATATCTCCACTACATCCAGCAAGATAGATACTTAAATTGACTTAAGTAGATTTGAGTTAACATCCCATGGGAACACTTCATATCTTCCAAAAGGTATTGCTTCAGGCTGCCTGCAGATTTAGGGCTTGTCTACATTTGAAACAATACAGTGGCACAGCTGCGTCATTGTAGCGCTTCAGTGTAGACACTGCCTGCAATGACGGGAGGGTTATTCCATTGGCATAGATAATCCACTTTTCCGAGAGATGGTAGCTAGGTCAGCAGAAGAATTCTTCCATCGACCTAGCGCTATCTACACAGGGACTTGGGTCAGCTTAACTATGTAGTTCAGGGGTGGGGATTTTTCACACCCGAGTGACACAGCTGGGTTGACCTAGCTTATTAGCATAGAACCGGCCTGAGAGAGACATTGGTTCATCAGTTACATTAAATTCACATTTTTACAGTTATCTTAGCAACCTTTAGGGCAGAAAATGAAAGTTTAGGCTCTAGAGCATGATATGACAGGTTTTTTTTTTTAAATCAACAACTACATAACTATTTACACACTGGTTCCCTAATAACTATCATGGCAATGGGTTGTTCAGAAACATGCTTTGTTGTTTTTTATTTTAAATTTCCAACAATAGAGAACTGTTATTTTTGCCACAACAAATCTTATAGAAGACAATGTTACACTAATTAGAATAAGTTTGGAGACCTTAACTTTTTTGAGTTCATTTAATTTAAAATGAGTGATTAATTTTTAGTTGCCTAGTGGGAACTCATTACAATGCAGCATGCTGTAAGGCAGGGGTGGGCAAACTACGGCCCGCGGGCCACATTCGGCCTGCGGAACCGTCCTGCCCGGCCCCCGAACTCCTGGCCCGGGAGGCTCACCCCTGGCCCGGGAGGCTCACCCCTGGCCCCTCTCCTGCTGTTCCCCCTCGCCCGCAGCCTCAGCTCACTCGCTCCGCCGCCGGCACAATGCTCTGGGCAGCGGGGCTGTGAGCTCCTGGGGCAGAGCAGCTTCAAAGCCCGGCCTGACCTGGTGCTCTGTGCTGCGTGGTGGTGGCGGCGTGGCCCGGCTGTAGTGCCGCCAGCCACCGGTGCTCCAGGCAGCGCGGTAAAGGGGCAGGGAGCAGGGGGGGTTGGATAGAGGGCAGGGGAGTTCGGGGTGGTGGTCAGGGGGCAGGGGTGTGGATGGTGGTTGGGGGGAGGGAACAGGGGGTTGAATGGGGGCAGGGGTCCCGGGGGGGCAGTCAGGAAGGAGGGGGGGGTGGATAATAATAATATAATATATGGAGATATACCTATCTCATAGAACTGGAAGGGCCCCCGAAAGGTCATCGAGTCCAGCCCCCTGCCTTCACTAGCAGGACCAAGTACTGATTTTGCCCCGGAAGTGGATGGGGCGGCGGGGGTCCGGGGGCAGTCAGGGGACAGGGAGCGAGGGTGTGTGGATGGGGCAGGGGTCCCAGAAGGGCTATCAGGGAACAGGGGGGGTTGGATGGGGCAGGAGTCCGGGGGGGGAGGGGGGGCCGGGCCACGACCCCCTCCCCTAACTGGCCCTCCATACAATTTACGAAACCCGATGCGGCCCTCAGGCCAAAAAGTTTGCTCGCCCCTGCTGTAAGGGGTACTCAACCAGAACATGATAGCTATGGCGGCACTCACTACTTCTGTAGTTAAGGATAGTTCAACTTTTCCTCTATAATCTTATTTTTCAGGGAATTAAAGTTAGCTTGAACATGAAAATTTTTAAAACAAAATTACATTAACATTTATTTGATAGTTTCCTATTTACAGTGAGGGTATTTTTATGGCTTTGAGAAAATAGCATTTTTTTATTATATTTGGTAAATGGTTTAGGGTCCAATTCTGTTCCACTGAAGTCAGAGGGAAAGCGGTCACAGTGGAACAGGCTCTTGGTACATAATGGTAATTCACATATATGTATTTTTAAAGGCCCTGATATTGAGGTTTAGAAAATATGACTATCAGATACCTAATTTGATTATCATCTTTGTTCAGTCATGTTTTAACATGAACAATATTTTGTGTTTATCTTGGGGTTTAATCTCTTTGTTTGATTGTTTGGGTGAGACAACCCTGTAGTAAGGGAATGATATTGTCATTTTGTCTTGTATGTGTTTTATTACTATTGTACGACTCCTAGTTACTTTTGTTATAGGCACTTGACATATTAAATAAAATAAAGTGTTTATTACATGACTAATTATATAAAAACAAGGAGGTTCCCATTAACTACATTCACTGTTTGAGACAAACATCATATCAAGTCATTTATGTAACCAATTCTTAAATGCCATTGAAACACTGGAGAAAACAGTTTGTAAAATGAAGATTAAAATAAGCTATATCAAGACTTACAACAACATTAAAAATAGGAAGAGAAACTACATATGCCGATGCATAGAGAAAAAAGTGCCGGAAAGCTCTGCCATGAAATTTTATGAAGGGTTTTCTATGTATCCAAAGCATAGGACAAACTGTGATATTTTGAAACCAAAGGATTTATTTAAAACTCACCTTATTGTATGTTACTATGCCTGGAGCAGCCTTTCAACTAATGGTACACCACAACCCTTCCATATGATAATATTTAGCACTTAAATAGCACTTTCCATCTTCTGTCAATCATCTGCAAATGTCTTCTGACAAACCTACAGATAAGGTTTTCCCTATCCCTCGGTTACCTGCACTGTCACATTTTGCCTTTTAGCTTGTTAGCTCTTCAGGGCAGGCAGTCTGTTCTTTGTTTTCTAATTAGCAAATACATCCTGCTGTACAATGCAGCATATACTTTTGTGTACAACAGACTTAGAAGTCTATCCCCCAGACTTAGGTGCCTAAGTCCCATTTTTAGGTGCAACTGTGATCCAAAACCTCCTGTTTGGCGGCCGCCCAACCCTGCAGGTGACTAAATTTACTCAGCACCTAAGCTTTTTCAGTAAAAGTTCCCTAGTCACTTATGTTTCTGCTTCTGAGCATGTACACTGCTGCCTCACTCTGGATGTCCAGATGCTTACCTCCCACTTAATCCCCAGCACAACTCCACCTAAATCATGTGCAGGGTCTAATCCACTAAGCATACTCAAAGGCTGCCTAACTCCACACAAGATGGCCAAGGAAGGGAGGAGGCCCTCCCTTATAACCTTTAGCCCAGTGGTTAGAGTACTCACCTGAGATGTGGGAGACCCCAGTTCAAATCCCCTGCTCTACCTGATGAGGAGGAATTTGACCATTGATCTATCATCTCTCAGGTCAGGGAGACCTCCGCCTATAGGCCGTTTTGTGTGCAGTTAGGCAGGCACCTAAACTGCCTACCTCCAAGAGAGGGTTCCTGGCTGCAGATTGCAAACAGAGCTAGGCACCTACCTGCACTCCACTCCATTTAGGTGCCAAATTCTGTGAAAGTATGTGGCTTAGGATACACCCCTCTAATTAGCATCTCCACTTGGTTAGTTTAGGTTGCTCCATGCCTAGCACACTAGCTTTTGTGGATCCCATCCCAAGGTGCTTATCTGTCCCCAGGCAGACACCCAACTCAGGCTTTTTGAATCCCAGTAATTTTCCAGACGTCTAAAAGTTAGGTGTTGCAACACTTAAGTACCTTTATGTATCCAGGCCATTGTGCTTAAAGAGACACTAGCTGCTCAGAGCACACTAAGGGTCCCATTGGTTCTGATGGAGCTGAAACAACTGGAGCAACAGTGGAAATCCTTTTAGCCAAAAAACCAAACAAAAAAATCCTCTTGTAGACAATCCCTAAATGAATGGTGCTATATCAATCAATAATAAAAGCAACGGGTTTCTATTGATTTCCATCACTACTTCATATGCACATTAATCCTCAATATTGAAAATACTGAACTCCAGCAAGATTGAAGTATTTTTCAATGGAACAACAGTATGGGAGGAATAATTGTGTAAGACTAATAAAAGTGATGTAATCAAACTGCAATCATGCTCTCCTGTAAATTCATTTTTAATTCTGCATTTGGTAAATACAGGCATTATTTCCAAAAGGGCTGTGTCTCTTATTGCAGACATGACTGAAGAGCATTATGTGCTGTGGCCTTCCAAAACAAACATGACTCAATACCTTTCACAAACAGTGAACAATATTTTGTGAGACATAGATGAATTAAAGGTAAGTTCTCAATGTATACACTAGGTTATCTGTTGGGTAAATATAGTCCAAGTCCAGTAAAGAGCTGCATTGATACGTAGCAAGAAACCTGGTCCTTCTTTCAGGATGCACAAGAGCATACAAATCTACTTTCCCATTAATCAATTATTTTACCAGGCAAAGTTGATAAAAAATTTTTATAAACAAAACTTCATTTGCTCTCACTGCTTTCCTTACTCCCTTTTTTTGTTTGAAATCTATATTTCAACCATACCAACATTCTTCCCAGTTCAAGCACTGTAGAAGCTACTACTCTAAAGCATGCAAAGGGAAAATAAGTCTTGTGGGGCACCACAAAAACAGTTTTTGTTTAACTTCATGGAGACTGACCCACAGATGTGGGAAAAAGTGCAGACTAAGCATTACATGTGAAATACATCTACGGTGACAAGGGCCAAGCACAAGGTCCTGTGCATCAATAATTATTTACACAATTCGCAAAAGTGTGCTGGATGCTTTAAAAAGATATAAGAAGGCACTTCCCTACCCTAAGAGCTTGCAATCTAGAGCCCCAATCTTGCAGACTTTTACATAAGTGTGTAATGTATGCATTATTGACTATAATTTGCTGATTTAAACTGGGGAATGTTAACTCTATTTTTCTCCATCTGTTTCATAGTGTCTATTTCTTTACAAAAAAAAAATTCCATATTGAGACATATGACTAATGATATGCTTAGCATGCAAAGTTTTAAAAAATAAGGTCAAAAGAGGTTAACTTGGAAAGTGAATGGTATGAAGAGTACTAAGCAGTCTCACAAAACTTGTTTTAAAACTGGATTGTATAAAAGGTGTAGCTACATATCAGACTGTTGGACAGGTGAATTTAATTCAGTTAAGTTTTTAAAAAGTCCCCCAGTTACCAGCTAGTCAGCAAGCAACTTATTCAAAAAAAGTACAGAAAGGTTTACAATGTTTGTGGATAAACTAGTCGCTGACTGGTTGAGCTACTTAATCAGAGGGATACTCATGAAGTAGAGTGAGAGCTGGTTGATGACTGGCTGCATTATGATTAGATTAGAGACTGGATTTATTAAGTGTTTCATCTTGTCATAAATCAGTTTATGCATGAATACTTTGGTAGCTGTGTAACTAAAAATTGTAGGAATTTATGGGGTATGGGTAGAAAAAGTTATTGCTGAAGAACATGCCATATGATGAGTGTTTCTAACTCTCTAAAAATATACAGACCAACTTTATTTCTGTTTTAAAAGCCCTGCATCAGGGTGTCTCTTCTTCTGTCTAAGGTACAAAGAATGTGGCATTCTCCACAGCTAGTCAACACCATGTGTGTGTTTGATGGCCAGAGGACCAGTAGACTGACAGCAGATTTTCTTCATTCCAGGGGGTTAAGCACGCTTTTGGCGGCGCCTAAGCTCCTGAGCTCAGTTGTGACTTTTTGGAACAAACCCTACACCACTGAAGTCAATAGCATACTTTTATATGTAGTACTTCATACGCTATGTAGAGAAATTACTTCATCCACCAGTGCAATGCAGCCACCTCAAGGGAGGAATGCAAAAGCTGTTTAGCACAAAATACTAAAACCCAATTTAGGGCAGAAAATGAAGGATTCTTTCACTTTACTAGCAGCTGTCTATTGACACAGAATATCTCTCAAACATAAAAATAGATTGTTTCTTATAAACAAGTTATCAACATATAAAATATACACTTAGCCCTTACATCCTTGAACATCCAGATTGCTAGCCACAACAGCTCTTGAAAATGGTTGTCAAATGTGATAATGGTTGGCAATCATTTTTAACATTATTTTAGCTAATAGCCAGTGTTACAAATAACGGTGGGCCAAATAACTCTCTGCTTATTGATAATACCACAGAAGGGGAAAGGAAGATCTGTAAACGCCACAAGCTGAACTCATAGAAGTTGTAGAGATGCTGTCCAGCTGAGGAAGGGCTTGTTGTCATACAGAGGGGAACAAGGATGGTGATCTTCAAGTTACAGGGTCAGAGGATATGCTGGGAATTCAAGAGATATCCCCATCGATCTCATGGCTTTTGTGAAAATAAGCAACCTTATTGTCAGCATTGCTCACTTAGAAGCTGTGATACCACTAGAGCTCATCAAAGAAGTGTGAAAGTAGATACTTTTCTATGAAAAATAAGGACCAACTTTTGTCATGGAAACTTTTCCTGTTTTTTGACTAGCTCTAGACCAGGGGTAGGCAACCTATGGCATGTGTGCCGAAGGTGGCACGCGAGCTGATTTTCAGTGGCACTCACACTACCCAGGTCCTGGCCACTGGTCTGGGAGACTCTGCATTTTAATTTAATTTTAAATGAAGCTTCTTAAACATTTTAAAAACCTTATTTACTTTACATACAACAATAGTTTAGTTATATATTATAGACTTATAGAAAGAGACATTTTAATGTTTTTAGAAGGTATTACTGGCAAGCGAAACCTTAAATTCCAGTGAATAAATGAAGACTCGGCACACCACTTCTGAAAGGTTGCCGACCCCTGCTCTAGACACTGTTATGCCTCCTGAAAAGGGAATAGAAATCATTGAGGATATACACACAAAGCCTACAGAGACTCAACTTTTCAACATTCACATATAAAGACTTGCATGCGCCATTGGCCCCACTCTTCATTTGGTAGGCATAGCTCAAGAGCTGCATGATGCTACACCACTATGCAATAGGCATCTTCACTGCAGAGTTAACTCCTCTTGTGCTAGTTTAACTCAAGTGAGAGCAGCCCACACTGTGAAATAACACTCAAGATGCAAAGAGCAATTGTGTTAGCAACTGATGAGTTGTGCTAATTCAACATGAAGCCCAAGAGGCCATCTTGAGTTAAAAGCACCATCATACTTGAGTTAAGAGATTTGTATGTGGTGGGACTCAAGGAAGGGCCAATTATTTGAATTATATTGGGCTGAAGACAAGTCCTTGAGCATAGTACAGGATTCTGGGTTTGCAGCAATCATGCTTAAACCTAACTTCTCCAAAGCAGGGTCTGACTGGAAGTTCTAACATGATTACAACACCTTTTAGTGACCAAGATACATATAAATTGGTTTTAAACATGCCTTTATTGCACCTATGTGAGGTTACATCCCTTAAGATATGGCTACAATACACAGTTAACCCAGGTGATTGGGATCTGGCTTAGCCTAGCTCAAGCTGTGAGCATTTCCATTGCAAAGCCCTGTTTGCATTACTGTGTCCTCCATTTCTGCACCCATGTATATTGGGGGATAAATCCTTTGATTTTTTGTGCTGAGATGCTCTAGGACCGTATGAGAATAGGTCTCAAAGTGCTTTACAAAGGAGGTCAGTGTCATTATCCCCATTTCACAATTGGGGAAACTGAGGCACAAAGGTGCCACGCTTACCCAGGAGCCTGGTGGCGGTGGCAGGGATAGAACCTAGCTCTAGAGTCCTGAGCCAGTGCTCTGCCTGCTAGGCCACGCAGGCTTATGGGGCTCAAGGGCACCAGTGGGGTGGGAGGCTCGGGGATGGGGGTACGCTCAGGCGTGGGGGGGCCTATCACTCCCCGCACATGCGCACTCCACCCTCCCCAATCCTCCCCACGCGCACTCACTGCTAGCTGGGGGCCGCTCGGCGCCGCCGGCACCTTCTTCTTCTTGCTGGGGCCGCTGCCGTTGCCCGGGCTCGCCGGACGCTTCTTGCTGCGGGCCGCTCCTGGGGCGGCGAGAGCCGCTGCCCCTGGGACCAGACTGGCCATTCCCCCTCCTCCACTAGGCCGGGCCCGGCTGCCGGCCCCTCCCCGCGGGCATGCGCAGTGCGGCCTGCTGGCTGCGTGCCGGTTTCGCTCCCCTGCGGCTTTGCAGCCGGCGGCTCCAGGACCCAGTTTAGCCGCTGCGCATGCGCGGCGTCCTCCTGCCTTTTCCGCGGTCCACGGGGGCTGGGCAGGCGGCAGCAGCACGTGCGGTTGGAATGTTGGGAGCCTCCTTCCTTCAGATCCCAGGTTCCCCGGCCGGGGCGCCCAGGTTTTCATTCTGGAGGAGACCTGGGACTAGCCTGTGATGGGGATGGGGATGGGGGTGGGGGCACGGGACCAGAGGTCTGTGGCAGGAAATGCAAGGCCCTGGGAGCCCTTTGACATGTACCTGGTGGTGGCCTCTGGGCAGGTCTACACTTAAAATGCTGCTGTAGCACTTCAGAGAAGCGCCTACTTTGTGGACAAGAGAGCTTCTCCCATCAGTGTCATTAATCCACCTCCATGAGCAGCAGTAGCTATGTCTGTGGGAGAAGCCCTTCCCTCAACATAGTGCTGTCTGCACTGGGGGTTAGGTTGGTATAACTGTCTCAATCAGGGTGTGGATTTTTCACACCCCTGAGTGACCTAATTATACTGATGTAAATTTAGACCTGGCCTCGGTATTTCAGGAGGACTGTTTTTAGGGGTAGGAGGTATCCACAACATATGCCCAGTCCTGTGTTTACCTATCGGAAGCAAATTGTTGGTGTATCAGGGGCCAGATTCTACACCAGAGGTCAGCAACCTTTCAGAAGTGGTGTGCCGAGTCTTCATTTATTCACTCTAATTTAAGGTTTCGCGTGCCAGTAATACATTTTAACATTTTTAGAAGGTCTCTTTCTATAAGTCTTTAATATATAACTAAACTATTGTTGTATGTAAAGTAAATAAGGTTTTTAAAATGTTTAAGAAGCTTCATTTAAAATTAAATTAAAATGCAGAGCCCCATGGACCAGTGGCCAGGATCCGGGCAGTGTGAGTGCCACTGAAAATCAGGTTGCCTACCCCTGTTCTACACAAACAGCTGCATAACCCTGTATATTCAGTGGAATTGCACTGGGAGTAAAGGAAAATAAAATCTGTCTCCAACTGTGATTTAAAACCTTATCTGCAGTGGAGTTGTAGCTGTATTGGTCCCAGGGTATTAGAGAGACAAGATGGGCGAGGTAATATTAATTGGACCAACTTCTGTTGGTGGAAGAGACAAGCTTTCTCCTCTTCAGCTCATACATGGGTAAGCTAGGAAGCTTATCTCTTTCACCACAGAAGTTGGCCCATTAGCAGATATTACTTCATCACCCACCTTGTCTCATTTAAAAACCCTGAAATTCTTTAGGATGAATTTCTAGTTAATCTAGTATGAAATGGCTGTACAGGAAATTTGTTCCTTGTCAAATCTTTAAATGAAAAGAGCAATAAGATTAGGTTGAAAATCTTTTGTTTGCAAACCTGAGGAAGCAAAATGGTCTAGTCAGGACTTAATTTGAGCAAAGTCATGCTGTTTTGGCTACCAGGTACTGCCATTTTGTTCTCCATTATTTCTCTCTTTTAAATGAAAGCCTTCTGTTATGATTGTAAAGAAAGCTCTCAAAATCGGATCCAGGTATAATTGATGCAGCAATATCTGCCTTCGTTTCCAGGGCCACTGAAACAAGCTCTAGAAGGTTCGAGTGGCCCCATTCAGCTCAATAGGTGGTTAATTAAGGGCTTGTCTAGATTATTAATTTGCATATCAGTGCAATTTCACCGGTGTAAATTTCCCTAACCTTGACAAGACCTCGGGTGGCCCCTGATGATGATTTAATTTGAGAGGCTGGGTGGTTTTGTGATTAAGAGCAGGGCTACACTGACAAAGGGCTTATCTACATTGGCAATTTACAGCACTGTGTGAAAAAACACCCCCGAGTGCAGCAAGTTTCAGCGCTGTAAAGCACCAGTGTAGACAGTGCTGGGAGCCACGCCCCTCATGGAGGTGGTCAGCTCTCCCAGCGCCGCGACCACACAAGACACATTAAAATGCTGCCAGTGTAGACTAGCCCAAAGTTACAGCACCGGCAGTTACAGCGCTGCTCAGAGAGCATAGAAGGAAAACCGCAGGGTGTGTTCACACTGACAGCTGCCTGCGCAATAGCGTATTCACACTTGCAGTGGTATTCAGAGCGGTGCACTCTGGGCAGCTATCCCACAGAGCACCTCTTTCTCTTTTGCCGCTGAGACTTGTGGGACGGCGGAAGGGGTTGTGGGGCATCCTGGGTCCTGTCCCAATGCCCCGTGATGCATTGTTTTACATCCCAGCAATTCCTGTGCTTCCGTCCGCATTTGGCACCATCTTTCAACGGTTTGTGCACTACACGCCCTGCCTCTTGCGGGCTGCAGGAATGGATCCCGAACTGCTGACCAGTAGCGTGGCTCGCTCTGACCAACACGTCATGAGTGTGGCAGTGGAGTTATTCCTTAAACTACAAAGGTAAAACAAGTGCGACATTGATCTCACCACGTGTAGTAGCTACGACACGAGATTGCTTGTGGCATTCATGGAGGTGCTGACAGTGGAACGCTGCTTTTGGGCTCAGGAAACAAGCACTGAGTGGTGGGATCACATCGTGATGCACGTCTGAGATGACAAGCAGTGGCTGCAGAACTTTTGCATGAGGAAAGCTACATTCATGGCACTGTGTGATGAGCTCACCCCAGCCCTGCGGCACAAAGACACGAGAATGAGAGCCGCCCTATCGCTGGAGAAGCGTGTGGTGATTGCACTGTGGAAGCTGGCTAGTCCAGACTGCTACCGATCGGTTGCTAACCAGTTCAGAGTGGGAAAGTCGACCGTTGGAGTCATGTTAATGGAAGTGTGCAGGACCATTAATCACATCCTGCCCCGAAAGACCGTGACTCTTGGCAACGTGCGTGACATTGTGGATAGCTTTGCACAAATGGGCTTCCCTAACTGTGGAGGGGCAATAGATGCCACGCACATTCCAATTCTGGCACCAGACCACCTAGCCCCCAAGTACATTAATCGCAAGGGGTATTTCTCAATGGTTCTCCAGGCGCTTGTGGATAACCGTGGGCGTTTCACAGACATTAACGCAGGCTGGTCCGGAAAGGTGCATGACGCATGCATCTTTTGGAACACGGGACTGTTCAAGAAGCTGCAAGCAGGGACTTTCGTCCCGGACCAGAAGATCACTGTAGGGGAAGTCGAAATGCCCATTGTGATCCTCGGAGACCCCGCCTACCCCTTAATGCCATGGCTTATGAAGCCATAAGTTGATAAGTGTGTTGGCGGTGTGTGTGGGGCGCATGGGAAAGAGTTTTGCGACAGCAGCTGCAGGTGAGGGCGGGCGTGGAGCTGCTCCATTTGAAGAGCTAGTATCGCCTGGAACGTGTGCACTTGGCGCTCCATAACATTTAAGAGCCACTCCGTGGTTTCTTTCTGGTGTGCCGCGTTCTCCTTTCAGTCCCTCTTCTTTCTGTCCCACCACTCCTTCAATTCCTGTTTCTCAGCGGCTGAGTGCATCATAACCTCATGGAGAAACTCCTCCTTAGTTCTTCTTGGCCGCTTTCTAATTCTGCGCAGCCGTTGTGCCACCGATAAAGGGGAAGCTGGGCTCCCAAGGTCATCTCTGGGAAGTTTAAATGCAACATTTTACAGAAGCAGTATTGTTTGCAACACAGACAGCACTGATTCAGTGCTTTAAAACACAGCCAGTACTCTCACACCTGTCACTAACTGGCTAACCCCAGGCAAGCACACATGAGCCACAAGACGCCCAAAATGGTGAGTAGCCGCAGGGGCAGGGTAAATCACTCTTCCCTGACCCTGCTGTACACTGGGCACGTGGCTCTTGGGGAGAGCCAGCACTGTAGTGGGGGCCTGATAATCATTCCTGTCCTCACACTTTCCACAGGATGTGATCATTATGGAAGATATCTCACTGCTGAGGGTGAGCAGGGAATCAAGGTAGGGTCTTCTCCAAGCCTGTGGCTTCCTCCGCGGCCCCTATGCGGCTCGCCTGTGTGCAGCAATGGTCTGCCCCCCCTCTCCCTCCCATGACAGCACAGTGGTGCGGGGAAAGTTACCGTTAATGGGGCAAAAAACAAAGCAGCTCTGCCGAGGAAACTACGGCAGCGGATTGCCCAGTATCTCCACGAGAGTTTCCTGGAGATCTCTGAGGGAGATTCCTGTGAAGTGGGAGTCTATCAACAGCCTATTCCGCCACTCAGACTAGGCATGTGGTGGGAGACAAGCCTGCTTTCTGCAACCTTCCTGCCCCCAACAACTCGCTTCAGCAATTCCCAAAATCAGATCCACTTACCAGGGGCCTCCTCTCCTGTTTGCGCTTCACCAAGATCCAACTGCTGTGACTGGGTAGGCTCTTCCGGAGTAGAAAAGAGCTCCTGGCTGCATGCATCTCTGGCCTCCGAGTCATCCTCTGCCTCTGGGTCCCCCTCCACATCCTCGTCCAAGATTTCCTCCTCCTGGCTTGGACCACTCTCAACTGGCACGTGAGCCAACGAAATATCCACAGGGGCCTTCGCAATGGAGGTGGGGTCGCCACCGAGTATTGCGTCCAGCTCTTTGTAGAACCGGTAGCTCGTGGGCGCAGCACCGGAGCGGTGGTTTGCCTCCCGTGCCTTGTGGTAGGGGTTCTGCAGCTCCTTCACTTTTTCTCTACAGTGCAATGTGTCCCGGTCATGGCCCCTTTCTGTCATGCATCATGAAATCTGTCCGTAGGTGTCATAATTCCTATGGCTGGTGCGCAGTTGGGACTGCACAGCCTCCTCTCCCCAAATGCTGATGAGGTCCAGCAGCTCGCCATTGCTCCAAGCGGAGGATCGCCTGGTGCCTGGAACAGGCATGGCCACCTGGAAAGGTGCACTGAGACCACTGCACGCATCACCGAACAAACAGGAAGGGGACTTTCAAATCTGCATAGGAATGGGGATGCTGTTTGGTCACCTGAGGGCAGGGCAGTAGAGTTCAAATCAGTGACCAGAGAGGTGAGAACAGGCATTGTGGGACACCTCCCGGAGGCCAATCGCAGCGCTGTGATCGCCACCGTGTCTACACTGGTACCGCAGCGCTGTAGCCCCGGCGCAGAAAGCTGTATGCCTCTCGTTGGAGTGGTTTTTTTAGAGCA
Source organism: Platysternon megacephalum (assembly GCA_003942145.1). Lineage (NCBI taxonomy): Eukaryota > Metazoa > Chordata > Testudines > Platysternidae > Platysternon > Platysternon megacephalum. Next base: position 7,403,145 of record QXTE01000060.1, on the reverse strand, counting down.
CTACAACTGCGCAGTTTCTGCGCACTAAGTGGCTTGGCAGTGTGTACACCTTGGGAGTTACAGCGCAGAAAGCTGCTTTACTGTGCAGAAACTTGCCAGTGTAGACAAGGCCTTAGACACTAAAACTACCTACATTCAAATTCTAGCTCTGCCATGAAGAATAGGAGTGCTGCTTCTCTCTCCCACTTTTTTTCAGAAGAAAAAAATGGATGAGTTTAGAGTAAAAGGCAGGGTGAGGGAAAACAATATTTATCTCTGTCACCCCTTCACTGTACACTGCTAGGCACAAACTCTCCCCATCCAATCCGGCTTTATCCTACCATCTCTCCTTGTCTCATTGTCACCCTCATTCACTAGTCAATTCGATTCCTTTCCTCCGTTACTCAACCCTGCCAATTCAACCCAACTCTCTCCCAGCTCAGAAATTCTTCAGGCCCCCTCAGCTCAAACCAACCCCCACTGGCTCAGAAATCCCTTCTCACACTCATTCTTCCTGCTTGCTGAGGCTTCCCCCCAGGGCCGGCCCACAACATTTTGGCACCTGAGGCGGGGAACTCAAATGACGCCCCCATGCCCCATCGCTTGGGCCAAAACTTTGAAAGGTCTCAATTCTACCTTCTTCCTGTTCTGCTCCTCTCATGGTACTGCTGTGCTACCTGCCCCAATAAAGGAGAACTAACAACTTAAAATGCCTTGTTCAAAAATTTTAAGTAACACTTACATTTGCTGTTCGGGTGTTTCAAAGTTAACTTGTCTGCATAGTAAACACTGGCATTTTTATCTGTTTGAATAATCAAAGTGGTGCTTTTCGTGTCTTCCTGGTTGCAAAGATTTGAACTGCTTCCTGAAGGTCCACAGTCTGGGCCACCTCATGCTCTACTGAGATGGTTGCAAGGCCGACCAGCCTCTCCTGTGTCATTGTGGAGCATAGATGTATTTTTATTAACTTCAGCTTGGAGAAGCTGTGTTCTCCACTGGAAACTGTTGCAGGAAGTGTTAGAAGTATGCGCAGAGCAACAAAAGCATTTGGAAAGAGGGTGGTCTTATTTGTGCACATATATTCCAGAACAGCCTTTGGAGCTGATCCTGCTGAAATGTATCTTGAAAGGGCTTTCAGTTCATCACCTAAACCAGTGGTTCTCAAACTAGGGCCGCCGCTTGTTCAGGGAAAGCCGCTGGCGGGCTGGGCTGGTTTGTTTACCTGCCACGTCCACAGGTTCGGCTGATCGCGCTCCCACTGGCCGCGGTTCGCCGCTCCAGGCCAATGGGGGCTGCAGGAAGGGCGGCCAGTACATCCCCTGGCCTTCTTCAGNGCTGAAATGTATCTTGAAAGGGCTTTCAGTTCATCACCTAAATCAGTGGTTCTCAAACTAGGGCCGCCGCTTGTTCAGGGAAAGCCCCTGGCGGGCTGGGCTGGTTTGTTTACCTGCCACGTCCGCAGGTTCGGCTGATCGCGCTCCCACTGGCCGCGGTTCGCCGCTCCAGGCCAATGGGGGCTGCAGGAAGGGCGGCCAGTACATCCCCTGGCCTTCTTCAGGGTATAGTGAGGAGTTTTGGAATATCATACAACATCCCAAATGTACTGCTGTGTTCCTTGAGCTGCATGAAACGTTCTTCAACTGACTGTATTGCACAAACTAGCACCTGGTTAAAGAATTCAACTTTGAATTGTTGTTTGGGGTCTCTTATGGGATTATCCCGTGCCTCGTAATCAAAGTGTCGTCTTCTTCGGTGACTCTTGTATTCTTGAATGGGTGGGGAAATAGCTTCAGTGTGAAGTTCCTCTGCCAACTTCTGTGCACTCTTCAGAACGTTTTGAAATCCCTCATCTTACTGCTAAGACTGTAGGTATGACTTTGCTTTGTCCAGTTGTTCCATTGCTCCAGATATATCAAGGTCAACACCTTGGAGTCTCTTGCTTACATCATTTATTTCAAAAAGTATGTCATGCCACAACACTAAGCCACACAGAAATTTGAAGTTATGTATGTTTCTGGTGATTCCATTTCCCTCTGCCACTGTTCTCCCACGAACAGTTCCTGTCATAGCATTATCCTCCATAATGGCAACTATGGCATCATCTATCTTCCCAATTTGGTGTTTGATAGGCTTTATCACCGCCACTCGACTTTCCCATCGTGTGGCACTCAGTGGTTTCAGTGTCAGAGAGGATGTTCCCAGATGTTGCTTCAAAATTTGCCATCGATGAGTTGATGCAGAGAAAAATACATAGATGCTTTGAATTACATTAAAAAATTCAGCAGCCTCACTAGAAGCTGATGCTGCATCACTGACCACCAAGTTCAATGAATGAGAACTGCATGGGACAAAAAAA
>QXTE01000060.1:7259416-7400676 GCA_003942145.1 Platysternon megacephalum | reverse complement strand
AGTCCTTTGTTCCTGTAGAACCCAATGTGGCTGGAACATTAGACTGGAAGAGTTTGCAACAAAAACAGTATGCAGCATTCTGGGTTTTTGAGTACATAAGCCATGGCCTCTCCACTTTGTCACCATTGGGGATTTCACGCCAGTAATGTGTTGGATGGAAACTTCTATTTTCATTGTCTTTGGGGAACATGAAGTTTTTCACTTGCTGTGGCCCGTGCAGTACAAGGAAGTCCCTCAGGCTACTGCTCAAGTGGGTCCACAGTCCTGGATCATCTAGACTTAAGGAACTAAACTCAGCAGCAGCTGTTTCTTGTGCCTCCACCACACTCTTCTCTGATCTACACTTTTCTTCAGGAATGTGCATGGTTACATCCATTTGAGATGGAGATATGGATGCTGCAGTAGCTGCCAGGTCACCTGCACTCTGACTAACTGGAAGATCAGGCATCTCCTCACCACTCACATCCTCAATGGGGCCGGAAGGCTCACCGTGAACATTTGTGATATGTATCTCAGGAGAGCTCCTTCCTGCTTAGATAGAAAAGCTTCCTTTGTTTTCTTTCTTTTTCTGAATGCTGCTCCAGAAGGGCGTTTTCTTCTTTCACTCATGACTGCTGTTCTGTGCCAGCTGTAGGGGCTCTCAACACTCGGTTGAAGGGGACAAATAAGCAGGCTGGTAGCAGGGCCTGAGTGAGGGAAGATATCAGTGTCTTAAGGGCTAACTGGCTCCTACTACTTCAGTTGACTGCCTGTTCTCCTCAAATGGGTTCAGGGAAGCAGCAGGAAACAGGAAGCTCCCTGAGAAGCGGGTGTTAATCAGTCCAGGCTCCTGGGGGTGCTAGAGAGGTACATAAGAGGGTCCTCCTCCTCTCGCTCCCTGCAGCTGCCTCTCACCTTTTCTCTTGTCTGCCTGTTATGTCTCTTGTGCCCTCCTTCCTCCAGCACAGCACTCCACCATCTCTGTGCATCTAGAGCACAGAGAATACATATGCACCAGCAGCAGACACAATTTTCTACACTCTGGGTCCTAGTGGCGCCTCCCCATAGTCTGGCGTCTGAGGTGGCTGCCTCAGTTTGCCTCATGGTAAGGCCAGTCCTGCTTCCCCCTTGCTACTTAGCCTCTCCAAAGCTCAGAACCACCTCTCCACATACAGATAGCTATGCACCCTCTTGAACCCAGCACTCTCCGGCTTTGTCTACACTACCAAGTTTTGTCCACAAAACTTATGTCGACACCCAAAAGTCGACAAAACAAAAATCGCCAAAGGGTGTTCACACATGCTCCCTCTGTCGACAGATCATGTCCACATTGTGGGCACCATCATCGACAGTGTGAGCAATACACTGTGGGTATGTATCTCACAGTGCAGTGTTGTGGGAAGGCAGAGTTGATCGCTGCGCATCATGGCAGGATTCCCTTCGAGTTCTCCCACAGCCGGGAACGGCATCATGAGTAGCTCTCTGTGCTGAGAAATGTCAAAGCAGCGCAGCAGTCTCTCCTCCTCCCTCCCTGCCACAGCAGTCTGCCTGCCGCTGTGTTCCTAGCACAGGGCAGAACAGGAGCATTCCAATTATTTGCTCTTTGTTCTCCAAATGGAGCAACACACTCAGCTGTCAGATACTTCCTGGAGCTTTGAAAGGGGAGGGGCACATGCCTGCAGGGCAGTAGAGGTCAAAACACTGAGCAAAGCGATCAGATCAGGGCAGGCATTGTGGGATACTGGCAGAAGCCAGTTCTGTCGACAAAACAAACAGCAGTGTCTACACTGGCTCTTTGTCAAGAATAAAGGGAGGGGAAAAGAAAAAAGTCTCTCATGGGGTGGACGTTTTTTGTCGCTGAAACCAGGCGTTTTTCCAACAAAAGTCGCATTGCAGTGTGTACGCTCTCACTGTTTTGTTGCCAAAAGGCAGTTTTTGGCAACAAAACTTGGTAGTGTAGACAAAGCCTCAGGCTCAGAATACAGAAACTAAACAGGCTCAGATAACCAGTTTCCAGGCTCAAAACTCTTTCTCCTCCTACCTGTTGTCCACTACCACCAGGCTTGGAGGTGCTCCTTAAGTACTTCTTGCTAGATGGAAAGCAGTGTAAGTGGAAGCATGTGCATCTGATCTGAAATAAACCCACAGAAGCCTGTAGTTCCTGCTGTGTACATTCTCCATATGTATGCTACATGAACTTTGGGGGCTGAAGGTTACAAGAAGCATGTGCAGACAATCCTATGTGCAACCTCTCTGTGGAGCAGAACAGAAATAGCCCCACATAATTTTGTATTCCCTGCGCTGTAACTTCTCCCTCTGCTGCCGGCAATCTGCATGTTACAGGGCCAGAAATCCTTGTAGACATGAGTACTGCAACCTCCAATGACTGGAGCACCTCCAGGACTCCTTCAGTGGCATCAGGTGGTATGCATCCTCCCATAGATCAAGCCACACTATACAGTTGAGACATTATAAGTGGAGCTTAGTTCCATTAACTCCTAATACCTGCTACTCCCAGAAGGAGGAAGTCTTCTGTTGGTTCTTTATTGGTGCCTCAGCTGTTTTGGCAGTAGCAGATCACCTCTGTCCAGTAGATGATAATTTGTTTATGAACTGGCATTTAACATTCACACCACACTCTTCCTGATGGGCCAGTGTTGCAACATTCAGTGGTGCCTCTGAGCAGTTGATTGGTTTTGGTATTGATTACTGAATTAAGTCTAATTGATAAACCAGGTGTAATGTGATAAACTGATGTAATGTGACCACAAGAGAATTTCCACCTGTTTAAGTTGATTTTTTTTAATGGTTTTAGTTAAATTGGTACAATTTTTGTGTTTAGACAAGGCCTTAGTTACACACTTTCAGCATATTTATTGGTGTTACAGCTTTACAAATTTGCCACAAAAGATGAAAGAGCAGCTTTGTGGTTAAGGTCCTGGACTGTATTCAGGAGATCTAGTTCTGTTTCTGGCTTTATAACTGTGATGATTTGGGGCACCTGACTGTACAACGTATGAACTCTGATTGTTGTTACGACATTCCGTTGTTACTATGAAAATTGCCATTTCATGGAATGCTTCCAGGTCTGTGTATCCTACCACTTCTGGCAAGTCACATCCCTGCAGACCAAGGACAGTGGTGGGGTTTTAGAACACAGTGGCCACTTGTTCAGTTTTCAGGTGGAAATAACAGAATGACAATGGGTTGGCTGGAGTCTAGAGAAGATACTTCTCCCAACTTGTCTGCTGGAAGGAGGGAAGTGAAAAGGGTGGAAAATTCCCAAACTGGGCAGAGGTGATGTTAACAAAAGACTTATGGTGGAACACAGAGAGCTATGCAGAAAGTTTTGGGCAGGAACGGGGATGGACCAGCTAAGCTCAGAGAAGGCTCCATGTTTTAGAACACAATCCATGCACTTCAGCAGAAGGTCGTAGGATGGCCCCAGAGGATCCTCACCCCAGCTCAAAGAATGTTCTAGAGTGGTGAAGAAACTGAGGCAGGGAAGTGCATATAGGGTTTATTATTTTATATAGATTGTGTGTTTCTTGTGTGATTAAGTTAAGAGCAACAGTGCTAGAATCCTGTGCAAAGTGTCTGTGCATTCCATGTATTACAACTACCATGTGCCCCAAAGGTAAACCCTGGGCCCAGAATACTCACTTGGCTGGAGTTCTGGCAAAGGGAGTGTTTAAACTCTGGGGAGAGTCACCACTAGTTCTAGGGGCTGGGCAGTGAGCTGCATGGTTGCAACTCTGTATGGGGTGCTAGACAGAGAATCTGCACCCCCAAGAGTGTGCCTAAAGGCCCCAAGGTAGGGATAGTGTATGGACTCTGGAGGTTAAACACACTAGATCCAGCAGCTGGATTCCCTCACAGCAGTCTGGTGAGTGGCCAAGAGGGGGTGCTTGACTGGGAGCTGTGACTATAACCCCAACATCTTTCCGCCTTTGTTTCCATATCTTTTAAATGGGGATAACACTTCCCTATCTCATAGGGGTTTTGTTGGACTAATTCACTAGATGACATGTTCGGAATTTAAAGTGATGAATGCCTATAAAAGAAATCATAACTGTATGTAGTTATTTCACATCTACAATTTACTGGAGCTGGCATCAGACAACTACATTTCATTAATTTGTCAATCCCTGATAACATGCTGAAGTAGGATGTACTGTTGTGTTTTTTAATGGGATGGCGCAAGATATAAGATGCTAAACATTCTTTTTTTTAAATGTGTATATGGTTAGACTACAATATTCAACACATTTTTGTATGGGCTCTGCAAAAGGAGAAAAGATTGAAGTTCTTAGCTTTACAGCACTATCAACTAAAAAGCATTGGATTCCTGCAGTGCAGCTTGTGAGATCTTGTGGTATTTTGTACATCATTCCTTACAAATACTTAGTGGCTTTGATTACTTTGCAGAGCTGGCAGTGCAAACTCCTGGAATTTGTTCGCTGCAGGCATTGTATTACCTTTGTTTAAGTATAGTGACAAGTACTTTTAAAATAGGTATTTGAATTTTGGATTATAGATGACTACTGAAATGCCTTTAACATTATAAAAGTACATCCACATAATATCTACTTTTCAATGCAAGCTTCATGTTATAAGCTTTGAAAACTCCATCTCTAGACTTTTAGAAAAAATAGTATAGAAAATGAGTTCACTAGAAAAGCTTTTTGTACCATTTTCATGGTAGTCCATGTCCTATTTTGAATGTATTTTAAAATTTGACAACTTTAGCACATCAAAGTTGACTAACAAGAAAGAATTCAAAAAGCTTGTTCTATGTAGATACTATGTAGTGGTTAGTTGAATTACTTGTCTACTATTAACCTACTAAAGTTGTGACTTTACTTTTCTAACTAAGACGGTTTAGCCATATTTCCTCTTTATCAATACAGTTACTGAAAATGTTCTGTAACGGTTGCCTTTTGATTGTAGAAATTGTATGGACAGTATGCCCAGCAAGTTTCACCAAAATACTATGTCAACAAAATTAAACTACATTTAAAATACATAAAAAATTAAAATCTGTTAAAAAGAAATTCAGTTTCTCCCTTACTTAAAAAATAAAAGTGTAAGGGTAAAATGTCATCTTAAATGATATGCATGTCTAATACATACTGGGTAATGATGCAGCTACCTCCCTGCCACTGCCCTGGTGGAACCCTATATTAAATCAATTAATTAATGGTCAATTTAATATGGAAAGTCTATATAATCATTTTAACTTTCTCATAAGCTAAGATTTTCTATATTCCCCATCTAGAATTTTAACTGCATTCTAATAACTGTGAATTTGCTTTCTGCAAACATTCATACGAACAAATATTTAGTTGCAAATTATTTTGTAGAAAGAAGTGTTGTGCTATTCATTTTCCCATGTCTTCATGCTAGACATGTTTACATAGCCATTGTGAAAGCTCTGTGAGTTTGTGAGGGAAAAAAAAAAAGTAGCTAACCAGTCACACTCTGCAAATTATGAACATCAGATTCTTTAAGTGATCGTGAATACTTTGCAAGCAATCCATACAATGAAATGTTCATATAAACCAATTGTTGAATAATTCTGAATAAGGAATAAATTAATAAAAATCTAAATGTTCTTAGATAGTTCCCTAACAGAAAAACGGTTACATTTACTGAATAAATTGTTCACTTGAGTAGTTCACCCAGCTTTACTTGTTACATGGGTTCTGCTATCATTACACTACTTTGTCAATTGCTTCCATATTATGATTGTGGTATTTTTATTGCAACTAGTGTAGAACTTTAAACAAGTTAATATTGCCAAAGATTTTTATAAGAAGCAGAAAAAGTAGCATATTTCATGAAGGTGTGTAACTACCTTTTGCTGAATAATATGTTGCTCTTGAATCCCTTTAAGCTTTTGAGCCAATATCCTATCGCTTTTTATTTGCTTTTTCATAAAACTTTTGCTTTGTATATCTTTTTCAGTGGCATCTGTCATCAACATATTCAACTTCCCTCTAATACTAGTTAACTGTTATATTTTTTCTGAACTTGTGTTTTTATGAATGTCTTGTAATCTTTTTGTCTCCTGTTCTAGTCTTGTTTTTTCTTGAGCTCTTTTTTTTTTCAATTGAAGGCTTTGCTTATCAACTGACCCCTAAATACTGCTTTACCTGCCTCCCAGAGAAGACCTCTTTTTATATTGTCCTTATCATTTATTTGAACAATGTCTTTAATTGCTGCGACCGGATCTTTGTCTTGGAGAAGCAAGCAGTTCATTTTCCAATAAAATAATCTTTGGGACCCAACCCAGTCATCAAATATTTCCAGTGGTGCATAATGTTGCCAATTTCTGCAGATCTTGCCTGCTTCATTAAGGTTTCAGAGATTAACAGTAAATCTATTCTAATATATAACTGATGAGGGTGTGAATAAAATATGTAATCTCTTTCCCCTGTGTGCCATTTTCTCCAGCAATTTGAAAGACTGAATTGTTGGCACAGGAAGTCAATGCTGTGCCTGCTTCCTTCTGCCCCATGTCTTTATCAGATCTGTCCCCATAAGGAGTTGGTGTGCAATTGAAGTCTCCTCCAAGTATAATTTCCCTTTCCCCAAAGTGTTGCAGTGTTTTAAAGAATTCCTTTAAAAAATTGGGTTTTTTTGCTTTGGGTTACAAGCATACACTGATCTCACTTTTATTAATAAACCAGAAATGGTGCCTTTCAGCAATTTAAATCGTCCTCATCCTTAATTTGACCTTTAATCTGAAAAGGTTCATGCTTAGCAAATATTATGCCCACTCCTCTTTTCCTTTCTTTAACTGAAGCAACATATGTCTGTTGAAATCAGTTACCTTTCATGTCCATAATTTGCCCCTGCTGAAAATGAGTTTCGTAAAGTAGAATAATCTGGGAATTGTTTTTTTGTTTTTTTAATTCTACCAGGGATTTTTTCCCCCTTTTGATGACATTATTTAGCCCTTTGACATTCAAAGGTATTACTTTTTAAAGGAAGAGACATTCAGAGAAACTATCTATCTTATTGAAAAACCTGAAATTATTGTGATTCTTTAGATGTTTGATTACATGAACCCTTGTGTTGCCCATGTCTCTCTTGTTTCTAATTATGTTGCATGCACTATGCATGCCTGAATATGGCTGGTTTTTGTTTGTAAACTTCCATAGCTGCTACTTGTGTTATTTCACCCCTGCCTCCCTAGTTTCCTCCACTCTTCTGCATTCTCCTTATTCTAACTCCACAAATGAAGTACTAACATAACACGTAAAACAGTACCCAAAGAACTCTGCTTTGCCGAACTCTAAACCCTTGTTTTCTCCCCATAAGCACTTGGACTGCTTTTCTTGCAATCCAAAGGAGGTATGTTCTCTACCTATGGGACCTGGACCCTCCCCCTAAGGGATGGATTGCCATCTGGTCGTTTGAGTTATAGGGAGGGCTTACACAGACACCCTAAATGCTCCTTCCCTTCCATCTCTTTCTCCAGTCCCCTCCAACCTTGAAATCATTCCCCCACTCCACTCTTATAGTCCTTGATTTCCTCTAGATTTTAAAATACAGAACATATCTTAATGATCACCCCAATTACAGTAAAGGTCATACTACTGTCTAGTTGTTCATTCCTGGTGACTCCCAAGAAGTCCCTTCTGATTAGTATTTGGATTACTGAGTTCTCTTGGTCAGCTTCACCTCTGCCATTGCCAGTATGGTTTCTAGAGTCTTTGTCTTTTCTTTCCCTGTCTTCTTTTTTCTGGGTTTCACCATTTGCCAGCAGTTTTTCAACAGCTTATCTCTAGTTACTACCTCTGGAGAGTCTTCTTGTACATCTGGGATTTGGATTTCTAGCCCAAGTGACAGGAGTGTATTTTTCCCTTGTTTACAGTCTCTTATCGTATAATACTGATTTTGAAAGCTGAATGAGAGTTTAAATGGGAATCCCCATCTGTAGTGGATATCTGCCCTCCTGAGTGCTGCTGAAATTTCCCCCAGCTCTTTTCTCTTTTTTTATAGTTAGGGCAGAGAGGTCATGGAAATTTGGCAGCTTGTGACCTTTGAGTACGAGCTCTGAATGCTCTCTGGCTTTTTTCATAATTAATTTTTTTTCTGTTGATCATGCAATTTTACAATTAGGTCTCTGGGTTTATTATTATGAGGCCCAGGTTGGGGGAGCAGCGCTCTATGTGTTCTCTCCACTTTTACCTCTTCCAGAGAGCTCAGCTGTAGCAACTCCACAATTACAGGTTTTACATACCAGATTGGGTTTCCTCCTTCAGCATTTTCAGGCAGCTCCTTAATTCTGATGTTGTTTCTTTCTGATCTGTTTTCTATATCATCCAGTTTAAGATGCATTTCTCTCTCCCTCTCTCTCTTTGCTCCATCAGTACCATGCAGTTCTGCAGATCTGTTTATTGATCACTTGCTTCTCTTAGGCCAGTCTCTAGCATCGTCACACTGTCTTCCAAGTCAGTAACTTCCTTCTGTACTGTGAGAAGCTTGGTCATCAGATCATCTCTCATGGCCTTAAACTCAGAGGTCATCTCCAGAATGTCTGCTTTGGTAGCCATTTCATTTTATTCAGCTTTGGCATTTCTGCCTGATTTGCCTGCCATGTGCTCACTTGGACTCGGAGAGGTTTCTCCACACTGTGAGCGAGAAGCATTCTTCTGAGTGAGGTATCTTTTTAAATTTCCAGATTTGCTTGGAGAACCCATCCTCTGCAAGTCTGTGCTCTGTTGTTTTGGGGTGTTTAGTAAGTTTGGGGGGTTGATGGAAGCAGATTGCTTTGCTATCCCCCCAGAGCTCAGGCTTCAGAGAGCCATGATATTGTGGCCCCCTGCTGATCCTCTGAGGTAGGCTTTTTAACAGTTTATATTACCTGATCTTCAGTTATCTAAGCACTTTTTTTAAAGGAATACTGTTAGATTAATTGGTATTTATAACTTATCATCTGACTGGAAGTTTCAGTGAAGTACTTCTAATGGGTATGATGTACATGTAGTTTAATAAGAAAGTGGGATAGGATTGATTTTTATGGTACAATTACATGCAAATGTGGTATTGCATTTGAACCTGATCAATATGAGTAATTAATATGTATCTATGTAAATACTGTTTCTCTTTCAAAATATTGTTATGTTGTATATTGAGATTACTAGTGGAAAGAGTAATATTTATTTGGGATTGTTGTGGTGTGACAAAATACTCATTTCTTTATACTGGATAAAGGTAATGTCCCAGTTCTTCATCTGTGACTGAGGATAACTCAGCAAAGCTGAGCAGGGAGGAGAGAAGGGTAACTTTGTCAGAGTGGTGCTGCCTAGACTTGAAAGGCTGCCCTGGGCAAGGCCAATTCCTTGGTGAAGTTAGAGCAGCTTGAGGGAGAAGCTGAAACTGCTTACTTGCACTGGCTTTATATGCACAGCAGCACCTTACAAATGTGGATTTCTGCAAATGATTTCATCGCGTGAGTGGGATTGTACCCCTATTTAGCAAAAGGGAGCCCATTATTAAAGATCAGAGAAGGTCTTTTTTGGTACAGTCTAAACATTCTTCCCCTCCCCCCATTCCTTCCTTCCTCCAGCACACTTTTGGCACAATGATAGATTATTTCCTCTAGCAAAAATTAAGTTAAATGCCAGTAAAAACACAGAAGATATAATTGGCTTCATCACCTTTCACCCTATTATTACAAGTGCTTTCTGTATAATTTTGCTAAAGAACAAGTGACTATCGTTTGAACTCTACTTTGGAAAGCTTGGAAGGGATCTATACACTAGCAAAGGAACTGAGAATGCACATAAAATGCCTAATAATTTCACCACTGTCAGATTAGATTGAGTTTTGGTCATTCATGTAGATTAGATTCAGCTCAGGTGCTCAAAGTGAAAGGAAGTGCATTAATCGGCAGTGACACACTGTCTTTACCAATTAAGTGAGTTCTGAGGGCTGTTATAGAGTGGGCAGGATCCTGTGAGGCATTTTGCACTCATTTCCCACTCACTTTAGCGGAGTTAAGGCCATTCAGCCCCTTGAAGGAGGCACTCAGCAATTTGAAGCACTGGACCCTAGAGAAAGCATGAGAGGTTAGGTAAAATAGAGGTTTCTATGAGTATTTTAAAAGTTGAGGACAAATGATTTTAAACTGACATTTTGAGGGAGACTTTTTTTATTAAATCTTTGAAATGTATGCCTACAGTGTACATCTTTGTGTGATCAAAATGTGTCTGTCAAGATTTTGATTAGCCAGTTGACATTTAAACTGAATTAATTTGGATGTAGTGATTTTCTAAAGCTGCATATTCTTGTTTTTTGGACATGGGTGAATTTCTGTGCAGTGCTGAAGGTCATGCACTAATAAAATTCTTTAAAATCACATATTGAGAGTGCCATGATTTTAAGTATTTTTAGAAGAGGCATAACAAAAGTAATAGTACATTAGTATTAGAAGTGAACAATGAAGGCCAAGGTACTGAAAAACAAGATACAAGGAAGTTCTTTGCTGTATATGTAGCATCTCTTGTGATTTGACAGTACTGTAACATAATTAGTTTGGGCAATGCTTTGCTAAAGCTCAAAATACATATCCGAGTTACTGAATGCACCCATTGCATAATCTAGGGCAGTGGTTCTCAAACTTTTGTATTAGTGACCCTTTTCACAGAGCAAGCCTCTGAGTGTGGCCCCTCTTATAAATTAAAAACACTTTAACACTATTATAAATGCTGGAGGTGAAGCGGAGTTTGGGGGTGGAGGATGACTGCTCGCAACCCTCCATGTAATAACCTCACGACCACCAGTTTGAGAACCTCTGATCTAGGGTGAGTTCATTGCTAGAAATTTTGATGCCATCGTATTTTTCACTATGATGAAATCTTAAGTGGTTTCTTTTACCATGTACTTTACCAAAGAAACACTGGTAGTAAGTGCGATGCAAAGTTAATTGAAAAGTACCCATGTTTTCTCTTTATTTCTCTGAAGATAGTCTAGTGGGAATTATTTAAAAAGATGCTTTTCCTTTCCTAGTTAGGCTTACCTCATCTTTGTTGAATTATTCATTGTGATAAGTTTTGTTTTTTTTAAATGTTGGCCTAGCTCAGGTCAAGAAATGTCCTTTTTTAATAGTTTCAGAAGACTGGACTTTGGTGATATGAAGGAGATATAGGAAGTAAATGTAATTGCTGAAGTAGTGATGATTTTGTCAGAGCTGGTGCTAGGCATAAGCAGACTAAGCAATTGCTTAGGGCCCCAAGCAGCTCAAGTCCCCCCCATTAATTATTACTATGTGTTGGCGGGGGGGGCGGCGCATTGTCCAAAAATAGTCCTGGTGAGGGCCCCCAATGGGCTAGCACCTGCTCTGTAGCCACAAGTCCTTACAATATCACAATTTTCTCAAAAGTCCTGCTTGAAAAAGATTTACTAAGTTAATCTCTGCTGAAACTCATTCATACATCCCAGTTTAGTAAGAAAAATGAAACCAGGTAGAATTTCAACTATTAAAAAAACAAATAGAATAGAATTGCCTCTCCAGTAGTAGGGGTTTTCCTTGGCAGTCATAGTGCCTATTAACTCTAATTTCTAGTTTTAATTCCTTACATTGGATTTGTCATACCATTAGCCCATCTACTCCAGCCTCTACCTGCAGCAGTGGCCAATAACAAGTTTCCCTACACCAGTGGTTTTCAAACTTTTTTTTCCTCGTGACCCAGTTGAAAATTGTTGATGCCTGTGACCTAACATAAATTATATCTTTTGACTAGAGTTTTCACAAAATCATATTGCAATACATTTCAGCTTAACCCACTTTACGTAACTAACACTAGACACTAGCCTTAGTAAGCCTATGCAGGAGGAGGCTCAGGGGTGGGCAGAGGGTTGGGATGCGCCGGGGGGGGGGAGGGGGGCTCTGGCTGCAGGCTCTGGGGTGGAGCCAGGGATGGGCCTTTGTTTCTCCCTGCTGGCAGGCAGTAGGGAGTACAGAGATCCGGGGGATGGGCCTCTCTCTCCCTCTGCACAGAGCTCCGGGGGAAGGGTCCCTCTTTCCAGGGCCGGGGGAGAGGCCTGCAGCAGCCCTGCAAGCCCCACTGGCCGCGATTCGCCGCTCCAGGCCAATGGGGGCTGCAAGAAGCCGCGGCCAGCACATCCCTCGGCCCATGCTGCTTCCTGCCGCCCCCATTGGCCAGGAGCAGCGAACCGCGGCCAGTGGGAGCCGCAATTGGCCAAACCTGCGGACGCGGCAGGTAAACAAACTGGCCCGGCCTGCCAGGGTGCTTACCCTGGCGAGCCGTGTGCCAAACGTTGCCGACCCCTGCCCTAGAGGGAACCCAGGGAAAGAGACGGACCCTGCAGGCCTGACCCTGAGGGAAGGGTGTATCCTGAAGAGAGCAGAGTGGAGAAAGAGCCTGTGGGGCACAGAGAAGGAAGCAGGCCAGGGAGTAAGGAGCAAGGTTGGGGACTGAGCAGACCTTGGCAGCATGTTGTAGGGTCCCTGGACTGGAATCCAGATTAGAGGGTGGACCTGGGTTCCCCTATCCACCGCTGAGGGAGTGGCACCATGGGGCAGTGAAAGGGAAGACTATCTGAGACTGCTGGTGAGAAGGGACATTGGTACACCTTCAGAAGAGGAAACCACATAGTGACCTGGCTCCAGGGCCATTCCTTGAGCGAGAGAGGGCACAGAGAGAGAGAGAGAGAATGACAGAGTGCAACTGCAGGAAGGGGCATTGGCTAATCCTCATAACTGGCAGGGGGAGGTGCCATCCAGAGGTGAGTAGAGTGCCCGTCACAAACACCCACCTAGAAATCTGGAAAAATTAAACACCACCCCTGGGTGTCTCTAAGAGGCAATATTTCCCCACTGGCAAGCACTAAGTCTGTGTATAACAAAAGAAAAGAGGAGAGGCAACTCAACGTTAATTTGGAAAAACAGTGCAACAATGAGTCAAAAGTATGCAAACCATAAGTAAACAGTTGCCCTACAGCAGGAGTAGGTAACCTATGGCACGGGTGCCGAAGGCGGCACGCGAGCTGATTTTCAGTGGCACTCACTCTGCCCGGGTCCTGGCCACCGGTCCGGGGGGCTCTGCATTTTAATTCAATTTTAAATGAAGCTTCTTAAACATTTAAAAACCCTTATGTACTTTACATACAACAATTGTTTAGTTATATATTATAGACTTATAGAAAGAGACCTTCTAAAACCTATACAATGTATTACTGTCACGCGAAATCTTAAATTAGAGCGACTAAATGAAGACTCAGCACACCACTTCTGAAAGGTTGCCGACCCCTGCCCTACAGTATCCTGTGCAGTAGTCCTTTGCCTCAATTTCCCACCTTGTGGTGTGAAAGTCTGACGGACGAATGTCCCTTTAATACGCCACTCCCCTTTCCCTCCGCTACACCTCACTCATGGTTTGTTGTCTGAGGTCAGCGAAGTCCAAGAGTCCAGGGGTGCATTTAGGGGAGTTCAACTCCTACACCTGGGCTAAAAGTTATAAGTGGGTGGCATCATCACCTCCTCTGGCTGTTTTGTGTGGAGTATAGGCACCGATTTACCAAGTTGCCGGGGGGTACTCGACCCCCGCTCCACCTCCCCCCACCTCTTCCTGCCCCTGCTCCTCCCCTCCCCCGCACTTCCTGCACGCTGCGGAACAGCTGATCCGTGGCAAGGGGAGGCGTTGGGAGGGAGAAGATGGGGGAGGGGCTGATTGGCGGGACTGCTGGCAGGCAGGGGGCACTGAGAGGGGGAGGAGCTGATTGGTAGGGCTGCCAGTGGGTGCTGAGCACCCACTGTTTTTTTCTGTGGGTGCTCCAGCCCCGGAGCACCCACAGTGTTGGCATCTATGGTGTGGAGTGAGTTAGGTACCTAACTCATTAACACAAGAAACTGCTTAAATGCTTAAGCTGCCTGAGTCCATGTTAGGGGTTCCCAGTTGTGGATCGCAAGCAGAGATCTGTGCCTCCCTGCAACCTGGGGCTTAGAACACACCCCTCTTGTTGGCAGCTCCCGGCCTAGCATGCTGGCTTTTGTGGATTGTATTCTTAGGCATCTATCTCTTCCCATTCATTGTGTGGGCATCTAACGCAGGCTTTGTGACTCCCATTGTTATTCCAGTGATTTCCTAAGTGCCTGAAAGTTAGGCACTGCAAATCAGTCTCTTTGTGGGTCTCGGCTTAGGTTCCTTTCTCTTGAAGGCCAATCCATATACTGGAAAACCAGAGAAAGAAGGGATATACATACCCTGTAAGATTGTATGCAGAGCACATTCGTGTCCACATAATTATTTCTAAAATATGGGCTATGTCACAAGGATTTCTGGAGATATGGTCAATTTTAGCATTGTATACAAAGAACAGTAGGGAGGACTTCTTTGTAAAGGATGCCTCTACCAAACACAATGGTTTTGTTGGTTTTTTCCATAGGTGTTGAATCATTGCAATATCTTAGATATACAGTACTTTCAATGATAAATGTGCCCCAAATCCCATCTCACTAGACAAATTTAGAATGAATTTGTTCAGTGGAAAAAAAATGATGAAAAATGGTAAAAGTTAGACTTAGTTATACTACCACATGGGATGCAATTTTGAATATGCTACACTTTAATATTCTAAATTGAGTAGTTTGAATCCCACTTAAATTATTTCGGAGCAGAGATTAGAATTGTGAATCAATGTCAGAGATGCCAAGTAAATAAAGGAGGTAATTGATGCATGATGTGGAATAGTCCAATAATAGAAAATTAATAGAAAAATGTAACACACTAGAGAATGACAAAATGTAAAATCCAATCTATTCCTGCATTATATCTATTGAACAACCATTAACATTGAAAGGTTTTATAAGTACTGTTTACAAATCTCTATTTTTATCACACAGAATGAAGAAACATTTTTCTATAATAGACAATCCATAACAGAGAGCTGCATAAAGGTCACTATATTGTATAGGCTGCAAGAAAACATGGACAGTTTTAAGGAACTGTAGCAATCTTTCTTAGAATGCACTAAGAAAAAGTCTAAGGCATGGTCTATACATAATTTTTTGTATTGGTGTAACTTTCAGTTAGGGGTGTGATTTTTTAATTATTTTTTTAAACAAATATAGTTATACCTCCCTAGCGTGGATGCAGTTACAGTGGTATACGATACCATATAAAGTTATAGCTTATTCTCTGTTCTGTAATGGGATAAATTGTACTAGCATAAGCACATTTATACTAGGGGGTTGTACTACTTCATCTATACCAATACGGCCCAGATCTTCAGAAGTATGTAGGCACCTAACTGCTACTGATTTCAATAGGAGTAAGGCACCTGCATACCTTTGAGGATCTGGGCCTACAACTTTTGTATTTAGATGAGGCTAGTTACTCTTAGGGCAGGGGTCTCGAACTCAAATGACCTCGAGGGCCACATGAGGACTAGTACATTGGGCCGAGGGCCGCATTTACTGACACCTCCCCCACCGCTGCCCTCGGCCCCGCCCCCACTCCACCCCTTCCATGAGGCCCCGCCCCTGCCCCGCCTCTTCCCACCCCTTCCCTGCCCCCATTCCAACCCCTTCCCCGAAATCCCCACCCCAACTCTGCCCCCTCCCTGCCCCCAGGGGGCACAGGAGGGCTGTGGGGTGCGGTGGGAGCTCAGAGCAGGGGGTCGGGGTGCGGCAGGGGACTCAGGGCAGGGGGTCGGGGTGCAGGAGTAGTGCGGGGGGCGGGCTCCGGCCCGACCCGCACCGGGGGTGGGGCAGGCTCCCTGCTTGCCTGCCTGCCCTGCCGCCGCGTCGCACCAGGAAGCAGCTGGAACCTGGGGGAGGAGGGGCGCAGGGGTGTGTGTGGCTGTTGCTTCAGGCACCGCCCCCAGCAGTTCCCATTGGCTGGGAATGGGGAACTGTGGCCAATGGGAGCTGCTGGGGGTGGTGCCTGAAGCAACAGCCACACCCCCCCCTGCGCTCCTCCTCCCCCAGGTTCCAGCTGCTTCCTGGTGCGACGCGGCGGCAGGGCAGGCAAGCAGGGAGCCTGCCCTGCCCCCGGTGCTGGTCGGCCAGGTAAACGTTGGGGGGGGAGGGCGGGGGGGCCGGGAGGAGCTCGGGGGCCACATGCGATAGCCCTGCGGGCCGCGTGTTTGAGACCCCTGTCTTAGGGTGACCAGATGTCCCGATTTTATAGGGACAGTCCCGATTTTTGGGTCTTTTTCTTATATAGGCTCCTATTACCCCCTACCCCCGTCCCGATTTTTCACATTTGCTGTCTGGTCACCCTAGTTACTCTAGATTTACACTGATATTGCTGAGCTGAATTTGGAACTGCTTTGTTTTGTTGTTGTTTTTTAGAAGAAGGGAAAGGCGAAAATTAATGTTTTTAAAAAATACTTAAATGTGTTACTAATAATACTTTGGATTATTACACCTGAAATCTATATTGCTTTTCATGCTATTCAATGGCCCTGATCTAACAAAGCACACAAGCATGTACTTACCTTTAAACACGTGACTAATCCTATAGAGGATTAGTGGGCAATTCATATGCTTAAAGTGCTGCCCGGATGAGGGCCTCATTTTGGACAATGAAATGACACACACCTATTTTGCTTTCTTTTCTAGTCAGATTCAGTTTCTAGTTTTCCTGAATCAGCACAAAGTTGTAATGTTTACGGGGGGAATACTTCAGGAGAGAGTTTCTATACACACAAAACAAAGTGATTCTATCAAAACAAAAAGACCTTTCTATTCATATTAGGTTTTCTAAAACCATTTCCCCACCTGTTACAAACCTCAAGTTGAGGCTAACATGCATACCCATTTAGCAACATTCATTTGGAAGAATATACACTCCCACTGGGAAACTACACATCTTCTACAGGTGTTTACCTCAAGTTTTGCTCTGCTTGTGTATTTCACCTTTGATATCTTTGTTTTATTTTTATTTAACAGAAGAAAGGAAAAACAGCAGAAAAATATAAATACAGATTAAAAAACCAAACCAGCCCATCATCATACAAGAAAATTAGGTGAAGATAAATACATTTGCTTATTAGTTTTCTCTTTAAAACTTTATATAAACAAGCACATAATGTATGGGACTGGTTTGCATGTTCTTATAAAAATTGCTCTCTACCTCAGGACTCTGTTAAGAGGTACAATGTGTCTCCTCCTCATTAAGCATCATCTTTTTCCTCTCCATCTGGCTAACACAGCAGTAAAACTAGTTTTCAAATAGAAAAAGAATCAGTTTTGTATGTTTTCTTCTTTTACCTCTGGATCTGTAAATGTAATCGGATTTTCAGAAAAACATCTCTAGGTCTGTGACAGGGTGTACTAGGCCCTTGATGGCTCCCTCCTGGACGCCCATGGTCCTACTATTACAAGGTCAGTGACCTTTATAAAAGTGCCACTCATAACATCAAGACCCAGAGTTTGGGGTGAAGCAAGGAGATGGGGAAGTAGGATCCTAAGAACTCATTTTGCAATAAATGTTTTGGACAAGCAAGGGAGTGAAGCTGCTTGCCTGATGGAAATATGAACTGTGGTTGATGGACCACATTGCTGGAAGAAATATTGAAAGTGAGGTATTTTCCTATTCTGTTTGGATAAGCGAACAAAAGTACACCACAGTGTAGACATATTAGAAGTGTGACACTTCATGCCCAAGAAAGGTGATTTATAAAGAATGAAGTAGCTATGTACCATATAAAAGGGAAATGGTTTGGAGGTTATTTGATTCATTATAGGAGTGTTCAAAGTAAGGGCCTGATCCAACATAAAATATTTACCACTTTCCTAGCTGAGTAAGCTCCAGCAGACCGTAGATACTGGCTTTGCAGCAGGCTGAAAAAGCCAGGAAAAAGCTCAGCCTGCTGAAAAACATCAGCAGAAAAAAAAAATTGGAGTTATACTAACAAAATGGACAGAGCTCGCAATGCACTGTTCTTAGAACAGTTATTTTTTCCACCAAGAACCATGTAGCCTGTGGGAGTCATTCCTAGGGCTGAACTAATACCTGTTCATGGTTCCCCAAATCATCTTGGCACTATTTCCAGTCAGCCAAGGAAAGGTCACATAGCCAAGTCCAAGACCTTACTGCCTTTTGCAGGGCACCTGGCATGACTGAAAGATACAAGAGGGGTTCATCTTGAGACCTTACACTCGTCCAGTATCCCCACATTGTATATATGTGATGCAGTTCAAATAGTTGGAATATGTAATGTATAAAGTACGGTAACTTTAAAAGTTAACCTGTTTGCAAAGACAAAATGAGATTCCACACAAGGCCTATGCACCTCTAAAGTCCCACATCAAAGGCTGAAATGAAAATTAAGAGGTGGTTTGGTGCAGGCTCTCATGGACGGAGCTGAATTTCACTCAGAGGATTTGAAATGATATACAGGAGAACTGTAGGTAGCTTGTAACGTAAGAAAACTAAACTTCAAAACAATAAAAAAAAGAGCAAAGAGGTCAGCATAAACTTTTTATTTTCTGCCTTATCTTTACATGTTTAATTCTTTTGTTACATATTTAATTTTGTTTATACTAAATATGTAACAGAAGAATTAAACATGTAAAGATATTTTAGAAGGCAGAGATCAATTAGAAATTTGCCATGGGATGTTTAATAATGTGAGTATAATAAAAGTAATTTTCAGGAAGAAGAATTTAATGTATTTTGGGTTGTGTGCATGATAAGATGCATTATAAATGGGACTATGTTACATTACATTGAAGGCATAAATATTCAGGTTGTAAGTAGTTTTTCGGTGAGTGGTCTTGCAGAAATCACATTTCATTGAGCATTCTCTTTATATAGAGAGGGTGTTTTTAAAAAATGAAGCAAGTCCCACAATTATAACTGTGCTAAAAATTGATATGCCAGTGAAAGAAGCAGGAAGCATGTGACTAAATTTGAGTGTGATCTAGGAACGAGGACAGACTGGGGTCAGGAGGACTTCTGGGTTTCTTCTGCCATTTCATCACTGACTTGCCTTGTGACTTTGCACAAGTCACATAATCTCCCTGTATCTCAGTTTCTCTCTCAGAAAAATGGGTATAATCTTATCTATATAACCTGGGTATTCTGAGGTTAATTTAGTGCTCAGTTCAGCACTCGTTGAACTCAGTGTAGTTTTTGCCATTGATCCAACAGGGAGAGGATTGGGTCCTTAGTGTTTTAAAGCACTGCAAGATCCTTAAATATAAAAAAAGGTATTGTGGAAGTCTGACATTTGTTTTTATTAATAATATTTACACTGACATACGTGCCAATATACCCAGCATTTAATAATATTTAAATATTGATGACAGTAAAACAATTAGACCAGCAAGACATAATTTAGGTGGTAAGGAGCATTTTAAAACACCCTTACATTTTCAAGCATTTCTCAAGGTAACAGCTAATTGTTTTTGACGATAATAAAAAATGAGTGGTTAAGACCCTGTACAACTCTATGGAAATTAGTGTAGTGTTTACTATTGGAATACAAGCATCTTCCAATCCCACAAATCTGCTGCACATCATGCCTTTCACTTCAAGACATGACACCAAATATTGCACTCCCATTCACCATACCAGACTGGAGATTTCAAGCACCTGACATAAGGATGGTTTAGTAAAGGAGCCCTGCATTTCTATGCCCCCATTTGCCTTCTCCAGTCAGCTCTTTTCCATATTAGTCTTCAACATCCCACTGGGACTTGTGCAATGCCCAAATACCACTAAGCACCTACTTATGTCAGCTTCTTAGAAATATCTACTACTTGCTATGTTCTCTGCTCACATACCTATGCTGTTCACTTGAAATGGAATGCTGATAGACTTTTAACACTGCATTATGGGAGAACTTCTCAGAAATGTCACTCTTAGAATATAACCCCTTTCTACAAAAGACTTAAGGAAAAGTATAAAAATAATTAGTGTATTTAATTTGAAATGAATCTTATTTTAATAGATTCTAAGGCCAGAAGGGACCACTGTGATCATCTAGTCTGACCTCCTGTATAACACGGGCCATAGAGCTTCCCTGAAAAAATTCCTAGAACATCTCTTTTAGAAAAACATCCAATCTTGATTTAAAAATTGTCAGTGATGGACAACCTACCACAAGAAGCCAGAATTGAAGTGGGGACCTTCAGATCTTCACTCTAATGCTCGCCCAACCTAGCTAGTTAAGCTAAAAGATTAAAGATTTGCCTTAGAAGGGGCCTCTTTCTCCATTATTGTGGACAGCACCAGCATCCTTCCTGCAACACAGGCCAAGTCTGGGCATTATCGTTGACTTGGCCTTCTCTGTAGACCCAAACATCCAGGCCACATCTAAATCTTGCTGCTTCTCCCTGCAAAACATCCCTATGATCCAGACTTCTCTCTCTGCCCACAGAGATAAAACTCATCCAAGCCCTCCAACATCTCAACTATTGCAACACCTTCCTCTCTAGTCTTGACAAATGCAATCTTGCCCCCTTAAATCCACTCAAAATGCTGGTGCAAATATCTTCTTGGCTCATCCCTTTAATCACATTACCCACCTCTCTGCATCCCGCCATTGGTTCCCCCCGTATCGCCACATCAGACATAAGCTTCTTGTCTTTTAAAGCCAATCATATCAACCCCCACCTCTGCTCTGCCAGTGATATCAACATTCATTATCCATCCATGCAGTTTTCCTCAGGCACCTTTGTCTTTCTTACAGGCCACCGCTTTTGCATAGGAGAAGCTGCACTGCGATGGTTTGCTCTCGTGGGGAGCATTGCCTAGTGGTCAGGGCTTAGGTCCTTCGACATGCAGGTGGAATTTGTTCATTGTGCAAATCCTAGAATATTTGCTTCAACTTGATTTCAGACCTGTATAGGTTGTCACAGTATATTTGCTTGTTATCTTTGATGAAATAATCTCTGTACCAATTCCACATGCCACTCACTCATGCTCACTTTTGTTCATATCTTTAAAAGTAATGTATTTTTTTAAAATTTAACAAAATATGAGAGTGGACAAAAAAAGGAAGATATTTGCCATGTATTTTGGAGCCTGCCCCCTTTTTTGAGGGTGTGGAAGGCTCTGAAGGCAGCAGGAGTTGAGTGGCACCATTTGTAGGGGAGTACATCTTACTGAACCAGCAAAGCTGTGTTCCGTGGGAGAGCTCTCTGCACTGCCATTAAGGAAACGTTTAGAAGAGGTAGGCAAGCCCAGGGGAGTAAGGGTGAGTGGATCAACACTTAAGCAGTTCCTTCAGCACTTGCTTCCACTCATGGATGAATCTGTCTTCTGGTCACTGTATATTGTCCTTGTGCCATGCCACTGTACGCAGTTCTGGTGTGGGATATAGGAATTATATCTTAGGCATTAAAATGGTTCCGGATGGCATCTATTTTCACAAATGTGAAATCTAAGCTAAAAATCTCTAGCACATTCAGCTTCTCTTCTTGGCACCTTGTTTGGTCTCACCTTCCTCTCCTGGCCTCCTCATTTCATTCGGAATCAACTGCAGTGGTGATATCCGTGTCATGATGATGACTGGCATAGGCCTTATTAGTTCCTTTTATTGTTTTTAATATATATTTTCATTACATTATAAAAAAAACTATCTTGGGGGGGGTGAGAGGGCACTCAGGGCAGAAGTGGAAGAGATGAATGGTAGGAGGGATTGGAGAGTAAGAAAAGGGAGGGGAAAAATGAGGAGGATGAAGAGCACAATGGATAGGGAAACAACGACCAATGTCAATCAAGCAAACAGGAAAAAATATCCAGAGACCAAATTTCTGAGCTGAATGAGCAGTTATGCCTCCTGCAAGCCTCCCCAGACAAAGAGGAAATTCTGAGCATGGTACCCATTCTACCTTTCCGCTGCATTCTAGCTTAGACCCTTAATCTATAATTGATGCGTGTCCCTGAAATGTGCCATCATCACTACTTAAGAGGTTGTAAGACCATTTGAGAAAAACCTGTGAAATAAAGATTAACACGATTTTTAGCTGTGTTGGTTAAAGTCAGTGTGTCCTGTGACTTGTAGGGAGGCAAGAACAAGGAGTATAGTAACACCAAGATGATATAGCTAGAGTCCATATTACTCACATGAATGTTGGTTAAAAGATTTTATATTTGAACTAACAGACTGAGCCAAAGGAAGCGGTAAAGAGTCAAGACTAGGAAACAGAGCTGTGATAATGTGAAACTATTTAGCAAAAGCTGAAAATCATTAACTCAGTAGTTCAATGAGACCAATTATCCCAGAGTTATAGAGAAGGACATCTTTATACCTTGGAAGAATTATTCGAACGACTAAGTATCTTACACCAGTTTACTCCTGGGGGAATTCTGTGCCAAAAAATTAAAAATTCTGCACACAATATTTTCAGATTCTGCAAATGTTATTTATATTGTGTTATTTTGACAATCACACCAGTTTCAATTATTTTGTCATTTATTTCAAAATACCTGTCAGCAAGTATGTCTGTAACAATACAGAAAACAAAACATATTCAGAAAATGTTTTGTTGACAAATAGATTATTTGCTAGGCATATTAATACAGAACTCTGAGTAATAATCATTTAAACTTCAATACAGAACCGTATTTCCCACACCCTTTAGAAGCAGTGCAAAGGCTTGGGGAGTCAGGAGTAACGGAGGAGCTGAGGGAGAGGGAAGTAATTGCTGGGAAGGAGTCTGGGTGTGAACTTGGAGGGTTGTTGGGTATGAGTAGGAAAAGTATGGAACAGGTTTTTTTGGGGGGGCGGGGAGGGACTGTTAGGGAGCTTCCCCCATGCAGACCCTGGCTGATCCCTAGCCTCTCCTATTCAGTCAGGCACATCTGCCCTGTCCCCAAGTGTCCCTCCACCTCCACTCAGACACCCCCTCAACCCTATGTGTCCCGGCACCCCCTCCCCATCCGTCTCTGTGCCCCCACTCAGCCACACTCTTTCCCCTGTAGCTCTGTACTCCCCTCCCCCTCTGCCCATGTGGCCCTGCGCCTCCACTCCCATTCAGCCCCTGCCCCTGTCTGTTCTCCCCCACTAGCCCTTATGAGCCCCTGTGTGACCCCCCCGAGCAGCCCTACGCTGTCTGTCTCCCTATAGCCCCTGTCTCCTGACCTGGCCTGACAGCTGCTGCAAAGAAGGCAGGCTCTTTCTCTTCCCTAGCTGGCTGGCAGCGGCTGCTGTGTTCTATCGCCACAGCACCCTCTGATGAGCAAAAGGTGGAACTGCAGAAGTTATTTTCTGCTGGGAGCTGCTGCTCTATTCTAGCGCCACAGAGTCCTCTAGTGGGCAAAAGGCGGAACTGCAGCAACATTCCAGCAGAAGCTTTTTCTGTGCAAAAAATTAAAAATATGCGTGGCTCATTAATTATGCACACGCGCAGTGGTGCAGTATTCCCCCAGGAGTAACCAGTTCCAGAGACCAAATCTCAGGAGGGAATAGATGAGTTCCTTAGAACTGACCAGACAATGAGAAGGAAACTGAGCCAAGATGTAGTGGGAAAAGATGACAATTGCCATTTACCTTGTGCCAACAATCACCAACTGTAGAAAGCTTATCTGAAGCAGTTAATTATTGCCAACACATACATTTACAGTAGTCACATATTTCAGCCCACCTGTCTATCTGAGATACAGCCAGCTAAAATGGAAGTAACTTTAGTCAAAACAGAGATAATTTAAAGATGTAATTTGAACTCCTGAAGATTACAGGAGAGAAAAGAGATGAAATACAAATTGACCCTTATACTGAAAAGAGGAGTGTGCGGAAATAACTGACCTTAAAAATTAGCCCATACCATATTTAGTTATGACTGGTTTGGTAATGCTTTCATGTAAATAGCAAATGTGATGCAAAACAATGATACATTCTAGATGATTTGGCAATTGCGTTGTAATGTGAACCTACCCTTTTGACTTCTTCATATCTTGTGGGCAGTAAAAGTAGTATGTAGATTACTTTATGGGTGGAGTCCTCTGTCTTAAATATGAATGCTAATCAATATGGTCTTTTCTGTAGAAAAGGCAGCTAATGATATTCTTTTCAAGTGTTTATTAAGGTGGTGTTCTGCTCTGAAAAGTGATTTTAGTTACTAAAATCAGCAGGTATCATTGGGCAAATAAAGAGAGTAGATTTTCCTGCTTTTTTTTTTCTCCTCTAGCTCTGCAGAGTCAACACCGCTAAAAAAAAGAGTGAGCGTCATGTGCATTATCAAGTGATGATTACTAACTTCTAATCACTAGCCTCTGTGCAAAGTCATTGAAGGCAAATGGATTGCAGATTTGTCACTGAAGTTTCTGAACTCAAAAGTTATGACTGAGAGACTAATTTGGCCCCCAGAACTTTTTTTTGTTTTTAATTAAACTAGTGATAATGCATGAGAAGGAAAGAACCCAGATTGCCTCTGCAGAGCAGGCAGTTGGGGGCAATTTTTTTTTTTTTACTTGTAAACTGAACAAATTTATTCTAGAAACCAAGAGACAAAGACAGATGCCCATGATGGCATTTTACAGTCACTTTTCAGAAAGCACCTGCACTTTAAAATGGTTGTTCTCCAAGTTGATTTCCCAGAGGCCTCCAGCCCCTACAGGGTCCCCTTGTTTCAAGTTCAACACAAGCCTGGGTATTATTGAAGCATTGTGGCGTAACTATGGGCGAGTAGTGATGAATGGATTAGAGCATCTGGTGGAGATGTCAGTGACAGGCCCTCATGTCAAAATATTTGGTGGCTACATATTATTTTAATACTGCATGAGAGAAGAGTTAGTTTCATTAACTAGAGTTAGAATTATAAACTTTCTAACAGCTACATACAATCATATCTTGTCTTTGTTTGTTCATAAAATAAAGCTTAAATGATACAAATAAAATAGAGACTTCATCTTTCAGTGATTTATTACACATTTATGTTGCCCTAAGGCTACCTATTTTTACTAGAGAATAGCTCAGCTAGCTCGTTGACAATTCTTTAAGGATAGAATCAATCAGTTTCACTTTGTCTAGACTAGAACTGTTCGGGATAAATCCTATTCCCCTGAGGTCACAGGATATATTTGTATAGGAGTGATTTTTCTTTTATAGTTTAAATAGCTATATTTGGTAGTTGTGGATTGTCTCACTACATGAGTGTTTTGCAGTATATGAAAGCATGTTGTCACTCTGCCAGAAACATCCTGGAAACACAGCTCTCTCTTCTTGATGTTTTCCTTGTTTAAAATAAACTTTGAAATAATTATCAAAACAAATAATGACATATGGAATGAAAATGCTTAGGCACTCCATTGAGATCACTGGAGATACTATAGCTGCAGGCACTTTTATGCCAACACTTTTTTTTAAGTGCTTATAACAGGGGTCGGCAACCTTTTAGAAGCGGTGTGCCGAGTCTTCATTTATTCACTTTAACTGAAGGTTCTGCGTGCCGGTAATACATTTTAATGTTTTTTAGAAGGTCTCTCTCTATAAGTCTATATATTATATAACTAAACTATTGTTGTATTGTAAAATAAACAAGGTTTTCAAAATGTTTAAGAAGCTTCATTTAAAATTAAATTAAAATGTTGATCTTATGCCGCCGACCCGCTCAGCCCACTGCTGGTCTGGGGTTCTGTTCACCTAGGCCGGCAGCGGGCTGAGTGGGGCCTGCGGCCGGGACCCCGGCTGGCAAGGGTCCAGCAGCCAGAACCCCAGACCGGCAGCGGGCTGTGCAGGGCCGGCAGCCAGGACCCCAGACCGGCAGTGAGCTGAGCAGCTCAGCCCGCTGCCGCTCAGGGGTTCCATCCGCCGGCTCCTGCCAGCCGGGATCCCGGCTGCCGGACCCGCTTAGCCCGCTGCCGGTCTGGGGTCCCAGCCCTGCCCACATATAGTGGGGACCTACCTTCTCCCTGGTTCTGGCCCATTCTCTTCCTCTCTCTGCACTGATCTGAGGGTGGGAGTGCACNAGGGGGGTGAAGGAGTCAAGCAGAGGGCTGGGTGTGTGTGAAGGGGGTACAGGGCTCAGGGCAGGGACCTAGGGGGTGTGCAGGGCTCAGGGCAGGGGTCTGGGGGTGTGTGCGGGACGCAGGGCTCAAGGCAGAGGGCTGGGTGTGTGTGGGGGGGGCTCAGGGGATGAGTCTGGGGGTGTGCGGGGCACAGGGCTCAGGGCAGAGGGCTGGGTGTGTGTGAGGGGGTGTCAGGGCAGAAGGGGTGCGAGGGGGGGTCAGGGCAGGGGGCTGGA
This sequence comes from Platysternon megacephalum, assembly GCA_003942145.1. NCBI lineage: Eukaryota > Metazoa > Chordata > Testudines > Platysternidae > Platysternon > Platysternon megacephalum. Next base: position 7,374,521 of record QXTE01000060.1, on the reverse strand, counting down.
GGGGATATGCCCCCATTCCACCCCCTCCTTCCCCAAGGCCCTGCCCCCGCTTCTTCTCTGCCTCCGACGGGAGCAGAGCAGGCTGACTCTGCTCCTTCCTGACCCCCTCCCTTGCAAGGGCCATCAGCTGATCGACCGGCAGGGAGGGAGAGCCGGAGGAGGGGCAGGAACCCAGCACACTGCCGGAAGAGGCAGGGGAGCCGGCAGGACCCAGCTTCTGCCCCCGTGGGAGGGGACGGGGGGGCGGAGAAGAGCGGGCCGGGCTGGGCAGGATTTTTAATGGCACGCTGCTGCGTGTGCCATTAAAAATTGGCTCCTGTGCCGTCTTTGGCACGCGTGCCATAGATTGCCAACCCCTGGCTTATAACTTTCTGAAAATTACTGTTTAAAACTGAAATTCTTACGCCCACAGGTGAACTTGTTTTTTGGAAAATTTGGCTAAATTACTGTTGAGCTGTAAGGGCCCACTCCTGCAAAAACTTCTACATGTTCTTAACTTTATTTCTGAGAGTAATCCTATTGATAACTGTCATCAAGACCACTCATGGTAGTAAAATTAAGCATGCACTTAAGTGTTTGCAGAATTGGGGCTTTGTATTTTCTACCTGCTCTTACTCAGGAACTAATGCTTCAATATGCAGTATCAGTCTATTAGACAAAGAAGATAGTGGAGTAGATTGTAATTTAAATCAAAGAGCAAAAATTGCCAGCAGCATTTTCTCTTACCATGTGCTTACACTAATGTTTCAGGACCTGCTGTAACTCCTACCTCTTATGCTACAGGTGATGGGGCAAATCAAGTCAGAGCAAGCGGACATGCAACACTCAGTTCTCCCTCAACCTGAAAAGGAAGGAAAGCTTCATGAAAACCTCTGAGTGGGAAAAAAAAATCAGATACTGTAAATGGAAGCCCTGGATACTTACATAAAAGCTGTGCTGGTCTGCATCACACATGAATATCTACTGCTGAAAAACTGGTGAAAGATGACAAATTGCTTTTTGGTTGAAGAAACAAGTAAGAGCCAGAAATGATGCAGGGGATCCCAGATGAGCAAGGAAAATCAAATCATACTCTTTTTTTTTTTGTAGAAAACTTACCAGCCATCCTAAATTTAAATCTGAAAGATGATTTTATGTGGAAAAGTCCTAACTCGTTTTCAGTTAGTAGTCCCAAAAAGGTTGGAAACACTGTTTTAAAAATTGCTCCCAGTCAATAGGACCATGAAAGACTAATGCAGGCAGCTTGTGAAATTAAGAATCTCTAAAATAAACAATGCTAATAGTTATTTTCCCCTGCCATAACCCAGCCTATTTCAGTTAGATAGAATCCTAAAGGCCAAACTGACCTTCAATGCTTGCATAGCTCCCATTAATAGGAAATGCAGGTCATGTCTGAAGGAGCAATATGGCTATAAAACTCAACAGAGAGCAAAAGTGATGCAATGGAAATAACTACAAGCCAATAGAAAGAGGTTTCTTTAAAACAGATCTATTTTTCAGCTCCAGTAGCCCAGTGAAAATGCAATATAAACATTAACCAGAGAACACTTTCTTATAAAAATATTAAACTAATAGATTGCAATACCTTAACACTAAATCTCAACACACTTTTCCTAATACAAATACCATAAACTTGTTACACTATTCCCTAAGGGCTAGAGCCACAAAAGTACTTAGGTGCCTAAACCCCAGGCAATCCACAATATCCCTGCTTGGCTGCTGCCTAATCCTGTAGGTATCACCACTCACTTGGTATCTAAATTTCTGCTGTAAAAGTTCCCCAGGCACCTATGTCTCTCCCTCTGGGTACGTGGACTGCTGTTTCATTCTAGGCATGTAGATGCCTGTCTCCCACCTAAGCCCCATTGCATGCCACAAACGGGGGAAGACAGGTGTGCCTCCACCTATCTCGTCTACAGGGCCTGATGTGGTAACCGTGGGCAGCTGCTGCCTAACTCCATACAAAAATGGCCAGAAGATGCCCTCCCTTGTTACCTGTAGCCTACTGGTTAGGGTATAAAGTTAGGCTGTGGGTAACTGCTGGTTCAATTCTCCCCTCTACCTGATAAGAAGAGAGATTTGAACAGATATCTGCCACCTCTCAGGTGAGTGCCCAACCACCAGGCTATGGTATAATCTAGTGGTTCCCAGACTTGTTCCGCCGCTTGTACAGGGAAAGCCCCTGGTGGTCCAGGCCAGTTTGTTTACCTGCCACGTCCGCAGGTTCAGCCGATCGCAGCTCCCACTGGCTGTGGTTCGCTGCTCCAGGCCAATGGGAGCTGCTGGAAGTGGCGCGGGCCGAGGGACTTACTGGCCGCCGCTTCCAGCAGCTCCCATTGGCCTGGAGCAGCGAACCGCGGCCAGTGGGAGCCGCGATCGGCCGAACCTGTGGACGCGGCAGGTACACAAACCGGCATGACCCGCCAGGGGCTTTCCCTGCACAAGCGGTGGAACAAGTTTGGGAACCACTGATATAATCTGATGTGGGGCTTTCTCAATTTCTGCCATTGAAGTTGTTCTACTTTAATTAAATGTTAATTGTGTCAGAAATAGTGAGATCCACTCTAATGTAGTGGTTAGGGCATGACCCTGAGGGGTGAGGCCCCACTATTCAAATCCCCTTTTATCAGGCAGAGGGGAGAATTCAACTTGGGGTCTCCCAAATAAGTACCCTTAGGGTACGTCTACATTACCCGCCCGGATCGGCGGGTAGCAATCGATATATCGCGTCTCGTCTGGACGCGATATATCGATCCCCGAACGCGCTCCCATCGATTCCGGAACTCTACCAGGGCGAGCGGCAGTAGCAGAGTCGATGTGGGAGCCGCGGCCGTCGATCCCGCGCCGTGAGGACGGGAGGTAAGTCGAAATAAGATACTTCAGCTACGCTATTCCTGTAGCTGAAGTTGCGTATCTTATATCGACACCCCCCCCCTAGTGTGGACCAGGCCTAAGTAACCACTGGACTAAATGCTCTGAGGGTGGGACTTCTGCTTCTCCACTCCCCGTCCCTCCCATTTTGAGTGGAGTTAGGCAGGTGCCTAACTCAATCTTGGAAGAAACTGTTTAGGTTTCTAAACTGCCTGACTCCAGGAAAGGGGTTCCCAGCTGCGGATCCCAAGCAGAGATAAGTGCCTCCCTGAAGCTCAGACTCAGAAGCCAAACTCCGTGAGAGGGAGGGGGCTTACGATGCACCCCTAGCATTGACATCTCCCATTGGCTATCTTAGGCAGTTCCTTGCCTAGTGTGTTGGCTTTTGTGGCTTGCAGTCTAAGGCACTTCTCTCTCCCTATTCTTTGTATAGGGAGCCTAGATTCCTAACTCAGATTTTGTGGATCTCATTGTTGTTCAGTGATTTTTTTCTTAGTGCCTAAAAGTTAGACATTGTAATACCTAAGGCCCAGATCCACAAAGGGATTTAGGTATTGCAATCCACTCTCTCTCGCTCTTTCTGGCCCAGTGCATGTTTAATTATACACAGTGGAACAGATTCAACAGGAGAGAGGCCTGCTCGAGAAAACCCCATAGCTCAGTGGTTAGGGTACTCTTCCCCCCCCCCCCCCCGACCTCCCCAAAAGGCGAGAACCCTGGGTTCAAATCCATTTTCCACAGCAGGCAGGGGAGTTGAAACTGGGTCTCCCACACCGTGGGTAGGTGGGCTAAAGGTTATAAGAGGGGTGACAACAGCTCTTCCTATTTGTGAGAAGGAACTTAGGTGCCTAATTCCTGGAGATGGGTCATGGCTGTGAATCTCAAATGGAGGGACATGTTTCCCTCTGGCCTCAATTTAAGTGCCTAAATCTCTTTGGGTGGTGCTTAGGCCCACACCCCCTCATTGGCATTCTCTATTGGCTATTTTAGGCTCAACATGCTGGCTTCTGTGAATCCCATTCTTAGGGCTTGTCTACACTTAAAATGCCACATCAGTACAAATGCGCTGCTGCAGCTGCACGCTTCAGTGTAGACACTACCTACGCCAACAGGAAGGATTCTTCTGTCAGCAGAGGTAATCCACATCCATGACAGGCAGTAGCTAGATCGACGGGAGAATTCTCATTGTCTAGGAGACTTAGGTCGGTTTAACAACGCCGCTCAGGGGTGTGGATTTTTCACATCCCTGACCGATGCAGTTAAACTGACCTAATTTTCTAGTGCAGACCAGGCTTTAGGCACCTAACTCTCTCCATGCATTACCTAAAGAGCCTAGGCAACTAACTGAGGCCTGTGGATTCCAATAGCCACTAGGTCCCCTCTGGTTAGGCCGGAGCTTCCACAGGCCAAGAATTTAAGAACAGACAGTTGGAGTCCAACCACTATGGAACCTTTTTATTCTATCATCCAACCCTTACCTCTTAAAGAGGCACATTTCATCTAGTGATTATCTTAAACATATTCTGGAATGTTTCCAAAACCAGGGCTGTATATAACCATCAACTGTGCATGTCAAAAAATATTGAGAAGCGTGATTCTGCAAATACATGTTCATGGTCTGTTTTAAAATCAACATCTGTAGAAGTCTATATAGATTCTGAACTTGCATGGCTTGTCTCTCATCTTCAGTAAATCCTTATGAAGAGACAAACTTCCAAAACCAGTGATTTGGAAGCATAGATACTTACAGTGGCCCTTTTAAAAAGACCCGAGTTTCCTCCTGGAAAGAGAGTCTACCGCAGTGACATATACCAGGAACAACAGGTAGCAAGGACTTTTACAATTATAGAAAAGAAAATAACTCAGATTATGTGCTATACTAATTGGAAAGGGGAGCACAAGTGCTGAATGAGGAAGCTTGGAAGGAAAACATAGATGGAATCATTAGAAAAAAAGGGGACAAACAACTGCTGATGTTCTTAGAGTAGCAAATCTAGCAGAGAACTATCTAATTTTATATCTGTAAAGCACTTAGCACATTTTTGGGTGATGTAAACGATTTTAAAAGCTTTACATTGTTTCAAAAAAAAATTAGAAGATTTATTGTTTACTGTGATTCTAATATTTTCTTCACTCAGGTTTTGATTTGAAGACTAGATTTTTAAAGAGGACATTGAAATGAGCAATTTAGAAACGTATGCAAGCAAAAATGTGTGTGCAGGGTGGATAAAAATCAATGATTTAAAAAAAATAATAAAAAAAATCGGACTTTTTTATTTAAATTGATTTTTTTGATAAAATGCTTTTTGAGGAAAATACCTATCTAAAGATAGTTTTAATTAAGATACATTATAGCTCAAAGATATCTCATCATGGAATAGGGATTATAAATTCTAATTCTATAGTATGAGAATATATATTCATGTAATGTTTTAAGAAAAGTTTTGTAAATGAGTTTCAATAGTTCATGGATTAGGGACACAATCATATGGAGTTCCAGGGGCTTCTGTATAGATTATTTAGGTTAATCTTTCTATCTACCCAATGAGACTCAGTGCTCAGTCTAGAAGATACCATCAGAGATTATTAGTTTTGCAGTTCTCAAACTGTGGATTTGTGTCTCCAGAGATAACATGCTTGTTAACAGCAAAAATGTTTTTAAATAAATAAATAAATATATAGAGGTGAGAAATAACAGACCTCAACCTTATTGTCCCTCTGCAAATTTGTGTACACAGAGTCAATCCCTTACCTCTCTCTAAAAGTGCAAAGTTTCAAAAAGTTCAATGAACAGAAGATTGTTGGGGGTGGAATAGATCTGGACAAGGAGAAGAAGTCTGGAGATAAATGTGAGAAGGGAGGGACAGGCAGTAGAAACAAAAGTGATACTGTTTGAGCAGCATATTCCAGAAGTCTTGAGGTCTTTCTGAATATAGGCTTCATTGATTTGAGATCTACCATACCATTCTCTCACTAGAAGGGAAAACCTATAATGGCAGCAGGCTGTAAAAGAGACCCAGTTTGGGAATAAGAACCATTCAAGTAATATATGTTTCCTGATATGGTTTTAAAGAAAGTCACACCAGTGAACTGGTGGAAGTCACTTAAGCAGAGACTCAGAGACTGTCAGGGCCTGCGCTTCCACTAGGCGACCCTAGGCGGTCGCCTAGGGCGGCAGGATTTGGGGGGCGTCATTTTGCCGCCCTTGGCGGAAATTCGGCGGCGGGGGGTCCTTCCGCTCCGGGTCTTTGGCGGAAATTCGGCGGCAGGTCCTTCACTCGCTCCGGGATCCGCCGCCGAAGTGCCCCGAAGACACGGAGCGGAAGGACCCCCGCCACCGAAGACCCCAGGCCCCTGAATGCTCAGAGGAGGAGCGCTGCTGCCTAGGGCGGCAAAAACCCTGGCGCTGCTCCTGGAGACTGTTTAGTGATAATCTCACTTTTAACAGCAGTAGCTTCTTCTGCTGGTGTAGAAAGAATATTTTCTTCCTTTGGACTAATTCATTCCAAATTGAGAAATCGTTCGGGACCTGAAAAAGCAGGAAAGCTTGTTTTTCTTTTTCAGATTATGAACAAACAGGAAAATGAAGGTGAAGACGACTGTTAGCTGCAGAAGTCAATATTTTAAGTTTCTTATGTTGACCTGGCTGACATAGTCAATTTAATTTTTGTGGTTTTTTTTAAATATTTCATTTATTTTAATTAAAAACAATTTTAACAAAAACAAACCTGATTTTAAAAAACTTGAATGTTTAACTCAATTCAAAAATTCATATGTTTGTTTTGTTAAAATATTACGTTTGCTGTTGAAGAAAAAAATCCAGAATACATAACGTTGTTGATTTAGTTAAATAAAACAATTTAAATGTCTGTCTGGTGATGTTCTCCTCCTAATACAGCATGGCAAGAAAATCTTCCAAATATTAATGATTAACCTGTTGAATTGGAGATAGTTCACCTCCCAATGACTTCATAAATATCTGCTTCAATTACCTTTGGTAAATGAAATAAACAATCATTCATTTTCTGATATAGCTGTAAAACTAATCTGAAAAGTTTTCAAAATAAATCACTTAAAAAATGTATAGTGTGTACCTGCTAAAAATGAAATCTACATCTATCTCTGAGTTGAGAAGAATATATATTAAGGTTATAACAACAAGAATGCACTTTTATGTAGAAATCCATGATTAAATTGAGTCTTCCTGACTAGTGATTTAAATCAGGATTTAAATCAATTTGATTTAAATCAAATCCACCCTGAAAAAACTAGAATCGTTTTCAGAAGCCCTGTTCCAACTGGAAAATATCACTGCCTAATGACTTGCTTTACTCTTTGGAGTATCTTTCCAGTTGAATTAAATGCTCTCTACATAAAAATCTCACTACCTGACGTATGTGTCAAAAGCCCTAATCCTGCAATGAGCTCTGTATGGGTAACTCCCTGTGCCTGGGCAGATTTGACTGCAATGGGGTTCCACATACTTGCAGGGGTTTGTCTCTACAGAACTAAATGCAGGATCAGAACCTTATGGAGTAATGCTAAAACAAGACTTTCTTCTACCCCATATATAATGATTGCACACTACATTGATCAGCTCCCTTCTGGAGCTGCAGTAACCTGCTGCACACAAGTGTGGCTGTACACTGACTTAACTGAGGCTGAGATGGCAACAATTATATAGAAAGTGCCATACGTGCTGATCATCTTATTGTGACATCTATAGAGTATGCATGCGCAAGTACAGTATCTGCCTGCAAAAATGTGTCACTTTGAAAAACTAGTCTAGAAGATTACATAAAGATATTTGTGCTGCATATATTAAAAATACAGTTGCACAGTTATAGGATCCAAAACAGACTATGGCCAGTCCATCTGTAATGCCTTGAGGACAATACGTCTGTCTCTTCCCTATACGTTCTTAACTTTTTGTGCCAAAGAAAGTGCATGTTCAACAAAAAAACAACCTTCTTTTCTCCAATCTGAAAAAATGTATGTGCAAAATATATGTCTGACAGCTGCTTCCAATTAAATACAGTATGCAAAGGGTGCGGCCGAGACAGGCATATTGAGTGGCCTGCTCACCCCCTATGGGCTGTCCTGCATCACAGCCAAAACCCTCCCCTGAAACACCCTGCCCTCAGTCTCTGGATAGCCAGGGTGACGCGCAGCTATGAATACAGACTAATATATGACTATTATACAGAACAGCTTTATACCCTGCCTCCATAACACCGCAACTCCACCCCTCCCATCCTCACACCACTCACCTCAGGCACATCGGCACCTCCTCCCCACCGCGAGCCGGGCCACCCCTCGTCCCCCGCCCGCCAGTGGTGCACCACGTGGCTACCCTGGAGATCCGGGTTACCGGTGGGCGGGGCCGGACGGGTGGAGGGCGGAGCCCGGGCCGGGACAGCGCGTGGACTCCACCTTCCACCGAGCGAGGCGCAGGAGACGCGTTCGCGCGCCGGAGCTGTTACCACCCTTTCCCCCCCACCCCGCGAGGAAGCCGCCGCCCCCGGCCGGCCATGGAGACGCGGCGCTGAGGAAGTCTCCGGAGGCAGCGGCGTGCGGGAGACGCGGCGCTCAGGAGCAGCGCCGGGGGGCGGCGGAGGGGTCCCACCAGGCGGCCCTGTGTGTCACTGCCTCGCGCTGCGCCCGGAGCGGGGCTCCCGGCGGCCGCGGGAGGGGGCCGAGGCGGCGGCGGCGAGCGGGGCGATTCTCCTGCGCCGCGGGCCAGTTTCAGGCGGGAGCGGCCGCAGGCGCCGGGACTCGGGGTCTCCGCAGCCGCCGCTGCGAGCCGGGAGGCGGACCCGGTTTCAGCCGCGCCTGAACTTTGCGGGAGGGACGGAGCTTCCCTCCCCACCCCCGCCGGACACCGGCGGAGTCACCCCGCTGATCGCTCCTCGCCTCGCACCTGGTGCCCCCCGGCCGGGCCGCGCGGACTCTGCGCTGTGACCAGAGCAGGGGCTGCTCCTTTCCCCAGTAGCGGCTTCCCGGGGCCGGGGGGCTCGGCACTCTCCGGGCGGCTGCTGGTACGTCTCCCGGGTGTGAGCGGCGGACTGAGTGCCGAGGTGAGTGAGGCTTTGGGGAGGGGGCTGCTTCTACCCCCCCCCCCCCCGTCCGGGGCCGAGCGGGGGCCGCTGGCTCGGGCGCTCACCCTCCTTGAGGAAGCGAGTCAGTGAAAAGAAGAAACTGGTTCTCGTTGGTTCCCCTCGTCATTGCCGGGGAACCTCAACAGCCGCTGCTCGTAACCGCCGGGGGAGCGGAGGCAGCCGAGCCGAGCCGCTCCGCGGTGCCTCTCCGGTCCGCTGGGGTGAAAAAAGCCCACTCGCCCCTTGACTGGGGCTTGCAGGAGTGCTCCTGTGAGAAGGGGACCGGGGGCGTGTAGGGAATGGGGGACTTGTTACTACGGGCACGGAACTTGTTCTGTGCCCGGGGTCAGGAGAGTAACAGCTGCATCCCCCAGCTCTTCCCCTCTGCACCACTGTCACATGAAGTTTGCTCACTTAATGGTTATTACATAATGTGTGACTAATATTTCAGACTCTCTTATCCAGTGGACTCTGAGGCAGGTTTGTTTTATTTCCTTTTAATTCATAAAGTTGAAGAGGATAAAAAAATCTAACGCGTTTGTTTTTGGCAGTTGCTTTAAAACAAGTTAGTTTGCATGTGACCCCACTGATTATTTTAATAGTGGGTGAGTATTTTTAAGAAACATGGACCTTTCTTCTTTCCCCAGACTTATTACTAAATATGGCCAAATCTTTTAGATCACAGTAGCTCGTTGCTTTCAGCAGCATCCAGAACCTGTAACTGCTATACGTCTGGGGGTGAGACACCAAATAAAGGCTGTCTTTCTGTGCAGCAGCTGCTTTGGAAAATATTTTTTGTGGCAGTGAAAAAAGTGAACCAGAATTTTCTGTTCTCTGTATAAATTGTGTTGGTGCTATATGAACTGTAAATTTACAGCAACCAACAGCTGTGCAAACCAAAACGATGTAACTAGCTATGTATTTTATACACTCTCTTACTCCTCACTGGGGATCCTTTGCAAAAACAGTGGCAACTGTTCTGCCTGTTACATTTCTGACTTAGGGCACCAGAGAATCCATTTTTATTGCAAAAGCTTGTTCATACTGGAGGAAGCGTTTCACTTCCCACTGCCGGCTTCATCGTTTTCTGGGGTTTGGAATTTTATTCAGGTTCTTCATTTAGTGCTGGATTGTTACATTTTAGTAAATGGTTTTGGTAAGGCTGTATAAGATTTCAATATATATTTATCAGTTTTGTGACGTTGGCTACAAAATCTGAACACAGGTCAGCAGGTAAACATTTTTAGAACCAGTGGTGTTAGTAATATTGTAGATGCACAGTTAACAGGAGGTGATGTGAATGATATCCTTGAAGCTTTTTCAGCACAGCAAGGGCATGCATCACTTATGATCTGAGACTTCTGGGATCCAGGAGCTAGAGTGTTCTTGGAATTTTATTATTGAGCACTGTTTTCAGACTGGTAGATTATACAAATAAAGATACTTGAGATGGGCAGTACACTTTAGAGATGTAAATACGTGTCGTGGAAATTCCATAAGTATGTATGACAGGCATTCACTGGTTCAGTTTTGAGGTGGTGCAGCTGTTTTACATATACACTTTTTAAAATGTCCCTGTCATCTCAAATTAGATTTGTTGAAAGGTATCATGGGAACAACTCGTTTTTGAAAGTAGTTAGCCAGAAGGTGGTGGTGAATCTTGTGTGCCAAACTGTTGTGCTGGCAGAACAGAATGCTGCTATCTTGTCAGTGAAGGCTATTTGTGTTTGCTACCCTTTCATTTGGCAAGGCTAGTATTCAAGAGCCCATGTATATGTAAACCTGCATGTTACATTATTTCCCTTTTACGAACCTTCAATTGTTCTTTATTTCCCTGGGAAAATAAGAATAAAAAGTGTGTATTGATGGGTGCACGTCTAATAAATCTTAGATCACTTATTTTAATTACACTAAACGTTTGATTAATTCAAGTTTTTTATCAGTTAAATATAAAAATTGAGTGGTTTTGTATATTAAATTTGTTTTAGTGAGATTAGTACTGGTGAAAGGTATTGGGTTAACAGCAGGCTGAAGTCATCAGTTCACAGCACCAAGACAGTATAGACATCAACACTGCAGTCTTCTCCAAGTTGCTTTGTCAATGCACTTCTACAATGAACTGCAAGGATGATCTCCACATGCCTGGTTGCTGTAATCCAGGGGTGGGCAAACTTTTTGGCCCGAGGGCCACATCGGGGTTGCGAAATGGTATGGAGGGCCGGGTAGGGAAGGCTGTGCCTCCCCAAACAGCCTGGCCCCTGCCCCCATCCACCCTGCCCCCATCAGAGCCCCCAACCCATCCAACCCCCCCTGCTCCTTGTCCCCTGACTGCCGCCCCTCTGGGACCCTGCCCCCTATCCATCTCCCCCCCCCCCGACTCCCCTGACCCCCCCGACCCCTATCCACACCCCTGCCACCTGACAGCCCCCCCGGGACTCCCACGCCTATCCCACCACCCCATCCCCTGACCGCCTCCCAGGACCCCCTAACCGCTCCCTGGAACCCCACCCCCTATCCAACTGCTCCCTGTCCCCTGACTGCCCCCAGGACACCCTGCCCCTAATCACCCCCCGGGACCCCACCCCCTTACCATGCCGCTCAGAGCGGCAGGACTGGCTTATTGGAAAGCCTGGGAGGTGGGCGGGGTGCAAGCTACGCAGTCTGGCAGGAGCGGCGGGCCAGAGTGCTCCCTGTGCGGCAGTGTGGCTGCGGGGGAGCGGGGACAGTGGGGGCGGGGCTGGGGGCTAGTGTCCGCAGTTGGGAGCTCAGGGGCTGGGCAGGATGGTCCCGCGGGCCGTGGTTTGCCCACCTCTACTGTAATCAAACACAACTCCTTTTGAATTCAGTAGGAATTTTGTGAGAGTGCACTGGATAGGATTTGGCCTAGAAATTAAAATTAGAATCTGACTCTCTCTACTTCTTGAAAAGTGTTCATTTGAATATCTCTATTTTCTAGAACCATAGAAGTTTGTAATGGCATTAATATTATAATATTGCCATAATATTGGGTTAGGTGACTATTTTAACTGACAGTATAAAAATACTATTGCTTCTTTAAAATTCTGAATTCTCATCTTAGTCTTTTATCCTCGTTATTACTAGCAAATATCCAATGTGTTCACGTCGATCTCCTAAAAGTAATTACTTAACTATTGCACATTCATCCTTAATTTGTGGAATGAAGTCTCTTAATTCAGTAAGGTCTCTGAATATCTTCCAGGATTTTAGGAAAGTGTAAGGAGCTAGCAATTTCAGTGTATTAACTGATGCTTGAAAATTTAAAAAGCTTAAGACATACGAAAACCACATTTTCAGGATGGAAGTAATACTTTAAAAAATGGTACTTCAGTTAATGAAGGTGAAGGTTGGAAAACTTCGCAGGATTCCTATGTGTGTGTTAAACTCTTGCCGATAGCTCGCAATCCAGATTCTCATATATCTTGATACATCAATTTTACCTTCAAGTTTTTAGTACGTGTTTTAGTCCAGTAGTGCTGCTAGAGTTCAGGGCCTGTTGATCCTTAAATTTTCTTTACAAGTTTTTCAACAGTTCTATTTAAATTCGCATGTCTCAGACAGTAACCGGCACAAGATGCCTTATAGGAAATGTAACAAACCTCACTGTAAGCACATGTGGGATAATGTGTGCCAGTTAACATCTCATCCTGCTGTAGTAGTAATAGATTTGGCTTAAACCCTGAAGAATGTGGGGTTTTATATCCCTTTCAAAAATTTTAGCAGTAACTATTAACTGGATATGCACATAAATGTCCAGTCCCTCTTTAGATCTTCCTACATTTTGGCCTCAATGACATATGGCATTGAGTTCTGACCTTTAATTTTGTGTAGTGTGAATAAGTAGTCCTTTTTATGAGAGTTGAATTTGTTGCCTTTCATTTTCACTAAACATCCCCTAGCCTTGTGTAAACGGCTCATAAATGTGTGTACTTATATCATGTCCCTTTTTTAGTCTCCTTTTTAAGGTAAACAGTTCCAATGTTTCTAAGCTCTTCATAAGAGTTTTTCTGTGCCCAGCTCATTTTTGTCAGCCTTTTTTGAACCTCTTGTTATTCTGCAATATCCTGTTTGCTAGTGCATGCAATATTCCAGATGATAGCCATTAATTTATATAATGACATTATTTCAATTTATTTTCTCTGTCACATTCATGGGGCATCCTAATATCTTATTTGTCTTTTTTTTTTTAGTAGTTTCACATTGTGCAGAGGTCTTCCTTGAGCCGTCCAGAGATGCTCAGGTCCTTTTCCTGGGCTGATAGTTAAATTAGAACTCTGTGGATTGTATTAATAATTCAGTTTTTTCTCTTATTACTTTGCATTTATTGACGTTGAACTTCATCTGCCATCTGTGTTGTCTGTTCACCTAACTTGGTTAAGATCTCTCTGAATTTCCTCAGTCTTCTCTGACTTTAACTAACCTAAATAATTTTGTCATCTGTAGGCTTTGCTATATCACTCCTTACCCCTTCTTCAGGATTGTTAATAAATACACCTCTACCCTGATATAACACGAATTCGGATATAATGCGGTAAAGCAGCGCTCTGGGGTGGGGGCTGTGCACTCCGGCGGATCAAAGCAAGTTCGATATAACGCGGTTTCACCTATAACGTGGTAAGATTTTTTTTGGCTCCCGAGGACAGCGTTATATCGGGGTAGAGGTGTATATTAAACACTGCTCCTAATGTATATCTGCCCAGTGTTAACCTTTTGCCCTGTTTAAATTTGTCCAGTTATTCATAGTCTTAGCTTCCTATTTCTTATCTAGGAATAAAACAAGCTATTAAAACAATAATTCTTGTGTGAAATCAGCTTCTGCAGTATTGTAATCAAACAAACGGTTTTACTTGATAACTTTCTAAATGTAATTCTCCAAAATAAAACATGCATAAACCATGTGACTTGTGACATCATAAAGGTATTGTGATATGCCCTTCTTCCAGTTCCCCTGAAGTCTTTTTTCTTTTATAATTGATCAAATTTATTCCATTATGTGGAATAGGCCCATCATAAAATCAAAGAAATTGATAGTTTGTTAGTATATTAAAGAGCTGGTTAACATTTCCATTACTCGCTTTTTTGATTATTTAAATATATGGGTTTACGCAATAGAGTACAAAGATTCTTAAAGGACATCTACTTTCACCGAAAATAGAAACCGCTGACTTTCAAAATTGCATAAATATTTTTATATATTCCTATAATAGCTCTGAACTCCTTCAGGAGTTTTAATACATTCAAATGAAGGTCTGACTCTAATCCACTAACAGGTATTTGTTTATATTCTGAAACCCTGGACTATGTAGGTGACCAAGAGCAGTTTATACTTCCATAAAGGAAGTTTTAATTCTTGATCTCTTGTCCCTTTGGTTGGAGGGCCTGGGGAACTGAGTATCTGGTTTAGTGCTCCTTGTGGTTGATTTTTAAAAGATGCTGTCAATGTGAAATCAGTCAAAATAAATAAAACATTTCAGGTTCATATATTAACATTGATTCCTCTCCCAGTTTTTGTGGCAGTACAATCACATTTTCCAGTTCTTACAACTTTTTTTCCTCCCTTCTGTGACTATGGGAGAACGCAAACAGTAGAAACTGACTGTACAGGGGAAATAGTGAGGCAGATAATACAAAACTATTTGTGAAATAGCAAACTTTTATCTTTCAGTTACAATAAGCTTGGGTTGACTACGATTTTTATTCTTGACCCAAAACCCTAAATAGCCTGGATCTCCTGATCTGAGACCAACTCACTCCCTGTGACGTTCAGGTGAAGTTGCAGTCAGTGGAGGAACTTGAGATGCATGTCTTTGGAACTCACTTCCCACCTTTGTCTGTATTAGCCAGTGTTTAACTTTCAGGGTGTGGTGAGAGGCTTATCTCTCTTCCCTGGCCCTTAATTAGGTGGGTAGCAGTGGGAGATGTTAAATAAAACTTTCGTTTTATAAGGTATTTGATCTTGGAGTAACTGATGGGTCTGTTATTGTTTTTTGCAAGATTCTTAATAGTGCCCAGAGCCTTGGATAGAGGCTTTTTCATTGTAGGATAGTAATAATTGAAATACATCAGTATACACTTGTAGGGTAAAAAGAATCTTGGAAAAGTGTGATCTCTAAGTTGACAATGTCCCTTTAAAGGAGAATTGTTCAGCTCCAGAAACTTCTTTTGCAACTAACTGGAAGGGTAGCTTTACCACAGAGTGTGACAGTGATGGAGGAAGATTATGTAAACTGAGAAACTATTATTGGGTCTCAGGCAGCAACTTAAAACGCTTGTGCAGGGAGGGGAATCAAGTACTGTAACACAAGGGCTTCCAAACAGTGGGTGAGTTGATTTGACTTTCGTTACAGTACGCTGACATTAATTAAGGACAGCGTTATCCGGAAGAAACCACACCAGCATACTAACAAATACATATGCTGTGGCAGGCTGACGTTTTAAAAATCTTTTTAAAATATTGAACGGGCTAGTACTTGAATGGTTAGTGTTTATCTTGTTAGATGATCAATAGGCTTTAAAATGCCTTAATCTTTACTCTTGTTCTGCTCTTCTGAAATGTCCAGTGGGTAGATGCTGTGGGTGAAGATCTTGGCTATGCTACTGTTCTTACCCAGGAGTGCCAATAGGAATAGTCTTTCACACTGCTGCTCTTGCTGAGCTTCCATAGAAGCCCTGGATGCAGGACCAGCAGCAATTGCAGCTGCTGAGGGCACTCTTTGTAAAGTGAGGAAAAGGAAGCATTTTCTTTCTTCCATCAATAAACCATATTGGTATGAACAGAACATTTTGTAGCCTTGTTTGCTTCAGGAAATATTGAAAAACAAGGAAAAATGACTGTGCCTACCATTATTTTAGCTGAACAGGAGTTAATATATTTTTTATTTTTGCAGCTCTAATGTAGATGAGGATCCAGCAGCAGACCTTGTTTATCTCACAGCATTTAACTTGCTTTTTAGGTTGTCCTTAGATTTTAACAGATTCAATTAACAGTAATAAAAATGTAGGAAGCTGTTGTAGTCTTAAGAGCTTCCACCTGTGCTAACTCTGGTTCAGTTGCATAGGTGGTAGAATCACTTGAGATGTTTTTGTGAAATTTCCTAATGTAGACCGATTGAGTAACCACTGTTCTTGCTTCTTATTTGCTATTTGTATCAGTGTGAAACTTACTAGGATCACATCCATGTCACTGTTGCTTAATTCCTGTGGTCATAACTTCTCATATGAGAAAATTTCTGACTTGTGATTGGTGGAGTTATATGACAAATCAGTTTCTGTCATCATAAACCTATAGTGTAGAACAAGAGCCATTGAGATTGTAGAAATTTGATACAGCTGTGACTCAGGTCAATAACTTGAGGTCACGTTTGACTTTATTTCTCTTGAATCATACATCACAGTAGAGTTCAAGTCTTGCAGGTGCTTCCTACAGAAAGGTGCTTGAATCTGACCTTTTTTTCCTATCAAATTATTTGACCCTCAGCACTGCAGTGTATGAATGCCTTACTTTCAACACCTCTGTGAGATACAGCTATGTTATCCTCATTTTACAGAAGGGAAAACCTAATTTAAGGAACCTGTCTGAGACCATACAAAGTCTGTTGTAGAGCCTTGGAACGGAACCCAGTTACTGAGTCTCAGTCCGTTAACAAGACCATCCTCCTTGACCGCCTTCTTCATTGCATGAAGTCCAAATTTCTTGTAATCTCTAAGACCCTACATAAATTTGTCCTCCTATTTTTGAATCTAGTCTCCTGTTGTGTTTGGTCTCCTTCAATCCATTCGGCTGGAGAGGCCACCTTTGGGGGCTGTCCCTTTTTGTCTGCTGCTTCCACTATGATCTCCCAGCTTCTCAGTTGTCTTTTAGGCTGAGAAGCTTTGAAAATATTTCAAATATTTCAGGCTTTGATGAACTCACCACCCAAAAACAATAGCAAATTATGTATGGTGTGGTATTGCCACTCATCTGCGCCAGAGAGTGGTGGCTGCTGGTGGCAGTGCTGCTTTCAGAGCTGAAGTAAGGGAGGCATGGTATGGTATTGCCATCCTTACTTCTGTGCTGCTGCTGGCAGAGGCGCTGCCTTCAGAGCTGGGCGGCCGGAGAGAAGTGACTGATGTCCCCCCTCTCCACGGAGCTCTCTCTTCTGCCAACAATATTTTTTCTGATCTTGCAACCCCCTACAATAGACGTGCAATCCACTTTTGGGTTGGGACCCCCAGTTTCAGAAACGCTGCCTTAGAGTATGTGCTAACTACATAGGCTAAACAGTCTCTGTTCCACCTTGTATTTAGCTGTGATGCTCAGAGTATCTTTCCCAGACCTGTAAGAGCTCTGTGTAGCTCGAAAGTGTTTCTCTCACCAACAGAAGTTGGTCAAATAAAAGATATTACCTCATCCACTGTGTCTCTAGACAAATATTGGTAGAGAGGTGTCTCCAGTAGTTGTAGTGCAATTAGCAATAGGGATTTTTAATAGTTGAATTTAATGTCATTTTTAGCCATTATTTCCATAATCACTAAAAAAATGCATTGGATGTACTAGCCTGATTGATTAGGACTGAATGCATGTAACTTCTCAGGAGCTAGTCCTTCTGTTAGATTTTATCCTACAACAGATGGGTTTGTGCACAGCTGCTGGAAGATAAAATATTCTCCATCAGCAACTGCTCTTCTACCCCAGACAATTCCACCCTTTTCTCTCTCCACACACACACACACTTGCTGCCAAACAAATCAGCATAAAAAAATCTTAAGAGATACGTACACTTGGTTTCGAAGCAGTCAGTATTACTCTGCACACAACACATGTGACATAAATCCACAAAAGCAAGGAAATGAAAAGTTACATTGCTGGACAGTGCGCACTTTGTATTCCTTCACCCATGGGCACACACTATCACAACTTCTCCACAACCTTTACTCTGGCCCCTGAGGATGCTAGTTTTCTAAGACCCCTGTATTAGTCCTTTTGTAAACAGCCCTTCACCAAACTACCCTCTTCTAAAAACCAACAGCTACATCAGACATCCACAGTTGCTTGCACTATGGGGGAAAATAACATGATAAAGGGGTGTTTGCAGAAGCGTGAAAGGGGAGAAGAGCTAGGATTGTAGTGTTTGGAATATGATAGTTCAAGTAATGGCAAGGAATTCAAGGTACACCTCTACCTTGATATAACGCTGTCCTTGGGAGCCAAAAAATCTTACTGCGTTATAGGTGAAACCGCGTTATATCGAACTTGGTTTGATCCGCTGGAGTGCGCAGCCCCGCCCCCCCCGGAGCGCTGCTTTACTGCGTTATATTCGAATTTGTGTTATATCCGGTCGTGTTATATCTGGGTAGAGGTGTATATATTTGGAAAGAGGCAGACACAAAGGAGTGGTAGGCCTGAATAGTATGCTGGGATTTTTGTGTTCTTGCAGAATTTCAGGCTTGTCATTTAGGACTGTGCCTACTTATGTTTGAGAATAAACATGCTTGTGAAGTGAAACACACAATGTGTTGCATTGAATAAAAACGGAGTTTTACGTGAAGAAAAGTGGCCTTTTTATTGGGGAAAATTACAACAGCTCTATTGGTAAGCTACAAACTACCACCTTCTCACCTCTGAAATTCCTCCTGAAGATGCTACTTTGTGATGCCTCCAGGAAACTTATTGGGTAGGTTGTCATCTTTTCATTGAATAAATAAATAGTTATTTAGCATGCTGTAGTTCTGGCCTTCCCTGAGTTTCTGTGCAGTCCTATTGATTGCTTTTCCACCTGTGTCCTCTGCACTGCTTTATTTAGCGCGCTCTCTCTCATTTAATTGTGTTTGAAATTAGTCTGTCAGGTCCTCTGGATGAGGACCATGTTTTTATTGGGGGAAAATACTTTGTATGATGTTGGATGCTGTTGAAATCTTTTTTTTTTTTTAAACTTCCAATTTTAAGCATCTCAGGTGTTAGTGATGGATAACTTATATGCAATATATTTGTTGACAGTGTTCCTAAAAATATTTACATCTTAAAGGTAGGTAGTTTTTTCATTGATTTGTGTATATCCAGTGAAATCAGTGTTTGATAAAAATCTAGTCCTTTCAAGACTACACATAATTATGGTTGAGTCTTATACTTAAAGCAGGATTCAACTTTTATGTTCGAAGAGTGAAGAACATCCTCCGCAATTACTCTAAATACACAATTTTCTGAGAATTTTCAGGTAAACCCATTAAATGGGTTCTTGAAGAAATTTGTTACTCAGTGACACTTTTTTTTCCCTCTGTGATCTTAAGAATGAAATAAAGCACTCTTCAATTAGTTAAATATATGCAAAGTTTGAAATCTCATAGGTTACGTTTAAAGAAAGAAGGTTGTCATGCTACTTTATTGGTTACTTTTATGAAAGTGTTATGAATGTAATGGACAGGGCAAAGGCAGCACCTTAATTGGGGCTATTGTGACATGAGGCAATACAACCAGTCCCCTTCCTCTAGAGCTAATTTGCATGCTATAATTCTGTTAGTTGAAATGAGTCAGAGGTATGAGAGGAACTGGACTTGAATGTCGAGTTCTAATTAGCAGGGTGGATGCAAATGAATGATTAAATTAAAAATGTGATTTTTATTACATTTGATTTTTCTAATGAAGGTTTGTTTTAAAAAATAAACCTATTTAAAATTAAGTTTGATATTGACAACCAATGATCAGGCCTAAACTGACTATAATTAAGGCTACGATTTAGTCACAGGTATTTTTAGTAAAAGTCATGGACTGGTCACTGGCAATAAACAAAAAGTCACGTCCCGTGACCTGTCCATGACTTGTACTATAAATACCCCTGACTAAATTGTAGGTGGTGTGGGGGCACTCTGGTGATGCTACTGCTGCTCTGGACGGGCTCTAGCGTGCCACCGTTGCTGCTTGGGCGGCCCTGGGGTCAACCACACCTGCCACTACAGAAGTCCTGGAGGTCCCAGAAAGTCATGACCTCCATGAAAGACTCGTAGCCTTACCTATAATCTATTAAAATCATTTAAATTAAATTTTTAAAAAAAAGCATCTGTGCTGCAATATTTTAAAGGTAGTCAAGCCACTGAACTGGTAGAAATTGCCAGATAAGCACCTGGAACCAGAGTTTGTTGAAAGCAGTAGCCTCTTATGTGGGTGCATAGAGAATATTTTCCTCATGGAGGTTTATTAAGCTAGTTCATTCAACACCTACTTCATTTCCAGTTAAGAAACTATTTGGGAGTTCAAAAAGCAGGAAAGCTTGTTTTCCATTCTACAAATAAAAAATAGATGCGAGAGGATGAGATTTACTAGTTCTAAAATCTTTAAAGATCTGCCTGGTGACCAGAAACAATCAGTTCAATTTACTAACTACAGATGTACTTTGTTTAATCAGTTTTAAATATAAACCATATTTTGATAAACTTTTTTATATATACAGCTCAATTAAAGTAGTTTTGTTTAACTAACAAACTTTGAAAATGCTGTTTATGCATTTTTAATTAAATTTGAATGTCTATCCAAATATAACAAGTAAACAATCTAATCTAGTAAATAAAAAATGCATTATTCACCATTTTCTAACAATAAAAATAATTAATCTGAATAAGTGTGTGTGTAGATGTGTATGTGTGTATATGTGTATATATATGTGTGTGTGTGTGTATATGTGTATATATATGTGTGTATGTGTGTGTGTGTAGATGTGTGTATGTATGTATGTGAGTAGAAAAAAATAAAATAACAGGTAACTGTTGACCCACTGGATCATGGTGTATTTGTAAAAGGTCTAGTCACTTATGGCTGATGAGCAACACAGCTTGTTACAAGTTTCACAGATCCATGTGTTGTCTGAGTTGGAGTTCAAGATTACAGCACACTGCTTTCTTCTTTCTTGCTTTGCTTCCATCCTGTGAATCAAAGTTGCTTCATATTGAGCTGCACCCAGTGCCAGATGTTCCATCCAGATTGAACAGGATTCTGCATACTCCTCCCCCCCCCCCAGCTGTCTACATTAATATTGAGCAACTTCTTATCATTTTTGCACACATTGGGGTACCACCGTAAAGGGCAACCCTGCTTTTTAGAGCTGTCTCGAATCTCACTGTACAAAATATTCTTGGGGATATTATGATCTTCTCCCATTCTCCTGTCATGACCGAGCCATCGCGACAATCTCTTCTTGATGATAGTTTCTAATTGTGTCAATCCTGTGTGCTCCAGCACCTCTGTGTAGGGTATTTTGTCTTACCACTGTAATTCCAGAATCTTATGCAGGCATCTCATGTGAAAGCTGTTGAGTCTCCTGATGTGCCTAGCATATGTAGTCTTGTTTCTCAACCATGGAGCAGGGATGATGGCACGCAAGTCTGATAGTTTGCTTACGCAAGTCTGATAGTTTGTTCACCTTAGTTGATAGTTTGCTGTTATTCCATGCACGTTTCTGTAATAGCCTGCAATTCTTAGCTGCTTTTCCAATTCTGCTATTCAGTTCAGTTGGAAGGTCAAGTTTCCTGCTGATCATAGAACCCAACTAGCAAAAGCTGTTGTTGATGCCAAGAGATTTACCCTCCAGAGTAATGTCAGGCATGGGTTCTTTCACCCTTGTATATGATCAATCTTTTTGAAACTGATTGTCAACCTAAAGCTCTTGCATGATGCAGAAATCTGCCCAAGAGATTTTGCATAAAAGATGCACTGTGGGCAACACAGGAAATCTCTCATAACCAGCTCTTTCACCTTGGTTTTCACTCTAGCCCTTTCAATGTTAAGCAAGCCTCCATCTAGTCTGGTTTGAAGATAAATGCCAGCATTGCTGTTAAGGTATATAATTGCTTAAATAAATGTGTGTAGATATTATGTATCCTTCTGATTAGCAAAAGGAAGAACCAAATTAGTGTGAAGACTATATTTAGCTGCAAAATCAACATGTTTTAATGGTTACAAACCAATGAGAGTGAAAATTTCTTCAGGAAAATAACTAGGTACAAATGCAAATCAAGATTCAAATCAATGATCTAAATCAAGGTTTCCTGCTTGCGGATTTTAATAATGTTTAAAATCAGTCCACCCTGGTTTTGTAATTCTCTTCTGGTTTCTCATCAGTGAAATCTGGGAAACCATTGGAGTCTCATTCTGCTTCTGTCATAAGTTCATTTTTGTGTTCAAAAGGATCTATAACAGTTTTTAATGAATGCTTAAGAGATTTCATAATAATTTAAAAGGTGGTATGTAGTATCTAATTCCGTCATTCTAGAGTTGTAATGTACTTGCAAACTACTTCAGCATGGAGGGTTTCCCTTTTCATTTCCTCCTCAATGTATGGCATTCCCAGTGAACACTTTTTAATTGAAATTGCACCCTTTCTAGGCTTGCTTGTGGGGGTTTTGGCCGCCTTTTTGTTCTGTAAGGGTTTGTTTTGGCAGTTGCACAGTGGCTTGTATATAACATCTTAAGACTCACTTACAAGATGCTAATTTGCAGCAGAGACGATAAATTAGCGTTGCCAGTGTAGACTAGTCCTTAGTATCACTAAGTCTGAAATTCAGATTTCTGGGTGAGTATGAGATTAGTGATGAAAGGCCAGTACAGAGGGCTTTTACACACTACCACTAATGTTGCTCAGGGGTGTGAATAAGCACCCCCTCCTGAACAACGTAAGTTACACTGACCTAAGCGCTGGTGTTGAACACCTTTTGTTGAGGTAGTTTTATTATGCCGACAGGAGAGTTCCTCTCCCATCAGCATATAGCATCTTCAGCACTCCCAGTGCT
Organism: Platysternon megacephalum; assembly: GCA_003942145.1. Classification (NCBI taxonomy): domain Eukaryota; kingdom Metazoa; phylum Chordata; order Testudines; family Platysternidae; genus Platysternon; species Platysternon megacephalum. The sequence goes on along the minus strand of QXTE01000060.1, from coordinate 7,351,779 downwards.
GCGTCGCTGTAACGCTTCTAGTATAGAGTAGCCCTAAGAGTCAACAGAACACTTTCTACCTGTGAAGCAGACACTTATGTCCTCTAATATTCAGGTTAAAAAAAAAAAAGGTAAAATCATTTCCACCCTTTACAAGAGCCGATGTACATTCGTAGATAAGTTGTTCACATCTGAATAATTTGGAAGCAAAAAATTAAAATGCATCATGCTGTGACAATTATTTCCCTAAATACTAACAAGAGAGCCTAACAAGTATTTAGGTTAAACTTACTCCAAAAATTTATCATCTGTAATTCTCCTTTAGCACTACTACTTCTTGAAGCTGTAGTGTACATAGGGCTCAGGCTTTTTGACCATTTGTCTAACTTTTTTGGAGTTATGTGGATGTTTAATTGCAAGTCCCAATTTCCAAATGTGGATAAAGGCTTGGGAGAGACTTTCTCACCTACCAGTGTTTATGTGAATTTAGTTATAACTGGGGAACTAGATTTTTGAAAATCCTTGCCTATATTTGGAAACTTAGCTGTTTCTGACCATATGGATCATCAATTTTTTTCACATTAACCAGTCCTGAAAAATATTTTCTGCAAGAGTAGACATAGCCTAAATTGAACACTATTGGCCATGTTGACCCAGGCACGCATATTCTGTTACTGGCCTGTGTACATGTGCACGCATACTCTTCTCTACCTGCACCTGAATGTCCACATTATTCTGTGTTGGACATGGGTATAACACTGCACACACACATACCCATGTCCACAGAGCTGGTAGTGGTGTGTGACTTTATCGCTACCATTTCAGAGGCGGTATCCCAGGATTCTGTGTATTAAAGGGAGACACTCCAGCAACCACTTTGCTGTTCGTTGTTGGTACTGCCCCCGCCTTCATGCATTTGCTGAAGGTAGTTCCTAATCATGTTGCCCCTCGTTCCCTGCCAAACGGGGTGGAAGATGTGGTGCAATGGCATAATGTGGTTCTGCTCCTGCTCTTTATTGTAGAACAAATGGTTATGCAGTGGAGTAAGTGATTGGTGAGATGATGGATGGAATTCAGACAAAACTGTCTGACATATCGACCGTGTCTGACCTTAAGGTTCAGTGACCATTCATCTCACAAGATACAGACGTGTGTATTGCTATAGTTTGCCCTTGAGTGGACTGGCACTCTTGATATACGAGAACCACATAGTGCTGTGGAGTCACATCATTTTGGAAATCTGGGATGACCAGCAGCCTCTTAAAAACTTCCAAATGAGGAAACAGACCTTCATGAAGCTGTGTGAAGAGCTTTTGTCAGAATACTCACTTCAGGGAAGCCATACCAGTGCAGAAGTGGGTGGCTATTGCCCTGTGCAAGCAGGCAACACCAGACAGCTATAGATTTGTTGCAAACCACTTTGTGGTCATGGTTGTACAGGTTTGAAAGGTAATGAATGCTGTGATCTACGCATGGGTGGCTGCCATAAGAAAAGCTACAGAAATAATAGCTGAATTTGAGAGGATTGGGTTTCCGAACTGGAGGGGCCATTGCTGCACCCATATTCCAATACTTGTCCACCAAAAGGGGCAAGTATGTGAACCAAAAGGTTACTATTCATTTTTTCACCAAGCCTTATAGAACTACAGAGGCAGTCTCATAAATGCAAATATGTGAAATACTGGAAAGTTTTATAATACCAGGTGATCAGGATTGTAATTGAAGGGGAGGAAGGGGCTTTATTCCCTAGAAACGGTATTGTTCTGCATGGTGTCTGTCAGCTGTTACTTTGGGGGACCTCACATACTTGTTCCTAACTTGGCTCATGAAACTCATGTACCCCACCATCAGTTACCTTAGAAAAAGGGAATTTGGTTACAAGCTCTGTAGCTTCAGATTGGTCATGGAGTGTGCATTTGGCAGACAGTAATCTCGTTAGCACTGCCTATGCATCCATCTGGATACCAATGTGGCAAATGCAATTCATATAATCGTTGCCTGCTGCACACTTTTTAAAGTTTGTGAGGGTAAAGGAGTGCTTCCATCCTTAGCAGGCTCAGGACAAGTCTGGTTTACAAACTCTGTGCAGTCAACGGAATCTCACCTAGATGCACACTAGTCCTGGTTCCCAGGGAAATCAGAGATGTCAAATGTGCCATATAGTGGTAGAGCAGGGAAGCAGGATGACATCTGCCTCTGCCAGGAGCTGCCTTCACACCCTGTTGGAAAAGTACATAAGGGAACATTGGTGCACACGTGTAGGGCTATGTGGCTATAGGAGAACAAAACCTTCACAGCTAAAGATCATTTGCCATTCATTCTTGTGACACTGCATGAATTAAAGACAGCTAACCCAGTTGAGGTGCCCATATCACCTCAGGGTTGGGTTTGAGCCGTGGACGGTGGTGGCTGAGTTCTAATGCTGTCATTGTGCAATGTATTTGGCTTGGTCTACACTACAGTGTTAGGGCAACGTAAAGCAGCTTACATCGACCTAATTTTATCAGTGTCTACACTAGAATGCTGCTTCTGCTGAAGTGGCCTGCTACACCGACATAACTCCACCTCCACAAGAGGCATAGTGCTTACGTTGGTGTAGTTAGGGCAACACAGTGTCAGTGTAGACTCTGCATTACTTACTTCGGCCCTTGGCTGTCATTTTTGTCAGTTTCATGGCTGCTATTGTGTCCACTCTGCAACAGCCCCTGCCTCCCATGCTTGAGCCATGAAATTGAGAAGAATGTCAATTTCACTGCTAGTAGACTCCCTGTAAAACTGAGCCCACGCTGGACTCAAGCTTGGATGTCACCTCAGGGCAGGTGGGAGGCTCCAGCTGTGAGCCCTGCACGGCCGTCAATGTCCCACACTCTAACAACGCCCCACTTCAGCTGGTGCAAGTGCTTCTGGAGAGCACGCATGCCACCAGAAGAATAAGGGTAGTGTGGACCCAACAGCCGATTGAATTACTGCAGTGGCTGGAGGTTGACCTAAATTAAGTCTATGCCACAAAATGAGGTTGACAAGCCCTTTGTCTTCACAGTTCAAGCTTGTTTACAAACATGTTTTGGGGAGCATTCAGTCTCTCAACAACCTTATCAATGTTTGCTTAGGGAGGTGGGACTGGTTTTATGCAGCCATTCTTTTTAAAAAAAAATACATTGTCAGTGGAGCTAACTGCACCTAGTGGCTGTTAAGCACTGATCTCTGCTAAGGTTGAAACTGGTCATGGAGGGGAGGAAGGGGCCATTTAATCACAGATTCTGTCCTTGCTTGTATTGTTACTGGAATTGTTCACAGAATTGTTGCAGAAAATCAAAACTAAGCCATAAAGATATTTATCTACCAATTTTATGCAGCACTGAAAACTAGTAGTGCGTTTCTGTAAGCACATGACACTAACTGCACTTCCCCCTCCCTCCTGTGTAACTTTGGGAGACTTCAGATTGTCCTACAATCACTCGTTCTGAAATGACAGAAAAGTGTTTTCAGTACGATGGCACCAGACAGTTATACACCATTTCATTTCATGTGCTGTGAATCGTGGGGTCCAGTGCTAAACCTAAACATCTTTTGTTTGTTCTTCATAGTTAGGAGGGAGGGTTGACACACAGCTCAAGGAAACTGTTTATTAAAAACTTGAGGAAATACCTCAAATGGTCTTCTAAGCACCATTTATTTCTAGGATAGGAGATCTCAGAATCATGCATTTAAGAGATAACTAAGGATATTTGCCGTAGAGTGTCATCCCCCATTCCAGGCCATGCTCAGTCAAGTGAGAAGTAAAATACAGCCTGTTGGAAAGGAGAAAAATGTAGGATTTGGTAGAGGGGAGAAAAATCCCTTACTAGGAACAAGCGAGTTATGATTTACAGTCCAACAGCAATGGTAAATGTCAACAGATGACCATGAGATTAGCTATGATGATACATAGGAAAACTACACTACAAATCTAGGCAGTGAAGCATTGTATTGGGCTGGAAAAGCAATATGTCTGCTAGGACAATTTGCTGCCAATTGGTAAATCAGGTGAATGGATTATTCCCATTCTCTCTCCCCCCCCCCCCCCCCCCCCCCAAAAAAAAAAAAAAAGAAAGTCCAGGTTCACTGCAGTATGGTTTGGCTACCCCAGACTGGATCTCTGTTGCCAAAGACAGTTGCAGGATAGCAAAATATTTCTCTAGAACACACAATCTCAAGGTCTGACTGTAGCAGAAGTCCTGTTCCAGTCTTGACCAAGTTAACTACTGTGTTCTCTGTTCTTGGTACCGTCTGATTTTACAGAAAATTACGAGAGAGGAAAGCAAGTTATATAGATGTTGAGGGAGGAGGCCATTGTTCTTGAAACTTGCCAACATAAGAAAAGCTTCTGTGTCCATATGGTAGAAGATGGACATGCTGTCACAGGGACCAATATTTCACCTGAAACCAGAAAATCTCAACCTTGTTGCTTGGTATTGAAAAGAACAAATTAAGGAAGGTTACTTCCAGAAACTCATTTCCACTCTTACAAGAAAAGTCCAAAAATGATACTTATTCAGCAACATGGGTCAAATCTTAAGTACTAGTGCAGGGACTAGAATATAGCAGGCAGAAGGGCATAGGTGTCCGTCCCAAAGCTTCAAATTCCTACTAGTACAGTTTACTTGGAACCTGAAGTAAAACATTCAGATATACTTACCTCAGCAACTTCCTTTGTGTGGTGGGATCCTTGCCCATGCATGTACATTGTATGACTTCACCTAGACATTAGGTTAGTCTTAGGGCATATATTGGCTGAATCAACAGTTGATATACAGATAACTACTGGCCTGTTCACAGATGTAACCCATGCTAATTGAAGGGCATAATAGTACCTAGGAAAAAGGTTCTTGTGCTCTGCAGGAAGTTCCGTTAAAGTTCTGTGAGTAAGCTTACTGTTCATTGAGTTAGTTTAAAAAAATAAGGAACTCATTACTTCAGGTTTTGCAGATGCAAAGCTCTGTCTGTACACTTTATTGACTAATGGATATGATCTGCTTTCATCAGCTACTGGGGACTGAAGATCCAGTTTAGGATCTCTGGAACAAAGATACTTGCATGCTTTAGGCAATAATACAATTTTCTCATTTTTCTCTGTGGTTAGAAAAGATTAGTTGAATCTGGCAAATAGTTGAATTGAAAATGAAATCCAGCATGTTTCGCACACCCGAAGCGTGGCCCCCACAGTTCCCATTGGCCGGGAACCACGGCCAATAGGAGCTGCAGGGGCGGTGCCTGGGGACGGGACAGTGTGCAGCAGAGCCTCCTGGCCACACCTACGCGTAAGAGCTGGAGGGGGACATTCTGCTGCTTCTGGGAGCTGCTTGAGGTAAGCGCTGCCCAGAGCCTGTACCCCTGGCCCCCTCCCACGCCCTGACCCCGACCCCCTGCCCCAGCCCTGATCCCCTCCCGCCCTCCGAACCCCTCGGTCCCAGCCTGGAACACCTTCCTGTACCCCTAAGCCCGTCATCCCCAGCCCTACCCCAAAGCCCGCTCCCCCAGCCGGAGCCCTTACCCACTCCCGCACCCCAACCCCCCATTTTGTGAGCATTCATGGCCCGCCATACAATTTCCATATCCAGATGTAGCCCTCGGGCCAAAAAGTTTGCAATTCCCAATATATAAGGGCTCTTAACATGAATCTACAAAAATTTAATTTTAATGTTTAGATTTGCTGGTGGTGTCTGCTTCGGTGAGGCTGAAAGAAACAATTCCTCTGGGTCTGAACTGGCATAACTAGATATCTAGAGTAGTAGTTTTACACTGGGAACTAGTTACCTCTTAGCACTTGTTTGTTATCATTATACTCATTTCCATGAGCAAATCCTATATAATTAAAACCCTTTCAAATTTTGAAAAGTATTTGTTTAAATAATTTTATGGTTTTTGGTCATACGAGACAGTATCAAAAGCTTTACTTAAGTCAAGATATACCACATCTACCACTTCCCCCCATCCACAAAGCTTGTTACCCTGTGAAAGAAAGCTATTAGATTGATTTGACATGATTTGTTCTTGACAAATCCATGCTGACTGTTACTTATCACCTTATTATCTTCTAGATCAGGGGTTCTCAAACTGTGGGTTGGGTCCCCAAAGTGAGTCGCGACCCCGTTTTAAAGGGGTTGCCAGGGCTGGCTTAGACTTGACGGGGGCTAAGGTTACAGTCCCTCTGCCTGAGGCTGAAGACCTTGGACTTCAGCTTTGGCCCCGTGCCAGTGGCAGTGGGGCTTTGACTTTGGCTTGGGCATCAGGGTTCTGGTGGGCTCAGGCTTTGGTACCCCCTTCTGGGGTCGTGTAGTAATTTTTGTTGTCAGAAGGGGTTCATGGTGCAATTAAGTTTGAGAACCCCTGTTCTAGATGTTTTCAAATTAATTGCCTAATTATTTGCTCCATTATCTTTCCGGGTACTGAAGTTAAGCTGACTGGTCTGTAATTCCCCGGGTTGTCCTTATTTCCCTTTTTATAGATGGGCACTATATTTGCCCTTTTCCAGTCTTCTGCAGTCTCTCTCGTCTTCCATGACTTTTGGAAGATAATCACTAATGGCTCAGATATCTCCTCAGTCAGCTTCTTGAGTATTCCAGGATGCATTTAATCAGGCTCTGGTGACTTGAAGACATCTAACTTGTCTTAAGTAATTTTTAACTTGTGCTTTCCCTCTTTTAGCCTCTGATCCTACCTCATTTTCACTGGCATTCACTATGTTAGACTTCCAATCATCACCAACCTTCTTGGTGAAAACCGAAACAAAAGTCATTAAGCACCTGTTACGGTTTTTCTCCCCTCATTGAGTAACGGGCCTACCCTGTCCTTGGTCTTCCTCTTGCTTCTAATGTATATGTAGAATGTTTTCTTGTTACCCTTTGTCTCTAGCTAGTTTGATCTTGTTTTGTGCCTTCGCCTTTCTAATTTTGTACCTACATGTTATTTGTTTATGTTCATCCTTTGTAATTTCACCTAGTTTCCACATTTTTGGGGTACTCTTTTGATTTCTAGATCATTGAAGATCTCCTGGTTAAGCCAGAGTGGTCTCTTGCCATACTTCCTAACTTTCTTATGCAGTGGGATATCTTATGTAATGAGCGTTTGTTAGCCTGCAGGGCAGATGAAAGTGATCAGGAAGGAAAGGGATCAGGAACAGTCCACATGGATTCAACAAGGGCAAGTCATGCCTGACTAACCTAATTGCCTACTATGATGAGATAACTGGCTCTGTGGATGAGGGGAAGGCAGTGGACATGTTATTCCTTGACTTTAGCAAAGCTTTTGATACGGTCTCTCACAGTATTCTTGCCAACAAGTTAAAGAAGTATGGGCTGGATGAATGGACGATAAGGTGGATAGAAAGCTGGCTAGATCCAGGGCTTTGGAGCGGAGCCCGGAGCTGGAGCGCAGAGCAGCTCCAGAGCAGTGGAGCTGCAGGTTTTTGCTTGGAGCTGGAGCGGAGCTGGAGCACAGCTCCAAAGCCCTGGCTAGATCATCGGGCTCAACGGGTAGTGATCAATGGCTTCATGTCTAGTTTGCAGCCAGTATCAAGCGGAGTCCCCCAAGGGTCGGTCCTGGGGCCGGTTTTGTTCAATATCTTCATTAATGATCTGGAGGATGGCGTGGATTGCTTCCTCAGCAAGTTTGCAGATGACACTAAACTGGGAGGAGGTAGATACGCTGCAGGGTAGGGATAGGATACAGAGGGACCTAGACAAATTAGAGGATTGGGCCAAAAGAAATCTGAGTTTCAACAAGGACAAGTGCAGAGTCCTGCACTTAAGATGGAAGAATCCCATTCACTGCTACAGACTAGGGACCGAGTGGCTAGGCAGCAGTTCTGCAGAAAAGGATCTAGGGGTTACAGTGGACGAGAAGCTGGATAGGAATCAACAGTGTCCCCTTGTTGCCAAGAAGGCTAACAGCATTTTGGGCTGTGTAAGTAGGAGCATTGCCAGCAGATCGAGGGCCGTGATCATTCCCCTCTATTCGACATTGGTAAGGCCTCATCTGGAGTACTGTGTCCATTTTTGGACCCCACACTACAAGAAGGATGTGGAAAAATTGGAAAGAGTCCAGCGGAGGGCAACACACATGATTAGGGGGCTGGAGCACATGAGTTATGAGCAGAGGCTGAGGGAACTGGGATTGTTTAGTCTGCGGAAGAGAAGAATGAGGGGGGATTTGATAGCTGCTTTCAACTACCTGAAAGGGGGTTCCAGAGAGGATGGATCTAGATGGTTCTCAGTGGTAGCAGATGACAGAACAAGGAGTAATGGTCTCAAGTTGCAGTGGGGGAGTTTTAGGTTGGATATTAGGAAAACCTTTTCACTAGGAGGGTGGTGAAGCACTGGAATGGGTTACCTGGGGGGGGAGGGGGTGGAATCTCCTTCCTTAGAGGTTTTTAAGGTCAGGCTTGACAAAGCTCTGGCTGGGATGATTTAGTTGGGGATTGGTCCTGCTTTGAGCAGGGGGTTGGACTAGATGACCTCCTGAGGTCCCTTCCAACCCTGATATTCTATGATGATGTCCGATGCACTTTGTGCTGTGGATGATGTCCCCTCCATATTTCTACTACTTGTCTCACAAATGTGCAAAATACAATGGGGAAAGCGTTGTCTGATGTCTGGGTAGTTGCGGTGCAAAGGCTGTGTGCCAACTTGGACCTATATGATACATGACTCGCCATTGGTAATGCCAGGAATGCTCAGTGCACATGCTGAAAACAAGGCATAGTACATTATTGTTGTTAAACAGAATATATACTCTTGCACTTTCCAGTCTTTCTGTGTTCTGAAGGTCTCAAAGGACTGACACTCTTCCCTGCGTCTATATGGCCCAGTAATGCTGTTCCTTCTATACACAAATTCTCTGGGACTCAGTCAACAGGCCATTGATCATATTCTCCTTAATCCTACTTTTACTAGATCTCAGATTTGTGAAGTACTGTGCAGGGGTGTCAGTGGGCTTCTGAAATGGTCAATCTCTTCAGTTGCTGTCCAATGACAGAGATGCATCAGTAATCGTGATGCATATGGTTACAGTGATGCTCAATGTCCTCAAAGTTAAAACTTGTATTTTTTATTTTTTTTGCATTTCCACATTCCTTTCCCCCATTCTCCAACAGTTCTGGCACTCAGCAAGGTGGTAAGGCGCTTTTCCCATAGGTCTTATCCAGCACCATTTTGGATACCACTTTTTTAGAGGGAAGGAATTTATAAAGGACACACTTAATAATTTTTGCTCTATTGCAATCTGTACTGAAGTTGATGAGGTTAACTTGACTAGGTTCCCAATATGCAGAGAAGGGCACTATTCAAGAGGTTAGAGTCCAGCCTGGGAGCTATGCTGCAGGTTTGTTTAATGGATGTTCCCAGCACATCTGCTGCTGAACTGACAAAGAAACATTTCTTAACGGAGGCTGTAAGGGAAATATGTATTATCTTGTAATGTGCAGGCCAAATTAGAATAACTATTGTCCCCAATATTATGGTAATAATGCCAGATGATTTAAGGACAGTTGAAGATATCAGACTTCATATCCTAGCCTTAAAATTAATAAGTTTATCCTCAATACCTTAAGCTTATGATGCTTATAAATCACCAAAAACTTTTTTTTTTTAACATGTAACTTGTGATTTTTCTGAAGAGGGATCTTACACTGTTATGCATGGTGTTAATCCAAAGATGCCTACTTAGCACTAGGAATGCTTTTGTTTGCTGTGCTGCTCTGTATAAAGTAAAGAAGGGAAACTGTACTGTATTTTTTTACTTTTAAACAGTGCTTTAAATTACTGTGCATTTTACTGCCTTTGTTTACTACCTCTGGTTACCACAGGGCCAGCAAGTACGTTTGTAATGCTTTGGTTGCACTGTTGTAACTCCTTAGTGCTCCCACTAAATTGTTTGCACTTGTTATGCTTTAAGACATTGTGGACTATTTGTGCTGATCTAATTTTTTTTCTAGATGATTTTCTACCATTTTGCCTCTGACTACATGGTGTGTATGTGGGGGGTCTGCTGATGACTAAACTGGTGGGAGTAGTTGAAGGGGTAGTTGCCTGAACCAAACTGGAAGTAGGTGGTGGGTGATATATTGGGGTGGGGCTAGAATTGGGCAACTGGCTCCCTATTGCATCTAGGGAAAATAGTGGATGGAAGTAAAATGGATCCTCAAGGATGTATATTCCCTGCATTGTAGCTATAATTGCCTCTCCATAAAGGCAGCCATATATACCTGGAAGCACGTAGCCCAAATTCTTCTGCCCAACACAAAGATTGATGGAAAGGTAAATGACAGGGTAATCATACAGAGCAACATGTATCACTTGGTAAACTGGACCCACTAAATTGTATACAGCCAAATCAGTCATATATCTGGGAACAAGGAATGCAGCCCATACCTACAGAATGGAGGACTGTATATTTTGTAAAGCTACGATGCTGAAAAGGATCTAGAGGGGTCATAGTGGACAAGCAACTCAAGAAGAGCTCTGTGTGATGCTGTGGCAAATGGGGTAATTTGATCCTCAAATGTATGAACAGGAGAGTAGGGGTAAGGAGGTGATTTACCCCTGTGTGTTGCATTGGTGAGGCTGATATTAGAATAATGGATACATTACAATACTATTTAAAAGGATGTTGGAAAAATTGGAGAGTGTGGAAAAGAACCACAAAAATTGTTTGAGGGTTGGAGAAAATGCCTTACAATGAAAGAGAGACTTAAAGAACTAAATCCGCTTGGCTTATCAAAAAGAAAATGGAGGTGGTTTGATTAGTGTTTAAGTACTTCCATGGGGAAAATACTGGGTATTAAAGGGCTCTTTAATCTAGTGGAGAAAGGCATAACAAGAATCAATGGCTGAAAGCTTAAGCCAAGTAAACTCAAATTGGAAATAAGGCACAAATTTTTAACAGTGAAGGGTATTTAACTTCCTGTGCTATTGTGAGGAAATCACTTAGTATTTACCCTATTTTATAGATGGGGAACTGAAACACAGAGAGACTATCATCCCCATCTCACGGGTTTTATGAATCTAAGTAAATTAAAAATGGAGGCACTCACAAATCCAGGCAAATCTGAGGCATAGTGAACAAAGGGGGCATCATTAATCAGGCTATCAAGTGGATTTGCTCACTATAAAAATGACTAATAAGTGGTGTCCAAGGCTGTTTTCAGGGTATGATTTCCAACCGAGATATTCTCACCTTAGTATAGAAAGGTGAATGGTAATTTCTGCTGTGGCCTGAGCAGTACTGGACCTCAATGTGGAGACTTCTTGCACCAATTCACTTACCTTGAAATGGGATACATGCACACTGTCACTACATGTTGGTGTAACTACCATTAATGCAGAGTTGAATCAGAACTGGGATAAATTGAACTGATGGATGTCCAGAGAACCATCCTTGGTAGAGAATTTTGATGCATGGCATTTCCCACCAGTAACAGTCCCATCTTTGGAATTCTCTTACATAGACAAGCTAGCTCATGGGTTAGAACTATTATGTTGCACTTTTCCATTTTTACTGATAGGTCGCAGTGATACGCCATGATCAGACCTTTTTTGCATTTCAACTTACTATGATATAGCAGTAAAATCTAAGTGAAACACTTTAAAATATTCCATGAGGATAAAACCAAAGTTTATTTCTTTGAAAGACCACTTTTTAAGTTAATCTTAAAATCATTACAGTGTGACCATGAAACAATCCAACACTTAATAAAAAATATCTTTCAGAAGAAGTCCTGTACAACTAGCACAATAAAAAAGCCTAGCAAGGGGGAAACTTTGATCCCTTAGTTTTTCCTCATCTGACTGATTACATAATATAGTCTGATAAGACAATTTTCTTTCTAAGCAGCAACTTTTAGGACCTGATTTTTCAAAAGAGCTGAGCACCCACAACTCCACTGTAAGTCAATGGGCCTTCTGTGCGCTTAGCTCTAATGAAAATAGGCCTGTGGTTCGAATTGCATAACAAAAATAGTTTAACTTAAAGTTTTGCAGTGAGCAGATTCAGGCTGTTGCTGTTTGAGGATCAATGTAAACCTAAGTCTGAATATCACTTATCATGATGTCCCGTTTTCTAAGAATGGCTGTGTGTGTATTAACAGACGTATTTAAATGGTGACATACATGTTCTAAATGTTAAATTATATTAATGCCTCAAATAAATGTGTTAGATGCACAGTTAAAACATGGCTCAGTGTGAAAATGTCAACAGAAATCTTAGTGTTGTATTGCACAGCTTGTATTTTAGTACACATAACTGCACAAAACATAGGTACTGTCCCTTCTGTGAGGAGCATATATAGATCAGTAGATTTTAAGGTCAGAAGGGACCTTGATCATCTAGTGTGACCTGCATAACACCGGTCAGAGAACCTCAGCCAATACTTTGTGTCAACTCTAACTTCTTTTGGTGCAATAGTATATAATTTAGAAAGATATGCATGTTGGTTTAAAGACTGCAAGTGATGGAGAATCCACTATATCCCTAGGTAAGTGGACCCAGTGGTTGATTACCCCTACTGTTAAAACTTTCAGCTTTATTTTGAGTCTGAATTTGCTAACCTTGGCTTCCAACCATTGGATCTTGTTATGCCTTTTTTTTTTTTTTTTTTTTTTTTGCTACATTAGAGCTATGTACTCTCAGAAATCTGTTCCCCTGTGTATTTACTTGTAGGCAGCGATCAAGTTACATCCTAATTTTCTCTTTGATGAACTCAGTGTATTGCATTTTAGTCTCTTGTGGCAAGGTACGGTGTATTTTCCAGATGTCTAATTGCTCTTTTAGCTCTCTTCTGAAGTTTCCAATTCTTCAACATTCTTTTTGAAGTGTGGACACTAGAATTAGGTACAGTGCTCTCAGTCATGCTATATGTAGAGGTAATACCACCTCCCTACTCTTACTTGATAACCTCCTTTTTCTACAGCTAAGGATTGCAGTTGTACTCTTAAATACAGCATTGTATTGGGAGCTTATAGTTTTGTACCATGACGTGTAAGCCTTTGTCAGAGTTACTTCCTTCTAGAATACAGTCCCCCAATCTGTAGGAGTGACCTACACTTTTTTATTCCTATGTGTATGATCTTGCATCTGGCTGTATTAAAATGTGTGTTGCTCAAATGAGCACACCTTACTAAGCAATCCAGGTCAGTACCTGGCCCAACCTGGGGAAGCTAATGACCCAACCAGCGGGCCAAATTCAGTGATGAATCCTGGTCACGTGTCATCTGAGACACATTACACATTCGCTAAGAAGTCTGTGTAACTGACCTGTCCCCCCTTCATTATTTACTACTCTACCAGTTTTCTTTTATATTTTCTTCCAGATAATTGAGAGAGCTGTTGAATAGCATTTGGCTGAGAACAGATACTGTAGTACCCCTTAGAAACACCTCCATAGGATGGTGATTCCCCATTGTTATTTTTGTGATCTATCAATTAACCAGTTTTTAATCAGTTTAACATGGGCTGCATTAATTTTTTTTGTGTAGTGCTATTTTATTGGTATGTCATGTGGGACCAAGTCAAATCCCTTACAGAAGCCTAAGTAATTATGTCAACACAGTTGCTTTTATCAACCAAATCTATAAATTTCAATAACCCAGTTTATAATATCAACAAAAACTATATCAGATTTGTTTGACTAAACATGGTTTTATGGGAAATGGGTCAACTGGCTTTAATTATGCAACCATCTTTTAATTCTTGACTACATGCATCCCATATCAGCTTCTTCCATGACTTTGCCCATGAAGGATGTCAGGCTCATTGGCCTATGATTTCTTGGATTATTTCATTTACCATTTTTAGATGTAGACACAGCATTAGGTTTTTCTAGTCCTCTGAAACTTTCCCATTGTTCCAAGACTTTTTAAAAATCAACATTAGTGGATCCAGGAGCTTTTTACGCTAATTCTGTTAATACACTGGGGTGTAAGCTATCAAGTCCTGCAGATTTTAATTTTTTTATCTTTAATGATGGAATAAAAAGTATTAAAGATATCATATGACTATATCACCTTGCTGCTTTTGGAATACAGAACAGAAATATTTATTGAATATCTCTGCCTTTCCTGAATCATGATTCATAATTCTGTCATCCTTGTCTACTATCATTCCTATAGCATTGCTAGGATTCGGGTTTTTTTCTGATATAGTTAAGGAATATATTCTTCTGGTTGTTAATCCTTCTGCCCCCCCCCCCCCTTTTTTTTTTGTCCACTGATAACTTTGTTTCCCATATCAATTGTCTGCAGTTCCTATCAGTCTCTCCTTTTTTCCCATTTGTTTGTGTATTATCTAAACAAACAATAGAATACAGAAAAAATATACCAGGCTATCAATCACCTTTTACAGCATATATGTTATGAGAAACTTAATGAGCTTGTAATAGAAAATATGACAATTGTGGACTAGTTAATATTGCATCATAGAATCGTAGAGAATCATAGAATATCAGGGTTGGAAGGGACCTCAGGAGGTCATCTAGTCCAACCCCCTGCTCAAAGCAGGACCTAATCCCAACTAAATCATCCCAGCCAGGGCTTTGTCAAGCCTGACCTTAAAAACCTCTAAGGAAGGAGATTCCACCACCTCCCTAGGTAACCCATTCCAGTGCTTCACCACCCTCCTAGTGAAAAAGTTTTTCCTAATATCCAATCTAAACCTCCCCCACTGCAACTTGAGACCATTACTCCTTGTTCTGTCATCTGGTACCACTGTGAACAGTCTAGATCCATCCTCTTTGGAACCCCCTTTCAGGTAGTTGAAAGCAGCTATCAAATCCCCCCTCATTCTTCTCTTCTGCAGACTAAACAATCCCAGTTCCCTCAGCCTCTCCTCATAACTCATGTGCTCCAGCCCCCTAATCATTTTTGTTGCCCTCCGCTGGACTCTTTCCAATTTTTCCACATCCTTCTTGTAGTGTGGGGCCCAAAACTGGACACAGTACTCCAGGTGAGGCCTCACCAATGTCGAATAGAGGGGAACGATCACGTCCCTCGATCTGCTGGCAATGCCCCTACTTATACAGCCCAAAATGCCGTTAGCCTTCTTGGCAACAAGGGCACACTGTTGACTCATATCCAGCTTCTCGTCCACCGTAACCCCTAGGTCCTTTTCTGCAGAACTGCTGCCTAGCCACTCGGTCCCTAGTCTGTAACAGTGCATGGGATTCTTCCGTCCTAAGTGCAGGACTCTGCACTTGTCCTTGTTGAACCTCATCAGGTTTCTTTTGGCCCAATCCTCTAATTTGTCTAGGTCCCTCTGTATCCTATCCCTACCCTCCAGCGTATCTACCACTCCTCCCAGTTTAGTGTCATCTGCAAATTTGCTGAGAGTGCAGTCCACGCCATCCTCCAGATCATTAATGAAGATATTGAACAAAACCGGCCCCAGGACCGACCCTTGGGGCACTCCGCTTGAAACCGGCTGCCAACTAGACATGGAGCCGTTGATCACTACCCGTTGAGCCCGACGATCTAGCCAGCTTTCTATCCACCTTATAGTCCATTCATCCAGCCCATACTTCTTTAACTTGCCGGCAAGAATACTGTGGGAGACCGTATCAAAAGCTTTGCTAAAGTCAAGGAATAACACATCCACTGCTTTCCCCTCATCCACAGACCCAGTTATCTCCTCATAGAAGGCAATTAGGTTAGTCAGGCATGACTTGCCCTTGGTGAATCCATGCTGACTGTTCCTGATCACTTTCCTCTCCTCTAAGTGCTTCAGAATTGATTCCTTGAGGACCTGCTCCATGATTTTTCCAGGGACTGAGGTGAGGCTGACTGGCCTGTAGTTCCCCGGATCCTCCTCCTTCCCTTTTTTAAAGATGGGCACTACATTAGCCTTTTTCCAGTCATCCGGGACCTCCCCCGCTCGCCATGAGTTTTCAAAGATAATGGCCAATAGCTCTGCAATCACATCCGCCAACTCCTTTAGCACCCTCGGATGCAGCGCATCCGGCCCCATGGACTTGTGCTCGTCCAGTTCTTCTAAATAGTCCCGAACCACTTCTTTCTCCACAGAGGGCTGGTCACCTTCTCCCCATACTGTGCTGCCCAGTGCAGCAGTCTGGGAGCTGACCTTGTTCGTGAAGACATCAAAAGCATCAAAAAAGGCTAGATCTATGATATTTTACACTGTCAACATTTTCCTGTCTGATGTTAAGGCAGTTTTATGGAGAATTTTTCTGTATAGTTTATTCAGGAATTTACTATTTCTTTTACATACATTTCCTCAGCAGCAGTGCCTGTATGTATCTGGTTGGGCAAGGAGAACATGCAGAGATCCCAGAGGTGTTGGGGCTTCATTAAGCTCTGCTAAAATCTTTACAATGTTATCTGTTCAGGTTTAGAATAATTTTTTCAATTTGCAAACAATTGTCACTATTAAACTCTCCTCCACAGTCACATAAAGGCATTTGTTCTTATTGAACACTATACCCATATCAATGTAATATTTCAGCTGCTTTTTCAGTAGCTTTTTTTATAATCTTTTAAAATATTTTTAAATTGGAAAAGTTGTCCAAAATTCAAAAATAGCTGAAATATGCTACATTATTGAAAAAAAATTGCATTTTTCTAGACTAAGTAGACTAGACTAGACCAAGTATGGGAAATTTCATCCCAAAAGACAACTCTTTTGGAAAGTTGAATATATGAAAATGGATAAACCGTTTCTCAGCCAGTTAACACAGTTGTTACAAAGTTAACTGATATATGGCCAACCTGAGCCTGAGAAGGAGCCAGAATTTACGAATGTACATTGCCAAAGAGCCACAGTAATATGTCAGCAGCCCCCCATCAGCTTCCCATCGCCTCCCACCCACAGGAAGCCCTGCCAATCAGCGCCTCTCCCTCCCCACACCTGCTGATCAGCTGTTTCGTGGTGTGCAGGAGGCTCTGGGGAGTGGGGGAGGAGCAAGGGCATGGCAGGCTCAGGGGAGGGGGTGGGAAGGGGTGGAGTGGGGGCAGGGCTTGTGGCAGAGCCAGGGATTGAGCAGTGAGCACCCCCCGGCACATTCGAAAGTTGGCGCCTGTAGCTCCAGCCCTGGAGGCTGTTCCTACACAAGGAGCCACATATTAACTTCTGAAGAGCCACATGTGGCTCTGGAGCCACAGGTTGGCCACCCCGGTGTTATATCTTGGCTGGATGGAGAGGGGGACATAAATAAAACTGTTGTCAATAGGCAACTGTCAATTTAGGAGAACACTCAAACCTCCAATTACAGTAACAATTATATGGGATGAAAAGTTCTAATGACAGTTGACTCTTCCCACTCCTGAGTCTAGATCTAACATTTCATATAGATTCAATTCACTGCTTCCATCCAACAGCAGTTGTAGGCTCACTCCTCTCTTCCTCAGAACTTTGGAATTGTGAGATGTTAAACTGTGCTAGGAAATCTAAAAAATTGGCATGTGGAGCTTAACTTGATTTCTGTTCTTCCTCTAGGGCAGTCTAAAGGCCTTGTGGATAGAAATCCTCTCCTTCTATGTGTATGCCAGAGCAGCCTAGCCCTGTCTGCCATTTTATGGCTCCTGCTACCGGCTCTCCACAACAATGCAACAGACCAGTCATATTGCATACCACCACCAATGCTAGCATACCATCCAGATGGCTGTAAATCTTCAGAAAAGGTCAGTAATTAAGGTGTAAAGTGTTCAAAACATAACACAGCTGACACCGCTGCAGTAAGGCTTGTCTGTATCTAGTGTGTGTCTCAGAGCCAAGGGAGGATTTGTAGCACCTGCAGAGTTGAGTACTTTGGCATCATGGACTTCAGTTGAAGACACCCCTCTCTGTCACTTCAAGACCATGGTGTCTCAGGTCAGCTGTCAATAGGTTTAGACAAAGGTAGCAGAAAACCTCCTCTATAAGCATGTAATTAGTACATCAGGGCTACATTTTAGTTATACTCATATCTGTTTCCCTGCTGATCAGAAGTATCCTTTACAGTTGGAATTTCAACCCAATTTTTTCATTCCTCTCTCAACATAAAGCCTAAATTCAAGTCTGTTCTTCAGACAGAGGATTCTGTATGTGAAAACTTCTGACCCAAAAGGATGGAATCAGATTAATTTTGCTTACTGCATCAGGATGGATAGCTATTGGAGTGAGGAGTGTCTGTATCCATCCTCCACTAGATGTCTTCACTATTGATTAATATTCATTTATCCATAACAGGATTACTGCAACAGTAAAACACCTTTCAAAAGACTAATTTCCAAATATATATTTAGAAGGACTCTTTGAGATGAACTAGTTCCCCTTCAACAGGGCAAAAGGGGAAAATGTTCCTCTGTTCCAAAAATATATTGTTCCTTCATAGCCCTTTCTCTGATACACAGTAAGCTCCAAAAGATTAATTCAGTTAAGGTACGTCTACGCTACGCGCCGGATTGGCGGGTAGCGATCGATCTATTGGGGATCGATTTATCGCGTGTAGTGTAGACGCGATAAATTGATCCCCGATCGCTCTCCCGTCAACTGCTGAACTCCAGCTCGGCGAGAGGCGGAAGCAAAGTCGACGGGGGAGCGGCGGCCGTCGATCCCGTGCTGCGAGGACGCAAAGTAAGTGATTCTAAGATACGTCGACTTCAGCTACGCTAGTCTCGTAGCTGAAGCTGCGTATCTNTCCCCCCCCCCCCCCCCCCCCCCCAGTGTAGACCAGGCCTTAGAGAGGAGGCAGGTGCTGTGAAGTTGACTATGAAAAGTACAATTTTAATACAGCATCAATTTGAAAAAAAGCGTTTCTCTGAATTCTCTCTTCCTACTATAATTATAAGTAATGCACAAGTTTACTAGGAGTAAAAGAGAATAAACATTTGCTTGGCCTTTAGGTTTGTTTACATTCTGAATTAGACAGCATTTTGTGTACAGCCGGTTTCACTTTTTTTTTTATTTAGGGTCATTTACACTTCTCTCATACACTAACAATTTGCTGTTATTCCTCAGGACTTGCCACTTTCCCTTGCTAAAAAGATCCTTGCCACTTTCCCTTGCTAAAAAGATCGGACCAACTTCTGCTAGTGAGCCAGACAAGCTTTTGAGTTATGCACAGCTCTTCTTCAGGTCTGGGACAGGAACTCCCAGCCTCTAAGCAAAATACAATGTGGAACAAATTGTTTAACATAAGTACTTAGCACGTATCATAAGGGACCATTCAATGTTGAGTGGCTTGTTAACACCTCTGCAGTCATAGGTCAAAAATAGGGGGTTAGTGGATTAGAGATGTTGTAATAAGCCATAAATCCAGTGTCCGTTCAGTCCATGATTTTTGGTGTCTAGCAGAGTAATTAATTTAAGTTCCCAGGCTCATCTTTTGAAAGTGTTGTGCAGGTTTCCATTGATAATGAGGACTGATAGAATGTGATCACTCTATACTTGACTTAACTTGAATGGTCCCTTACAACAGCATTTTTCAAACTTCAGGTCACAACCCAGTACTGGGTCGCTCTGGTCAGCACCGCCGACTGGGATGTTAAAAGTCCCATTGGCGGTGCTGCCCAGCTAAGGCAGGCTAGTGCCTACCTGTTTCGACACTGTGCTGCGCCCCAGAAGCAGCCAGCAGCAGGTCCGGCTTCTAGGCAGGGGGGCCACAGGGCTCCGTGCGCTGCTCTTGCCCCGAGTGCTGGTTCCGCACGGCCAATGGGAACTGGGGGGGCGGTGCCTGTGGGAGAGAGTCATGCAAAGCCACTTGCACACCTCTGCCTAGGAGCCGGACCTGCTGCTGGCCGCTTCTGGGGCGCAGCATGGTCCACGGTACCAGGACAGGCGGGAAGCCTGCCTCTGCACCCCGGCTGCGCTGCCGACGGGGAGCCACTGGAGGTACGTCTGCGCCCCAACCCCATGCCCCAATCCCCTGCCCCAGCCCTGAGCCCCCCAAACCTGGAACCCCTTCCTGCACCCAAGCCCCTCATTCCCGGCCATACCCCAGAACCTGCACCCCAACCTAGAGCCCTGACCTTCCTGCACCCCAACCCCCTGCCCCATCCCTGAGCCCCCCAAGCCCGGAGCTCCTCCTGCACCCCAAACCCCTCATCCCCGGCCCCACTCCAGAGCCTGCACCCCCCAGCCCAGAGCCCTGACCCTCTCCCCCAGCGCAGAGCCCCATCCCACACCATGAATCCCTTATTCCCAGCCCCACCCCGCAGCCCTCATTCCCGCACCCCTGCCCCAGACCAGAGCCCCTCCCACACCCCAAATCCCTCATCCCCAGCTCCGTTGGGTTGTGGGCATCAACAATCTTCTTCAACTGGGTCCCCAGGAAAAAAGTTTGAAAACCACTGCCTTACAATATGTGCTAAGTACTTACGTTAAACAATCTGTTCCACCTTGCATTTTGCTGTGGTGCTAGGAGTTCCTCCCAGACCTGAAGAAGAACTCTCTATGGTTCAAAAGCTTGTCTCTCTCATCAGTAGAAGTTGGTCCAATAAAAGATATCTCACCCACCTTGCCACAGCACTTAGTTACAGTTCATAGCTGAGTTTGAAGATCAATTACCATTGTATTCCCTCTGTTTTCACACTCAATTTTCTGAAGCATTGACTTGGGCTGAAACTTTACTTGCTTGGTTTCTCGTCCAATATGATTTTTTCGATGGGTAAGCAAAATCCTCAACTGCTTTTGAGTATTATGAGGATATAAACAACCAAAAAGAGGTTTAATTTTGAAACTTGGCATGTAAGTAGTTACTGAGTACATGTATGTATGACTGGTTTGGGAAAAAAATTGTCAAAGTGATAAGCGGTTGAGTAGTCTAAAAAACATCTGCCAAGAATTTTTAGCAGAGCCTAATAAAGCACCACCACTGCTTCTGAGAAACTTGCATAAGGTTGACTTCAAATGTGAAGAACGCAAGTTGTCAAAAATCCCAGTCCCTTAAAATGACGAATTGCAGATCACACACTTCAAGGATCTGTCTGGGCCTGTTCTGTAATGCAACAAATGGCAAATTCTAAGCTTTCATGACACTTCCCCCCCACCCCCAGCGCGCAGTCATTGCACTAAACGGTAGAAACATTACCACCTACAGTAGTTAACCCACTGTGTAAAAACTTTCTCAAATCAGTGACAAGATCAGAAATTATAACTGGAGCTGAAAAATGTTAATGGGACCGTTTTCCATCAAAGAATGCCATTCCATTTAAATCAAAATGCTTAGCAAAATCTTGTAGCTTTTGCGAAAATTTTGTTTCCATTAAAAAAATGGGAAAAAGTTCCAACATCCTAAACATCCCGTTTTGACACGTTCAGAACTAAATGTTGGGATTTTTGCTTTCAAAATGACTTTGTATCTTGATATTTGTAATTTGTATTATGTTACATTCTATTTTATAATGTATAAAATGTAAAAAATATATTATAAATATATATTTTACAATGACGATTTATAATACAGGTTATTCAGAGGAAATTTTTGGGCAACTATAATTATTTTCTTTGTATCCCAAAGAGTTTTTGTCCAGTGAACTTTTAGAATACTAAGAGAATAATTTAACATTTCCTTGGGGAAATAGTTCTACGGCCTGAGACCTCACTGTTAATACATTTTACCTCCTATTCACTTTAAAGTTACCTTTGCTCTATTTCATAGCATTACTCATTTTACTCCTTTGAGCCAATCGAAGCCAGTGCCTTCCTCAGTGGTCCTACACATTTGAAATAGTTATTTCCTTAGTTATTGTTTAGTCAAACTGTACAGATGTAGTTTTCTTATTCTTGGCCTTTTATCATTTTACTTATCCTACTTAGTTCCTTTCAACTTCTTGATGTCCGCCTGGATTTTATTTGCCAGGAATGTGTGCAATATTTTAGGTAGAATCCAACCTGTTATGTGACGATAAACATCTTGGTGTAGGTCATGATGTAATACCTGAAATCTCATTGGGATTTTTCTTGGTGCTAATTGCCTTCAAAGCTCTTCTCTTTTTGAGACACTCTCATATTGGATCCCTCTTAGGCATTACTGACTTCTTGTTATCTTCATCACATTCAGTGTGTGTGAAAGTATCATTCCCCAAATGTACCAGCTTGATTGGTTTATTTTAATAGATCAAGTTTGATTTGACTTGTTTTTCCAGTTTGTTCTGTGGTCTAGGTGACAGTCCTTCATTCTTACTTTGCTTTGCATGTCTTCAGGTCCCTCTTCTGGACCCTTTTAACTGTTGAGGGCTTGTGGGGAAGTTGTTCCTTTCTCAGCAGTTCTCCATTAATACTTCTCATAAAAGAACAATGCTTAGTGATATTTTTCCCCTTCCCACAGTTTTTCCCTACAGTTCTTAATACCATATTCTCTAATGGTCCCTCTTCAATTGGCTGACTCCCCCGTTTGACTTTCCCTATGAATATATGTACATTCATTGTGTCTCTCCTCCACCCCATGCTTTAGCTTGCATAAATAGTTATTGATTAGGAATCATTCTCGTATTGTAGCTTTGTTTTTGATTGCGTTTCTAAAGAGTGATAGGAAGCTTTATAGAGAACTCAACATTTTAATTCATTTAAGATGGAGGTTGCTGTACTCGGCAGTTTCTGTTGACAAAGGACCCGTGAAACCTCTCCAGTATTTCATTGATTGTTTGCTTTGTTTTAAGATTCATTCTTACTTTGCTTATTTCTCTTTGAAAGTCTTTTTTTAAAATACATCATTGGCTTGGTAGTGTTCGGTCTTATGTTCTCCATGGAAGTTGGAGTACTGCAACTTGGGATCCATAATTCTTTAAGGGTGACAGCTGAATTGTAACATAATTTTTATACGTGCTATCTGTTCACAGCTTAATACCAGAATTAACGACACTCACATGTTTTCCTTAATTCCTTTGTTCTCCAGGGTCATAGACAATCTGTTTATTTTCTTAATACACACTTTGGAAGTATCTGAATAAAGTTTTTCAGTTTGAAGGGTCTGAAGAGGATGTGAAAATATACAGATAGTCCTATTGGATTGCCAGCTATCTGACATCTGCATGAATAGGGATGAATCCGTGAATCTGTACTAAATGAGCAGAATCTCAGAAAATTAGGTGATAAAAATATTGGATATCTGCTTGCTGGCTGATTTCATTCCCACTTAAGATATTTTAATTTGCTGAATTTTTAAAGTGTTGGTTTGAAGTAAAATTTAGTTTCCATCCTACACTAGAAAAAAGAGTACGAAAATTCAGAACTGTGAAACTACGCTACTTGCGTGAATCACACAGCAACTTCCTTAAAAAGGCATATGCTTACTAGGTGCTGGAAATTCTCATAATAGTAAATGTCCATCTCTTTTCTCATCAGGTATTTTAACTTTAAAAAAACTGGCTAGCTAGGCCAATTCTCATAGACTTTGAGACCAGAAGAGACCATCATAATCATCTAGATTGCACATTGCAGGCCACAGAACCTCACTCACCTACTCTGGCAGAGTTACTGAAGTTCTCAAACCTTGATTTAAAGATGTCAAGTTAGAGAATCTTCCAATTACTCTAGTTCAAACCATCAAGTGACCTGTTCTCCATGCTGCAGAGAAAAGCAAAAAACCTCAGGGTCTCTGCCAATCTGACCTGGAGGAAAATTCCTTCCTTACCCCAAACATGGCAGTCAGTCAAACCCTGAGCATATGGGTGAGACCGACAAGCCAGGCACCTCGGAAATAATTTTGTGTAGTAATTTTAGAGCCCTCCCCATCTAGTGTCCCATCTCTGGCCAGCAAACATGTATGCAGAGCCCTGAAAATCTGCGGATATCCACGGACCAGGTATCCGCACAGGGCTCTATTTGTATGGATGATATGCCATTGCAGGCAACCTCATCATATCATCTGCAGCATATATTTATAAAGCTCAGTCTTGAAACAGTTTAAGTTTTTGAAATAATTCCTCTTTCTCCCTTTGTTATCCCTCTGATATATTTATAAAGAACAATCATATCTCTACATGGCCTTCATTTTGTTAGACTAACCAAGCCAAGCTCCTTAAGTCTACTCTCATAAGGCAAGTTCTTTTTCGAGTGATTGTTCACATCCATTACACATCGGGTGTGCGTGCGCCGCGTGCACGGACGTCGGAAACTTTTTCCCTTAGCGGCTCCCGTCGGACTGGCAGGGGAGCCCCCACCAGAGCAGCGCCTCATGTTGGTGCATATATACCCCTGCCGACCCGACCCCCCTTCAGTTCCTTCTTACCGTCCGTGGCGGCGTTGGAACAGCTCTCTATCTCTCGCTTGCGAGTGTCCCTTAGCAGAGTTATCAGCAGTTAGCAGTTATCAGTAGTAACACTTCTTAATAGTAGATAGTTAAGATTCCTTTGTTTTAGGTGTTTGGAAGTTGTCTCCAACACCAGCCCTGGGCTGCGGGGCATGCCGCAGGCCCAAGGCTTTAAGGCTTGTGCCACGTGCCGCAAGCCTATGCCTATTAGCGATCCCCACGACTCGTGTCTCCGTTGCCTGGGGGAATCACATCAGACTGAACGCTGTAAGATCTGTAAGGTTTTTAAGCCAAGGACTAAGAAAGAAAGAGACTTTCGCCTCAAGCAGCTACTCATGGAGGCTGCGCTGCAACCTTTGGACTCGGGCCATGCGGCCTCGGCGCCGGCGTCCTTGGTGCGGAGTGCCCCGGCGTCAGTTCGCGATCCGGCACCGGTGGGGCACCGCAAGCATACCGCACCAAGGCAACAAGACAGGCCCCGGCACTGTTCGACCTCACTGGCACGGTCGAAGGGCCAGACTAAACGCCGAGGGTGCTCCCTGCATAAGAAGGCGGCACCGCCAAAGGAACCGAGCTCTTAAAAGGGCAGTGCAGCCCCAGGACATGCTCCGGCACTGGTGGCTCCGGCGCCGAAGAGTCTGTTGAGCCCCGGGCTACGCGCCTTGAGTGGGGAGGAAGGGCTGGAGGAGCTCCTAGAACAGCCCTCCACACCAGACACCTTTGAGGTGGCAAAGGACCTCATCGAGTTGTCGGCGGCAAGCCCTGTCCCTGCCACAGAGAAGCCTCCGGCACCATCACCAAGAGTGCCATCCAGAGGCAAGCGAGCAATGGTGCACCGATTGAGGTCACCATCCCGGCACTGCTCCCGACGTCGGTCCCGGTTGAGCCCAGCCTCTGTGGATTCCCAGCTGCCCCTGACTCAGCGGGACTCAAGGGCACTGGATCCTAGCCAACATACGGCACTGGCCCTGCCAGTGCACCGCTCCCCGGCCCCATCGCCAGGCCGGCACCGAGGCAACACAAGACTGAAGTCCCCGGGCCCGAGCAGAAGCCAACGGTCCCGGGAGTATCGGTACTGGTCCTGGCCCCGGTTGGCGAGGAGCCATTCCCCAGCGGCACCGTTCTACGGCACCGCCTTGGCCTTCGCGGTCGGTGTCCTCGGAATCTGAGGTGGACTCAGGCCGCTCCAGCTATGCCCACAGGGCACTGGCTAGCAGGGAGCTCCAAGCCCTGTTGTATCCCCAATGGGGCCCGCCAGGGCAGTGGCCCTTTTGGATACCATGGGCTTATCACCAACAGCAAGGGCCCTCCTCCAGAGCCTTGAGATCTGGCTATTCGGTGCATCGGTCCCGGTCCCTGCACAGGCATCCCTCCGTGCCCAAGGAGGCTACAGTATCCAGGCTGCCAGACGCTTCTCCGGAACACAGGAGTGCGGAAGCGGCACCGAGCCCGGTGCCGCCCTGGATGCAGTCAGGCAGGCAGGACCCGGATGAGCCCCCAGCATGCGAGGAAGGGCAAGAAGGACTGGAGGAGAAGATGCAGAAGGCCCTTACCTCTTCGTCATCCCCAGATGAAGCTGTGGCGGGCACCGCAGTGTCAGGGTTTCCTCCGATTGACCACAGAGCGCACCAGGAGCTGCTCTGCAGGGTAGCTCAGAACTTGGGCCTACAGGCGGAGGAAGCGGTAGAGCAGGAGGACATATTAAGCCCCGAAGGCCCCTCCAGAATTGCGCTCCCAGTCATAAAGACAATCCAGTCCAACTACAAGACGGTCTGGCAAACCCCAGCCTCTAGTGCGCCAACAGCAAAGGGCGTAGAGAGGAAGTACTTTGCCCCTTCCAAGGGATACGACTTCCTCTTTTGTCACCTGAGCCCCTGTTCGCTGGTCGTCTCAGCGGTCAATGAATGGGAACGACATGGTTAGCAAGCCCCGGCTCCCAAGGCCAAGGAGGCTAAACGTCTAGACCTATTCGGCAGAAAGGTCTATTCCTCCGGGGGCCTCCAATTGAGGATCGCGAACCAGCAGGCGATCCTGAACAAACACAATTTTAATTCCTGGACGGCAGTTTCCAAATTTAAAGACTCCTTGCCCAAGGGCTCTCAGCCTGAGTTTACGGCCCTCATGGATGAGGGAAAGGCGGTAGCCAAGACCTCTCTGCAGTCCTCTCTCGACTCGGCGGACGCAGCAGCCAGAACAATCGCCTCAGGAGTGGTGATGCGCTCGGCGAGGCTTCAGGCCTTCCGCCAGAGGTCCAGAATACCCTTCAGGACCTCCCATTCAAAGGGTCTGGTCTCTTCGGACCAAACAGATGCCAGGCTGCATAGCCTCAAAGACTCCCGGGCAACCCTCAAGTCGTTGGGAATGCACACCCTGGCGATGCAGAAGGAAGCCTTTCAAGCTCTAGCCGCCGCAGCAAAGGCAATACCAGCCTCGCCCTAGGCAGGAGCCGTATCGCAGGAGAGGCAGAGACAACAGGCGCAGGTGGAACAACATGCCTAGCCAGGTCCAGGGCAAACCGCAACCTGGCGGCAACCAGGGGTTTTGAAGGTGCGCTCGAGGACAGCGTACCAAACCAGTTACCGTATCTTTCCCTATGTTTCTTGAACCGCATGTCCCACTTCTACCATGCGTGGTCCCGTATAACATCGGACCATTGGGTCTTATGCACGGTACATGTGGGATATACGCTTCAGTTCTCCTTCCCTCCCACCCCCCTTCCCCGTCCCTCTTCAGAGACCCCTCTCACGAGCAACTCCTTATGCAGGAGGTACAGACACTCCTCGAGGCGGGGGCAGTGGAAGAGGTCCCTCGGGATCTACGGGGGAAAGGATTTTACTCCCATTATTTTCTCATCCCCAAAGCAAAGGGGGGGTCTTTGACCCATTTTGGACCTGCGCGGACTCAACAAATTCTTAGTCAAGGTCCGCTTCCACATGGTCTCCCTAGGCACTATTATTCTGTCCCTGGATCCGGGGGATTGGTACGCTGCCCTCGACAAGAAAGATGCGTACTTTCACGTCGCTATTCATCCCGCTCACCGGCGGTTCCTGCGGTTCACCGTAAACCAGCACCATTACCAGTTTACGGTCCTACCTTTTGGTCTGGCGGCAGCCCTCCGCGTGTTCACGAAATGCATGTCAGTAGTGGCAGCCTTTCTACGAAAAAGGAGAATTCAAGTATACCTGTACCTAGACGACTGGCTTCTCGTGGGTCGGTCCAAGGAGGAGGTCCGTTCCCATGTGGTGGTGGCACTGGACGTATTCCGCAGTCTAGGTCTCCTAGTTAACGTTCCCAAGTCGTCCTTGATACCTACGCAAAGGCTGGAGTTCATCGGGGCAGTCCTGGACTTAGTACAGGCGCGAGCGAGCTTCCTGGAATCCAGATTTCTGGGCATCCAACGTGCCACAGGCTCGATGCTGAGGTTCCCCACAACCACGGCCAGATGCTGCCTGCAGCTCCTAGGACACATGGCGGCGTGCACTCACGTAGTCAAACACGCTCGACTGCGGCTCAGGACTTTGCAGTTGTGGCTAGCCTGGTCGTATTGCCCGGGCAGAGACCCCTTAGACCAGTGGTCCCCAACCTTTTTGTGGCCAGTAGCACATTCATGTTTTCAGAAGAGTGTGGCGGGCGCCAACAATTTTTCAAGGCTTATTTTGTATTTGTACATTAAATAATACGAAAAACATCATATTTAATATTACATAAGATATGAATCCGGAGAGAAGCCGTGAGGACAGAGAACACCGGCGCCCGCAGCCCCGGAGTACTCTGTCCCCAGCACACGCGGGGCCCCGGCTTCTCTTCCCCTGCTGGGTACTAGGCAGGCCCCGCACCTGCCGGGGACAGAGAACAGCGGCGCCTGTAGCCTGCAGCCCCGGAGTTCTCTGTCCCCAGCAGGCGTGGGGCTGCGGCTTATCTCCCCTGCTGGGCACTAGGCGGACGCACATAAATGCCCCGGCGGGCGCCATGGCACCCCCGGGCACCACGTTGGGGACCACTGCCTTAGACGTTGTAGTGACAATCCCTGCCCAGGTATTGGTCTCCCTGCGCTGGTGGCTCAATGAGCAGATGGTTTGCGAGGGGATCCCCTTCGCCGCACCGCGGCCCACTCTGACGCTGGTAACAGACGCGTCAGACCTCGGCTGGAGAGCTCACTTGGAGACCTACGAACGCAAGGCTTGTGGTCCAGGGACGAAATGTTGCTCCACATCAATGTGAAGGAGCTCAGGGCGGTTTGCCTAGCCTGCCAAACCTTTCACGCTGCTTTAGAAGGTCACAGCGTGATAGTTCTGACAGACAACACCACCGCCATGTTCTATATAAACATGCAGGTTGGAGCCCGATCCTCTCCCCTCTGCCGAGAGGCCCTTCTCCTATGGGACTTTTGTATAGCCCGCTCAGTACACCTCATAGCGTCATACCTCCCGGGGGTGCGAAACGAGCTGGCAGACCGCCTCAGCAGGTCGGACCGCATGCACGAACGGTCGATGAGATCAGATGTCTTGCAATCGATCTTCCAGAAGTTTGGATTCTTCGAGTGCTTGCTCATATCGATTCCAATTAGGTGTGTGCGCGCCGCGTGCATGATCGTCGGAGAATTTTTACCCTAGCAACACCCGGTGGGTCGGCTGTGGAGCCCCCTGGAGTGGCACCTTCATGGCGCTGGATATATACCCTAGCCGACCCATCGCCCCCTCAGTTCCTTCTTACAGCCCGTGACAGTCGTTGGAACTGGAGCGCGGCATGCATGATCGTCGGAGAATTTTTACCCTAGCAACACCCGGTGGGTCGGCTGTGGACTCCACTCTCCCTAGCTTTACTTGCTCACTCCTTTACCTATCTTGGAAGACAGCCTTCCTTGTAGCCATCACTTCAGCGAGGCGTGTCTCTGAAATCAGAGCCCTCACGTCGGAGCCTCCGTATACAGTCTTCCATAAAGACAAGGTGCAGCTTCGCCCCCACCCTGCCTTTCTCCCCAAAGTGGTATCAGCTTTTCATGTGAACCCGGATATTTTCCTCCCAGTCTTCCATCCGAAGCCGCATGCTATGCGGCAGGATCAGCGTATGCACTCTCTGGATGTTTGCAGGGCCCTCGCATTCTATATCGAGTGTACGAAGCCGTTTAGGAAGATGACTCAACTCTTCATTGCAGTGGCTGACTGGATGAAAGGCCTACTGGTCTCCTCGCAACGTATCTCCTCTTGGATCAGGTCCTGTATTCGCGCCTGCTACGACTTGGCCGGTGTCCCGATGCCACACATCACCGCCCACTCCACGAGGGCTCAAGCATCCTCGTCTGCGTTCCTGGCTCAAGTGCCGATCAATGAAATCTGTAGAGCGGCAGTTTGGTCATCTGTTCATACCTTTGCCACTCACTACGCATTAGTACAGCAGTCTAGAGACGATGCCGCATTTGGCTCAGTGGTTCTGCACTCAGCGATGTCTCACTCTGACCCCACCGCCTAGGTAAGGCTTGGTAGTCACCTAATTGGAATCGATATGAGTAAGCACTCGAAGAAGAAAAAATGGTTACTCACCTTTGTAACTGTTGTTCTTCGAGATGTGTTGCTCATATCCATTCCAAACCCGCCCTCCTTCCCCACTGTCGGAGTAGCTGGCAAGAAGGAACTTGAGGGGGCGATGGGTCGGCTAGGGTATATATACAGCGCCATGAAGGCGCCACTCCAGGGGGCTCCACAGCCGACCCACCGGGTGTTGCTAGGGTAAAAATTCTCCGACGATCATGCACGCGGCGCGCGCACACCTAATGTGGAATGGATGTGAACAACACATCTCGAAGAACAACAGTTACGGAAAGGTAGGTAACCGTTTTTTCTCCATTCCTCTGATCATCCTAGTAGCCCTTCTCTGCACCTGTTCCGGTTTGATTTCATCTTTCTTAAACATGGGAGATCAGAATTGGACACAGTATTTCACTGTGCCAATATTTTCACAGGTCTCACTGGTACCTTGTACAATGGTGGCAACACTTCCCTATCTCCACTAGAAATACCTGGCCTAATGCATCCTAGGGTTGCATTAGTCTCTTTCAGGGCCACATCACAATGGTGGTTCAGTCATCCTGTGATCAACCAACACACCCAGGTCTTTCTCTCCTCTGTCGCTTCCGACTGGTAAATCCCCAGTTCATAGCAAAAATTCTTGTTGTTAATCCCTAAGCGCCTGACTTTGCACTATTAAATTTCATCCCATTTCTATTAGGTTTTCAAGGTTGTCCATATCTTTTTGTATGACATTCCTGTTCTTTCATATTGGCAATACCTCCCAACTTTGTGTCAGCCGCAGATTTTATTAGCGCACACCCACTTTTTGTGCCAAGGACATTAATGAAAATGTTACATAAGATTGGTCCCAAGTATGATCCCTGAGAAACTCCACCAGTAATCTCTCTCCAGCCTGACAGTTCTTTTTAGTATGACCCATTGTAATCTCCCTTTTAAACAGTTCCTTTTCCAATTTTCAATTCTCATTCATTCCCATTTTCTATAATTTAGCTAATTATTTCATATATGAAAGTATCAAATGCTTTACTGAAATCCAGGTAGATTAGATAACTGATTTTCTAGACAAAGGAAATGAAGTATATCTTCTCAAAGAAAGAGATCTGGTTGGTCTGGCATGATCTACCTTTTTAAAACCATGTATTTTATCCCAATTACCATTAACCTCTGTTTTTAATTGCTCCTTCTTTCAAAATTTATCCTAAGACCTTGCATACAATTGAGGTCAAATTAACAGGCCTTCTTTCATTCCTTGTAGACTTTCTGCTTTCCAGAAAGCTTACCTGTTTGAGATGCTTGTTCATCTATTTTGGTCTGGAACCCTTCCTTACAGGACTTCCCCTCCCCACTCCTGGCTTAGGGTGCAGGATTTGGATATTTTCTGCAACTTTGACTTAAATTCCAAGTTTCCTCCACATTCAGATCCTTGAGTACTACAGTCCAGTTAACTTACCTAACTAATTCACATTTTTAAAAGTTTTTTTTAAGATTGTCCTTTTGACATCAAGAACCCTAGATGCAGGACCTATTTTTGTTTATCCTTTTTAGTTTAAACTGAATTAGCTCATCTTTGCTGATGAGCTGAGACAACTATGCTGGCTGGGCCATCTAAGCAGGTTGGAAGACAGACACATACCCAAGGACATGCTATACGGCAGGGTTTCTCAAACTGGGGGTTGGGACCTCTCGGGGTCACGAGGTCATTACATGGGGGGGGGGTCGCGAGCAGTCAACCTTCACCCCAAACTCTGCTTGCTTCCAGCATTTATAATGGTGTTAAATATGTTAAACTGTGTGTTTAATTTATTGGGGGGGTCGCACTCAGAGGCTTGCGATGTGAAAGGGGTTGCTAGTAAAAAAAAAGTTTGAGACCCACTGCTATACGGGGAGCTATCAGAAGGAACAAGAAAACAGGAAATCCCAAGCTTCGCTATAAGGACACATGCAAGCGAGATATGAAGGAATTTGGGATTGATCCTGACAAATGGGAAATCTTGGTAAGTGATCGTAACAAGTGGTGCCATCATCTCCATCAGGGTATCAAAGTCCATGACAGGAACTGGCTACTACAGGTTGAAGAAAAAAGAGCCCGTAGGAAGCAAGCAGCTCCCAACCAAGACACATACATAGCATTTACTTCGTTAAAAATATCCAGTTCAGACATTGGAGGTCTTTAGCAGACCACAAGCACTATCCCAGTGGAACCTCTGTTATCATTTTTCCACCAAAGTAATTTTTGACCCAGACAGATTGTTTTATCCATTCCATCACTACTTATTTCTTTAGCCTACCGCATCATTAATATGCTATGCTACTCTACCACCTTTACTTTCATTTTTCTTTCCTGAACAGCGCATATCCTTCAATATCTGTATTCAAGTCATGACAACTATTCCACCATGTGTCCGTTATCCCTATAATACCTGATTTCACTTCTTGCACCAGTAGTTCTAGTTCCTTGGTTACCTAGTTCTCTTGCTTTCAGAAAGGTGACAATGGCATGTTTGTTTTTTTTGTCAAAAAACAATTTAACATAATTTTTCTTTTGTTTGCATGTCTCTAAGAGAAATTCTTCAAGCATTTGTCCATATTTCACGCTTGGTATGCATGCACACCCAAAGTATTCAAATTCAGAATGTTTTTGTCCAGCTCTGTGAGTTAGGGCCAGAGGTGTCCTCATATTCCCCGTTAAAGGGCAGGGCAACTTCAGCCATCCCTCAGTTTCTTTTTACTGCCCGTGGCTATGAGGTGGAACCCTAGCAGTGTATGTTCCTCTTGCTCTCCGAGTAATTATTTATAGTGTAAATTATTTGATATGCATAGTGCTATAGTTGTTAGTCTTTGATTTTTAAAAAATTTTTAAATCGAATTTTTCTTAACTTTTCTCAGACTTCTTATATTAGATCTAGCCCTTTTTGTTGGAGAAGGGTCTTTGTGTCCTATCTCAGATCCTGGAGTGGCTGAAACTGAAAAGCCTAAGCAAATGTTTTCAAAAAGTTCTCCAGTGATCTTGGCGTTAGCTCAGATCTTTGGGACATATGTCTCAGACATTATCCTTCATCACCAGTAAAGCTTCTGGGAGTAAGGCTTGGAAAGAGCACAGTTTCTCTAAGGGGCTCAGATCTCAGGTCACCGTCACCAGGTCCTAGCAAGAAAAGGCAGAGATCCCCTTCATCTTCCCTTTATTAAGGCATATCTCAAGGCCCAAGAAAAGTCAGACTGGCACCTCCATCAGGCATCACACTGTACCTTGGTATCAAATCTACAAAAGTTGCCTGGCATTGGGCTCTCAGTGACTGGCAACATTGGTCCAATGTCCTCTACCCACCTGCCTTTGGTATCGCCATTCTTGGTACCAAAACTGGGTGACTGATAGCAGCTGAAATAAAATTCCCGACTTCCATCTTGCCACTGTCCAAGAATTCTCATCTTGCAGTTTCAGTACTGAATCTTCCCTTTGACAAGGGTAACTGTACATCTTGGTAACCAAATTAGTTTCAACACAGATGAGTGGGAGAGATGGGTCAATAAAATGGGTCCCTCAGGGACCTAAATGTGGATTTAGGTGCTTAACTTTAGTCACCCAAGTTTGAAAAATGTAGCTACTAGGATTTTTTTTTCACCCTCTCTTGAGTGCCGGGAGGAATTTAATGTGTTGATGATCTATTCTAGTATAGTAAACCTATGTACTTCTCTATTGGATAGAAAAGCTAACTTTCTCAATCTGTATAAAAATTAGTGTGAAACTTTGAAATTGTTTTAAATCATGCTTTAAAAAGTCATGAGGCTGAATGGTAAGGAAGTGATGAATTAGGCAGATAATTTCTGGAACCTCAAAAGCCATGCCCCAAGTGGTTTGTGTAATAATTTGAAATATAGGTTTTTTTAGTCAGACCATTTTGGAGATTCAGATGCCTGTTGGTGACCATATGAATCTAAGGATCTGCTCTTCGAGGGTGAAAATTATATTAATACTCATAAGTAAGGCCATGTTTTAGTCATGGGTGTATTTAGTAAAAGTCATGGGCAGTAAACAAAAATTCATGACCTGTCCATGACTTGTACTATATACCCCTGACTAAATCTTGGGGAGGGGGGTGGCCTGGGGAGGGGCGCCGCAGGTGCTTGGGGGGGAGGGAACGGGGGTTGTCAGAGCTGGCAAGCTCCCTACCCGGCTCAGTGCCTCCCTGGAAGTGGCGACATCCCTCAGCCCTAGGCGGAGGTGCGGCCACACAGCTCTGTGTGCTGCTTTCTCCCCGAGCGCTGGCTCCGCAGCTCCCATTGCCCCGGAACCACAGCCAATGGGAGCTGTGGGAGCAGTGTCTGCAGGCGGAGGCAGCGCGCAGAGCTGTCTGGCCACGCCTCTGCCTAGGAGCCGAGGGATGTCGCTGCTTCTGGGGAGCCCCCCCACAAGGTTAAGCACTGCTCAGAGCCCTCACCCCCTCCTGCGTCCCCAACCCCCCAGCCTTGAGTCCCCCACCCAAACTCCTGCTGCTGCTGGTTGGGGGATGGGGCTGTGGCCAGAGACTGCCCCAGCAGCGGCTGGTGTGGCTAGCCACTGCAGAAGTCATGGAGGTCATGGAAAGTCACGGATTATGTGACCTCCGTGACAAACTTGCAGCCTTAATCATAGTTTGAGGTTGTTCCTAGACTTATCTCAAGAGTTCTGGTAAACAGCCATTGACGGATGGCTTAAGAGAATTTTAATTTAGCTGTGCCATATCTTTTCCTCTCTCTGTTTTTTTGCTGGACTATTAGTTCATAACTATCTTCTCGGGTATAGGCACTTGAAATGTAATGCACATCAACTTTTCTGTACACCTCTACCTCGATATAACACTGTCCTCGGGAGCCAAAAAATCTTACCGCGTTATAGGTGAAATCGCGTTATATTGAACTTGCTTTAATCCACCCGAGTGCGCAGCCCCGCTTCCCCTCTCCCCCCCGGAGCACTGCTTTACCGTGTTATATCCAAATTCGTGTTATATCGGGTGGCGTTATATTGAGGTAGCGGTGTATTTGAACTTCTTTTTGAGTAAGATCTTAATTGATAGTTTTATTCAACACCTATGCTAAAATCTGATTTTTATCTACAAGAGTATACACTAGGTTACCTTAGAAGGGGGAAAATGCTGACTGAAAATTTCTCTACTTAAGCCAGTTCTACTTCTAACTAGTCTCTAGTTTTCTTGAATACTTGGAAAGAGGCTGAGGGGAGACAACTTCTCTGTTTTATGGCTCTCCTGGCACATAAACGTAAAGTTGTCAAAACAGTTGAAAACTACGTATGCTAAATAGTTGACTGTTACAAGCCATGACTTTCTTTCAGCTGTTATAAACACACATTTTTACCTTAACAGAATTTTCAGTTCATTCTTTAATACCAAAGTAAATGCAAGTTAAACTTGCAACTAACTGTTAAAAATAGAGCCTTAGCCAGGTCCTTTATGAGATGGTGTTAAACTGTATTTTAGCTCTGTGGATTACAATTCGGTGAATGTTACTGATCTCTCCAATTATCCATCATGCTATCTTCCATTTGAATTATTGTGAGTACTGTCTTTGAGTTAGATTTATAAGCTTTTAAAGTCATTGCGACTCACTCACACTCATGTCCGTCACCCCAATCGGGGTATGGGCCGCCAACCACAGATCTCCAGAGTCCTCTATCCTGGGCCATTTGCTCTAGCTGGTTCCAGGTATAGCCCATTTTTATACTATCAGCCTGAAGGTCGCGTCGCCAGGTGTTTCTTGGACAGCCTCTTTTCCGCTTGCCTTGGGGGTTCCACCGCAATGCCTGTCTAGTGATGTTGGTTGGCTGCTTGCGTAGTGTGTGTCCTATCCAGCCCCACCTTCTCCTTCTAATTTCTTCCTCTGCTGGGAGTTGACAGGTCCTCTCCAAGAGGTAGATGTTGCTGATGGTGTCTGGCCAGTGGATCTGGAGAATCCTTCTAAGGCAACTATTTATGAAGGTCTGGATCTTCCTGGTGGTTGTTTTAGTTGTCCTCCAGGTTTCAGCTCCATACAATAAAACTGATTTCACGTTGGAATTGAACAGTCGAATCTTTGTTGCCAAAGACAGCTCTCTGGAGCTCCAGATGTTTTTGAGCTGTAAGAAAGCTGCTCTTGCCTTACCGATCCTTGCTTTGATGTCTGTATCTGTGCCACCCTGTTGGTCGATGATGCTGCCTAGGTAGGTGAAGGACTGCACTTCTTCCAGAGGGCTTCCGTTCAGTGTGACTGGGTCATTACTGATGGAGTTAATCTTGAGGATCTTGGTCTTGTCCTTGTGGATGTTGAGGCCAACCTGCGATGACGTGGCTGCCACTACGTTGGTCTTCTCTTGCATCTGCTGTTTGCTATGCGAAAGGAGTGCAAGGTCATCGGCAAAGTCCAGGTCATCAAGCTGGGTCCACAACATCCACTGGATTCCGTTCCTGCGCTCATAAGTGGATGTCTTCATAATCCAATCAATGACAAGGAGAAAGAGAAATGGTGACAACAAGCATCCTTGTCTGACTCCGGTTCGCACCTGGAAGCTATTTGTAAGCTGCCCTCCATGGATCACTCTACAATGTATGCCGTCATATAAGTTCTTAATCAGGTTGACCACCTTTACTGGGATGCCATAGTGCCGAAGGAGCTTCCAGAGAGTCTCTCGATCCACGCTATCGAATGCTTTCTCATAGTCAACAAAGTTGATGTACAACGAGGAGTTCCACTCCATAGACTGCTCGACTATGATGCGGAGCGTTGCTATCTGGTCCGTGCATGATCTATTTTGCCGGAAACCTGCCTGCTCATCTCGTAGCTGTGGATCAACGACATCCTTCATTCTCTCTAAGAGGACTCGGTTGAAGACCTTCCCTGGCACCGACAGAAGTGTGATTCCTCTGTAGTTGGCACAATTGCTGAGGTCTCCTTTCTTGGGGATTTTAATAAGATATCCCTCTTTCCAATCTACCGGAATCACTTCATCTTCCCATATTTTCTCAAAGAGGGGGTACAGCATTTCCACTGAAGCATCCAGATCTACTTTCAAGGCCTCTGCTGGGATATCATCAGGTCCAGCTGCCTTCCTATTCTTCATCATCATGATGGCTTTTCTGATCTCATCTCTGGTTGGTCTATCACAATTGATTGGAAGGTCTTCGTTGGCTGGGTCAATGTCTGGTGGATTTAGTGGTACTGGTCTATTCAGGAGTTCCTCAAAGTGCTCCACCCATCTATTCCTCTGTTCTATTTCTGTGTTAGATTTTCCCTGCTTGTCTTTAACGGGACGTTCTGGCTTGCTGAACTTTCCAGACAGTCGCTTGGTGATGTCATACAGCTGTTTCATATTACCGTTATATGCTGCCTGTTCCGCTTCTGCTGCCAGTCCATCCACATAATCTCTTATCCTTCTTAATATTCCTCTTCACTACTCTATGGGCTTCAGCATACTCTTTTTGCACTTTAGCTTTTGCTGCTCTAGTCCTGCTGTTATTAACTACAGCCTTCTTCTTCTTTCTATCTTCTATCTTAGTCAAGGTCTCTGCTGTGATCCACTCTTTCTGCTGGTATTTCTTGGTTCCAAGCACTTCCTGGCATGTTGACCTAAGTGAGAAGTCATTGCGAAGTGAGTCATATTGTGTAAGGGCTCTGTATACCTGCTGTGGTCTGGAAATTAATATGATAGAGAAACTTTGTATTTTGGTATACAAAAGTATGAGGTATTCTAATTGTACTTTGTTTTTCATAATTCACTGAATTTGTATTATGAGCTGTGAGCTTGATTGTGTTTGTAAGCTAGATATTTGGGTATCTGGTATTGTGATTCAGGATTTTTTTAACCTTTTTAAAATTTAATTATAAAGCAAATGAGTGACTTGCAAAGAAGAAATGGATTTTTTTAATGCGTGTTTTAAGGAACTATGAAGGCAATTAAGTGAATTCACTTGTTGAAGTTAATTGCGCTAGCAAGTCTGAACAAGTTTGATATAAAAGTAAATATATTTAGCAAAGATTTTGTAGCCGTGTTGGTCCCAGGATATGAAACGGACAAGGTGGGTTAGATAATAAAACATATTTGACCAACAACAGTTGGTGGAAGAGACAGACGAACTTTCTAGCTACACAAAGCTCTTATTCAGGTTTGGGAAAGGTAATCAGTGTGTCACAGCTAAATTCAAAGTGGAGAAGATTATTAAGCCTGGAAGTTAGTGTGTTGCAAGGGACCATTATAAATGAATTGGGCCATTAACATCTCTGCAGTCATAGGACTAAGGAGAGTTAGTTGGGTTAAAGGTTGTTGTAAAGAGACATAACATGTATTCCTATTGAGTCTGACTTTTAGTGTCAAGCAAATTAAGAATTTAGGCTCAGGCTCGTCTTTTGAAGGTGTTGTGCAGGTTTCCTTTAAGGACAAGGTCTGAGGTTAGATATGGAGTGATCGTTTTGTGAAAAGTGTTTGCTCAGGGGTGATAGGGTGTTTTTTTTCTTACCATTTTTCAGGTGAGAGTTCATTTGGGAGCATAGTGATCGTCTGTTTTAACCCATATAGCTGTGTTTGGGGGCATCTGATGCACTAGATAAGGTACAGTATGTGTTGTGATAGGCATGCATAAGACCCATGTATCTTGAAAGGTGTGTTGTGGGCGGTATTGATCATTGTACAATGATCAATATGTCTGCAGGTTTTGCATCTGTTTTGGCAGGGTCTAGTGCCAGTTTGTGTGCCCTGGTGTGTGGGGAGCTTGCTTCTGATGATGAGCTTGGTGGGGAGTTTGAAGGCTATTAGAGGGGTGTCGGAATCTTTTTTTCTGGATGTGGTCCCCATCGAGTATGGGTTGTAATTGTTTGATATGCCATATAGCTTCCATTTTGGGGAGGTAGGTGACAAGTAGGGGTGTGGTTGGTGTAGTGTTTTTCCTTATTGAAGCACGTTCTCTCTGGGTATTTGGGTGGCCTGTTCCAAGATGTGATTTACTTCTCTGATGGAATGTCCTTGTTTGATAAAGGCGGTCTAAGTATGATAAGATGTGTATCCCAGACTTACGACAGAATATGTTCCAATGAATCTGAGTGCATGGCTATTGATAAGATTTCTTACTGTGCCTGAGGTGGTCACTGGATCTGTGGAGGTAAGTATGGTAATCCATTGGTGTCCTGTATATGCTTATTTGAAGGGTTCCATTGTTGAGGGTTATTGTGGTAGTCCAGGAATTTGATGCTAATGTGAGTGTGTTCCAGAGAGGGTTTGTTGGATGGATGGTGATTGTTAAAGTTGTGGTGGAAATTTGAGGAAGTTTAGGTTGTCTGCCCAAAGGATGAAAATATCAGTATATCTGAGATGATATTGTTTCATGGTGCATTTTTCCAGATATTCTTCCTCAAGGTAGCCCATGAAGAGATTGGCGTATGATAAATATATTATTGTTAGTCTTGATATGAAGAGTGTGATACTTGCAGGTTTAAAAACATTTGTATAGTAACATTGC
Organism: Platysternon megacephalum; assembly: GCA_003942145.1. NCBI lineage: Eukaryota > Metazoa > Chordata > Testudines > Platysternidae > Platysternon > Platysternon megacephalum. The sequence continues at coordinate 7,312,582 of QXTE01000060.1, read as the reverse complement.
TTGGTAGAGTTAAGGTTCCATTTAAAAATTGGGTACAGTGAAGTCTTATCAGTAGAGGGACTGCTGTTACCTGGTCATTATAAAAAGTAGCTTCATAAGTATGATTTTAATAAAGGAACACTTCTGGGGCTGTATTTTATTAGTGATTAGGTCAAGTGATTATGGTTAGGTCATAATTAACCTGTTTCACATTTTAAAAATGTATAAGTGAACTACAGTGAAATTTCACTGATTCACACTTTGTTCGAATCCACATTTCAATTTTCATAAAAAATGATAGCCTCTTCTTTGCAGCAATGCTGTAATGTCAGAGAGGCTGCAGTGTGTACTTTGGCTGATGTTCTGTTTTGAGGTTTTCTGAGAGGGTCAATCAAAACATTGAGCTTTATAAAAATCAATTTAAATTTAGGCAATTAGCATTGTATCCATTGGCAGAGTTTGGTTTAATATACAAAAAAGATGCAAGCACTGATTTTAAAAATTAGCAAGTGTTGAACTAAATCAGCAGTTCTCAAACTGTGGGTCGTGACCCCATTTTAATGGGTTTGCCAGGGCTGGCATTAGACTTGCTGGGGCCTGGAGCTGAAGCCCAAGCCCCACCGCCCGGGGCCGAAGGAAAAGCCCGAGGGCTTCAGCCCTGGGTGGTGGGTCTCAGGTTACAGGCCCCCCCACCTAGGGCTGAAACCCTTGGGCTTCTGCTTTGGCCCCCTGCCCTGGGCAGTGGGGCTCAGGCTTTGGTTTTGGCCCCCCACGCTGGGCTTCAGTCCCCCATCCTGGGGTCATGTAGTAATTTTTCTTGTCAGAAGAGGGTCGCAATGCAATGAAATTTGAGAGCCCCTGCACTAGAACAACCTGGCAAACCCCAGCTACAGTGACACCTACTTGTTATGTCCCCTTCAAGGACTCTGAATTCCTTTTCTCACCTGTCTCCCAATTCTCTGGTTGTTGATGCAAGTGGGACAAACATTGCTATAAAACCACCCTATATGACAGAGACGAAAAGCTTCTGGATCTCCTGGGAAAGAAGGCCTACTGTAGTTTTTGTTTTGCAAATTACCAAGCATTGATGGCCAAGTACAACTTTGCTAACTACAAGAAATTTGTGTAGTTTATTGAGCACCTTCCCCGGGATCAAAGAGAACAATTCCAGGCCACTGTTGCTGAAAGACAGTTGCTGACAAGAATATCTTTGCAGGCAGTGCTTGATGTTGTGGACTCCATGACAATGCTTGATGTTGCGGACTCCATGGCCCGTTCCATCTCTCTACGCCAGTGGTGATGCATAGCGATTCCTGGATGCAATTGTCTGGCTTCCTCAGGGAAGTTCAAAATGCAGTTGAGGATCTCCTATTTGATGGATGGAAGCTGTTTGCAGAGAACACTGATGAGTTCTTGCATATCCTTAAAGATTTCAGGGACTCATACTCATTAGGGATCTATGCTTCTGCAAACAAACGGAAGTTCAGCAGATTGCAAATGGCTCAGAGATCCTGTCCTATACCATTATCTGAAATCCAGAGACCCATGGAACCCCCCAGGAAGATGTACAGGTTCTAGAGAAAGAGATCCACTAACCCAGTGGTCCTCAACTAGGAGTATGTGTACCCCTGGGAGAACTCAGATGTCTTCCAGGGGGTACGTCAACTCATCTTTATGTAGCCTGTTGTAAAACTAGGCAAATATCTAAAGCACTAGCAAACTAAAATTTCATACACACTAAAAATTCATACTACAAACTAAAATTTCATACACACAATGACTTGTTTATACTGCTCTATATACTATACACTGAAATGTAAGTACACTGTTTGTATTCCAATTGATTTATCTTATAATTATATGATAAAAATGAGAACATACGCAATTTTTCAGTAATAGTGTGCTGTGACACTTTTGTATTTTTATGTCTGATTTTGTAAGCAAGTAGTTTTTAAGTGAGGTGAAACTTGGGGGTACTCAAGACACATCAGACTCTGAAAGGTGTACAGTAGTTTGGAAAGGTGGAGAGCCACTGCTCTAACCCATCTGATGTGGCTCCTCAACAGTCATCATCAAAGTGCCAGTTTTGATGGGACAATCCAGGGTTCATATTCCCACCCCTCATTAGCCTGCTAGCTTCAGTGTTTTGCCCTCATTCCCCCATTTGGAAACACTCTCCCACTTCCAGCGTGAATGGGAGCACCTCATCTCAGACAAATGGTGCTGGAAGTAACGTAATTGGGCTATACCATCCACTTTACTTCCCTCTCTCCTCATTTCTCTTCCCGGTCCTCCTTCAGGGACCCTTCTCATGTGCCCCTGATTAGGTAGGAAGTAGACACCTTTCTTCATTTAGGAGCAGTAGAACTGGTACCTCCTCAATGTAAGGGAAGGGGTTTCTATTTCCTTGTAGGAGAATGGAGGGTGGAGACAAATTCTAGGTCTAAGACTCCAAACAGGTTCCTGAATCCCAGAAATTCAGGATGGTGATGCTGGCAGTGATGATTTATTTCCTACGTTCGGGGAATTGGTTTTTGGCTGTTGACCTCCAGGATGCCTACTTCTGTATAGCAATGCATCTGCCACTTAAGAGATTCCTCCAATTTGTGGAAGGCAAGGGTCATTTCCAGTATCAAGGGGAAGGGATAGCTCAGTGGTTTGAGCATTGGCCTGCTAAACCCAGGGTTGTGAGTTCCATCCTTGAGGGGGCCATTTAGGGATTTAGTTGGGGATTGGCCCTGCTTTGAGCAAAGGGTTGGACTAGATGATCTCCTGAGGTCCCTTCCAACCCTGATATTCTATATTCTAAGTCCTCTTGTTTGGCCTCTCCTCTGCTCTGAGAGTTTTGTTGAAGGTTCTGTTCGCCAGAAGCAGGGAATGAGCGACAAGGGATGGATCACTTGATGATTACCTGTTCTGTTCATTCCCTCTGGGGAACCTGGCACTGGCCACTGTCGGAAGACAGGATACTGGGCTAGATGGACCTTTGGTCTGACCCAGTAGGGCCATTCTTATGTTCTGTGGTTAGTGGTGGCTTACCTACATGGCTAGACTGTTCCTGTAGCATACCTGTACCTCGACAATTGGCTATTCAAGTGTTGACCCTAACATGAAGTGTTGTCTGCCATAAGGACAGTGCTTCCTTTGTTTTTGGACCTGCCTCCAGCTGATCATAGAAAAATCCACCCAAATGCCCATTCAGAATGTACAATTCATAGGGGATGTGTCTGGATTCCCTGACATCCAGGACATCTCTTCCCATGGACAGGTTCTGGACAATTCAAAACAATTCAAGACTGCCCCAGACATCAGTCAGAAACTGCCTTCAACTTTCGAGTCACATGGCTGTTTGCACTTCCATGACAAAGCATGCAAAGTTACACCTTTGCTATTTCCAGGGGTGGCTCAGAATGACTTACTCACCAAACAGATACAGTCTACTCTAGACAAAGAAGTGTAGATTCCCCAGCAGGTGAAGTGTTCCCTAGACTGATGGAAGATTATCGCAATATAGGGGTGGAGGATGTCCCCTTCCTCCAAATAGTACTGAAAGCAACTGTAGCAGATGTATCTCTGCTGGGTTGGAAGGTACACCTCGGCTCCCTGAGAGTACAGGACAGATATTCGCTTCCAGAGCCCATTTTCCATATCAACCTCCTGGATCTCAGGCATTCCTGACTGTTCTATCTTCATTTCCTTCCCCTAATCAGACACAGATCTATCAAAGTCATGCCACTACTGCATGTTTTATATCAATCAGCAAGAAGGGATGAGATCCCTTTCCCTCTGCACCAAAGCAATAAAGCTGTGTGAATTGGTGCATAAAGCATCACATAAGGATCTCAGCAATGTATCTCTCTCGCTTACAGAATGCCAGAGCTAACACGCTCAGCAGGCGCTTCTCCCAATATTACTAGTGGGAGTTGGATTCTCGGGTTCTATTCGCAATCTTTCAGACTTGTGGGTTTCCAGACGTAGACCTTTTCGCCACAACCACAAACTAAAAATGTCATCTGTTTTTCTCAAGGGGAGGTTTCGATCACAATTCACTGGGGGATACCTTCCTTCTGCCTTCGATGGGCAGACTGTTTTATGCCTTCCCTCCTACACCTCTCATTCTCAAGGTGATAAAACAATATCAAGCAGAACAAGGCCAGAGTCATTCTGATAGCCCTGATGTGGTCAAGGGAAGTGAGGTTCCCTTACCTGTTTCACCTTATCCTCTGTCTTCAAATAGATCTTCCAGCTGTTCCTCAATTCCTCTCTCAGGACGCCGGATCCCTGATATATCTCAACTTGGGCATTCTTTGCTACAAGATGTGGTTCCTAGGTGGTTCGCGGGGCTAGTCATACTGCTTTGCGGAGGTACAACGTACTATTAAATAGTAGAAAAGTTTCCACCAGAACTACTTGCCTTCAAAAGTGGACAACATTTGGCCACTGGTGCAAACTCCACAATGCTACCCTTAAATCTGCTCTGCTTCCCTTCGTTCTGGAGTACCTGCTACATCTTAAGAACACAGGACTGTCCCTCAATTCCATCAAAGTTCACCTGGCAGCCCTTAGGTTTCTCTGTTTTGTTCACCCCACAACTGCTAGATTTATGAAAGGCTTAGGGAATCCCTTCCCACAGATAAAGGTGTTTGTACTCCTGCTTGAGACCTGAATTTGATTCTCAAAAGCCTCACAAAGCCCACATTTGAACCAGTGGCCACCTGCTCTTTATTTAATTTATCAAGGAAAACAACCTTCCTAGTGGTGGTTATCTCAGCCTGCAGAGTCGGAGAGATTGGGGCTTTAATAGTAAACCCTCCTTTCACGACATTTCCCAAGGATAAGGGTTGGGGTCTTAAATTTGCCATCTTGGCACTATTGAAACTGCCAACTGAATTCCTTTTTTAAATACATGAAGTCCAGTGTGTGCTATCAAACAGATCTATTACTATCAACTTATCCACAATGGGTTCCTAGTGCTAAAAATAATTTAACTGATAGTATGGACCTGGCAAAACTATTTCATCAGAGCTGCAGGAAGCAAATCTTATCCTCAAGTTACCAACTTTTGAGTAGGCTTGGAAGGATTAAATTTTTATCGGTAATTGTCGATTTCACCAAACACGCAGAAATAAAATAAAAAAAAATAAAAAAATTCTGTCGGCAGTCGTAATTTACAGATGGGCCTAGTAAGAAAAAGGCTGTTGGAGAACTTCAATAGCATTTGATTTAGTGATATTCACTTTGTATATTTTGACATGTGATGACAATTTGTGTTCTAACCGTGTTAAAGCTCTATAAACTTTTTGAATCAGTCTCTAATGACATTAAAAATTTTCCTACAACTGTGAAAATTTAAATTGAGAACCTTAAAAATGCATAGAAATAAACATTGATATTATCTATTAATTATTTTTAAAAAATGAATTCTCCCATGCCCAATTAGCAGCAGCAGGTCTATTTGCTGGTCTAGATAGGCTCAAGAATGGAGTTTTGGGGCAGCAGCTGAGTTAAAATGGCTTATCTCCAAGAGGTGTGGCCATATTAACTATTCGTGTTTGGTTTGTTTTTATGTGATCAAAGAACAAACTGATGGTATTTGTACATTAGTCTAATAAAGATTTGCACATCTCTAGTGGACACTACCTCACTACTAAATGGACTGAGAAACCAAAAACTCCATATCATGGAGGCCATGAAGCATCCATCAGATGGCATTAAATTAGGCACTCCTGATATGATTTGGATTTGATTCATGGCTGTTTAAGGCCAGAAGGAATCACTGTTAATCTAGTCTGACCTCCTGCATAATACAGGCCAGAGAATCTCACTTTGTAATTTACTCCTTGGGGAATTCTGTGCTGCCGGGAGGGAATTNGGGGGGGGGGGGGGGGGGGGGGGGGGGGGGGGGGGGGGGGGGGGGGGGGGGGGGATTGCCACATAGGGGTGGGGTTCCAATCCTGGAAACAGTGTGGTGAAGTCGCACCTGTGCAGTGTGGCTCTGCATGCCGGAAGACTGTGCTCATCAAGGGAATTGTGAATCGGGGGCTGGAGAGCACTGGACAGAGTGGAGCAAGCGCCGACCTTGCTCCCCGGCGGGAGCTTGAGGGTCGGATACAAACGTCCGATGAGCCGGAAGCGGCCCACGAGCCGTAGTTTGTGCACCCCTGGTCTAGTATGTTTCTTAAGGAGTACAGAAATTACATGGTTTCTATAATGACAAACCTAAACCAGATCACATATTCTAAGCTGGCAGCATTGCTTTAAACCATTTTCTTTAATGGTAGTTGACAACATGTTTTCAGTTAAAACCACTAAAAAGGAATTTTGGCCTCAGATCAGCATTGTATCTGCTTAAATACAGCATATAGCTGTTTAAGATCATTAACAGCATTGTAATCCTTCGTAAATTAAATAAATTTGTATGTTGAATTTTACTAATGCAGTCCAAGATGAAGTTGGTCCCCAATTAAAAAGGACAGCATGGTTGTGATATGGAGGGAAGATGACTTATTTATTATTATTTTTGTTCTAAATTATATAGGTGTGAAAAGCTGGAATGTAACTCTTAACTTGCTGTGATACATTTACCAAAGGAACAAATAGGAGCGGAAAAGAAATAGTATAGTATGAGCAGTAATTTAAAGCTGAGCTTTTTGTGTAATGCCAAATGGCTCATGACAAAATAGTCAAAAAATGATTTTTCTGACCTTCAAATGTAGCATGCGTGAGGTTATACATTTTTTTCTTTTCAGTTTCCATTCTAAATTAATTTGAGTCTTTATGGAGCTATCAAGATTGTGGCTTAAAGATAAGCATTTGATATTTGACCTTTTTGATAAAGTCCTCCTACAAAAGGGTTTTTAATGGAAGCTGGATGTTCCTTTGGTTGTTTTAGTGCTTTCAGCAGTTGAAGTGTAGTCCAGTACTAAGAACAAAGAGGGCTTCCTGCTCTTCTCCATGTGTCTGTAGTCCCTTATTCACTTTGCAGCAGTACTGCAAAAAGCCTTTTGATCTTATTGGATGTTGTTTTCTGAGTCAAGATCTAGTTTTACAGAGATCCTCAGTTTGTTCTTCATTCGCTGCTGAGCATGGCTGTATATTCCAAAGACTAGATCATTAAGCAGCACAGAAGTGCTCCAGTTAGAGAGACTGCCCCAAACATGCTAGTAGGGGCTATAGCTACAACAGTTTCTATTGAGCTATGCCATTATCCTTTCTGATTGCTCATTTTAGGATTCAGCCAGGTGTTCTCTCATTAAGGGCAGCTCTGTCAACCCATTTTTTGAAACCTTATTTGATTTAGCCAGCCTCTTTGATGTGGTTGAGAAACCAAACCCCCAGCCTTCATCCAGGAACACTAGGGAGCTAGGGTCCTTCATACTTCCTTTGATAGCTCAAGGCTTTAGTCTAGGACCAGACTGTGAAGTCTGAGGTCCCACAGGAATATACATAGATTCCAAGAGAGACTAAGATCTGTTGAATTAGCACTGGTTCTCTTTCTGTTCAATCAATCCTGTGACAGTCATAGGTTTTCTACCAGATCACTCCTGCAGTGCCCTAGACCAGAGGAAAAACAAAGGAAAAAGCTCTTACAGAGCTCCAATCAGCATCATTTTCAGAGGAATCTGTCAGTGTGTTCCCAATTCATAAGTGAAGGAGGGTGCATTTTCGTGATGAGCCTAGGACTAGTCTGATTGTGGTCATCTTTCCCTATAGAACGAACCTGACAAATAGATGGGTCTTACTATACCTTAACTTACCAGCTTCCTCCAGCCCAACACCATCTTAAGGTGAAGTGTGAGAAATTAAAAATGATCTTTCCAATTCCAAAATATCTGGAGATTAGTTTTCAACGTTCTCCATCTGAAGTTCACTTTTATTATTTTACATACGTCTGTTGTTTCATTTCTCTTCTAAACTGAACTGTTGTCTGTCTTCTCAGGATCTCCATATGGAAGTTTTTCCATGTCTATAGTCATTTTTGTTGTGCGTCTGAGCCCCCTTTAGTTTTGTTACATCTAGTCTCCAGTAGACATTTTTTTTTTTTCAGTTGCCAGATGTGACCATGAGGAGCAAGCCATTCTGTGAACTGAACCAATTTTCTTCAAATTAAGCTTGTTTTGAGGATCTCATTGAAACTTAGTCTAAGACTTGTCTTGATTTTTGAGCTATACTCTGAACTTACTACATCTTAAGGTGTAAAAAAATTGTACTGTATTTCCAAATTGAATATTATAACAATGCTGTATTATAAGGCATATGCACTTGGTTGAGATTCTGCCACCCCTCTTTAGAACTTCATTATTTCTAAGGTTATTTTGGTGCCCAGATACTATGGTGATAGGTACCCTTTGGAAATATGTATTTTATACACATACACAAGGAACTGAGGCAGAGGGACTGTGTAACTTCGGGAAAGTCACTGAAGAAGTCTGCAGTAGAGCAGAAAATTGAATTTGGGTCCCCCAAGTCCCAGGCTAGCACTCTAACCATTGGGACATCCTACCTGTCTGGATTCTCAGATTTGCTAAGGAAATAAAATATTAATTTTGTCCCCAGACTTTAAAATTGCACAACTTCATTTCTTCTGCCTTGTGTCCTTCCCACCCAAGCCATTTTAATTTCTGGAGGAGTTTAGAATGACTAGCGCTAGAAACCTAATGCTAATATCCTCTTTGAAAGTGTACAATTCCATTTTCAAGTGATGTACAGGATTTAATCTTCATGTGTGTATATATAATCTCTATATAAATGTCTACCCTAAATTTTAAAAAAAGGGACCAACAAGGCCACCATGGCTAAAAAGAGTACAAGATGTGGTTAAAGGTAAAAAGGCATCCTTTAAAAATTGGAAGTCAGATCCCACTGAAGAAAATAGAAAGCAGAATAAACTCCGGCAAGTCAAATGTAAAAGTATAATGAGGTAGGCCAAAAAAGAATGTGAAGAACAGCTAGTCAAAGACTCAAAAACTAACAGCAAAAATTTTTGAAGTACAACAGAAGCATGAAGTCTGCCAAACAATCAGTGGGTCGCTGTGTGATTGAGATGTTAAAGGAGCATCCCAGGAAGACAAGGCTGTTGTGAAGAAGCTAACTGAATTCTTTGCACTGGTCTTCACTGCAGAGAATGTGAAGGAGATTTCACACGTGAGCCATTCTTTTTTAGGTTGCAAATCTGAGGAACTGTCCCAGATTGAGGTGTCAATAGAGGAGGTTTTGGAACAAATTGATAAATTAAACAGTGCTAAGTCACCAGGATCAAATGATATTCCCCATGAGAGTTCTGAAGGAACTCAAATATGAAATTACAGAAGTACTAACTGTGGTAGGTAACCTGTCACTTTAATCAGCCTATCCAGATGGCTGGAGGATAGCTAAAGTAAGTCTGATTTTTGTTTTTGTTTTTGTTTTTGTTTTTTTTTGTTTTTTTTAAAAAAAAAGCTCCGGAGGTGATCTTGGTAATTACAGGCAACTTCAGTACCAGGCAAATTGGTTGGAACCATAGTAAAGAAAAGAATTATCAGATACATAACTGAACATGATATGCTGGGGAAGACTCTGCATGGCTTTAGTAAAGGGAAATCATGACTCACTAATCTATTAGAATTTGACAAGTATGTGGACATCGGTGATACAGTGTACTTGGACTTTCAGAAAGCTTTTGACAAGATCCTACACCAAAGGCTTTTAAGCCCAGTAAGCAGTCATGAGATAAGAGGGAAGGTCCTCTTTTGGGTCAATAACTCGTTAAAAGATAGGAAACAAAGAGTAGGAATAAATCTCAGTGGAGAGAGGTAAATAGCAGTGTTCCCCAAAGCTCTGTACTGGGGCCAGTTCTGTTCAACGTGTTCATAAATGATCTGAAAAAAGGGGTAAACATTGAGGTGGCAAAGCTTGCAGATGATACAAAATAGTTCAGGCCAAAGCAGATTGCGAAGTTACAAAGGGTTCTCACAAGACTAAGTGACAAAATGGCAGACGAAATTCAATGATGATAAATGGAAAGTATTGGACATTAGAAAACATAATCCCAACTATACATACAAAGTGGTGGGGTCTAAATTAGTTGTTACCACTCAAGAAAGATCTTAGTCATTGTGGATAATTCTCTAAAAACGTCTGCTCCAGTGTACAGTGGCAGTCAGAAAAAAGCTAACAATGCTAGGAACTGTTAGGAAAGAGTTAGATAATAGGACAGAAAATATGATAATCCCACTGTATAAATCCATGGTACACCCACTCCTTGAATACTGTGTGCAGTTCTGGTTGCTCTATCTCAAAGATGTATAAGATAAAGTACAGGGAAGAGTAACAAAAATGATTAGGGGTATGTAACAACTTCCATATGGAAAAATGAAAAAGACTGGGACTATTCAGTTTAGAAAAGAGACGATTAAGGGGCAATAGAGTAGAGATCCATACAATCATGGATGGTGTGGAGAAAGAGTGAATAAGTAAGTATTATTTACCCCTTCACATAACACAAGTACCAGGGGTAACCCAGTGAAATTTATAGGCAGCTGATTTAAAACAAACATAAGGAAGTATTTCTTCACACAGCACACTGTCAACCTGTGCAAGCTCATTGCCAGGGGATGTTTTGAAGGCCAAAAGTATAAGTGGGTTCAAAAAATAATTGGATAAATCATGACTGGTGTGGAGAAAGTAAATAAGGAAGTGTTATTTACTCCTTCTCATAACATAAGAACTAGGAGTCACCAAATGAAATTAATAGGCAGTAGGTTTAAAACAAAAGGAAGTATTTTTTTTCATACAACGCACAGTCAACCTGTGGAACTCCTTGCCAGAGGATGTTGAGAAGACCATGATTATAATAGGGTTCATAAAAGAACTAGATAAGTTCCTGGAGGATAGGTCTATCAATGGTTATTAGCCAGGTTGGGCAGGGATGGTGTCCCTAGCCTCTGTTTGCCAGAAGCTGGGAATGGGCGACGGGATGGATCACTTGATGATTACCTGTTCTGTTCGTTCCCTCTGGGGCACCTGGCATTGGCCATTGTCAGAAGACAGGATACTGGGCTAGATGGACCTTTGGTCTGACCCAGTATGGCCATTTTTATGTTCTTATGGAGAATAGTTCCACCAATGGCTATTAGCCAAGATGGTCAGGGCGCAACCTCATGCTGTGGGTGTCCCAAAACCTCTGACTGCCAGAAGCTGGAACTGGACAACGGGGGATGGATCACTTGATAATTGCCCTGTTCTGTTCATTCCCTCTGAAGCTTCTGGCACCCGCCACTGTTGGAAGATGCGATACTGGGCTAGATGGACCATTGGTCTGACACAATGTGGCCATTCTTATGTTTTTAACATATGTGAAATTCATGATGCAGTTTACGGATGAGGTAGGAGAAGCAGTCGAAGGTTGGGAGTGCTAGCAAGATGCTAATTGTCCCCTGAGTAATGACTACTAACATAAAGCTGTGAAGATCTCATTACCCGAGTGATTTAATTTAAATGTAAAATTTGAGTCTGTCAGGACAGATACTTTAATAGATCTGTATTTATGCCTCCTGGGGTTGTAAAGTGTTCCTGGAACAGGTTTGATCTGGTCAGTCTTAGGAAAACAGCGCTGCATTGGTTAATGCCTGGTTCACGTAGGAAATATCTTTGCAATCATACGGGCTAGAAATATAATTAATTTAAAAATGCAGGATTAAAGAACCTCCAAGATTGCTTTGGATGTTGCAAAAGTTGTGGAAGCTGAGGGTGAGACAGTATGACATGAGCGTTACTCATAACCCTAAAAACTTAATACCTTTTCCTAGAGGAAAACTGAGTTGCTCCACTTTTCCATGGTATAGAATTTGGCCAATAAGATGGAAGAAAGACAGTGTTCCATAATAAGTTCTCTAACGAAAATGGAGGTTGAGTGTTTGAGCTGTCTTTATTTCTGTGGTTTTCTGTTTCTAACTAGTTGTAATTGCTAATTCATCCCCCTTGAAAGATGCTTCAGGAAGAGATTGCATATATAGCAACAATGCATATGGTGAAGAGACTTCTTCCAGAGCAGGAAGCAGAAGAAGTTGCCCAGAAAGGAAATTGCATGTGGTTGAAGAGTTTCCTAGTAAAATCTTAACATTTATTAATATGATGATAGACAGGAGCAGTTAGCCAAAGTTCTGTACAGTTTTGTTACCCAGCATAAAGCCTATAGCATATTGCTGGAAGTAATTGACAGAAGCCAGTTTGCATTATTTGTGTTCTTGTTTTTGAAAATAATTTGTTAATTTGGGAAGCCCAAAGCTTGTTTTTGTTTTTAAATATTTTTTGACAATTGTATAAAAGTCTGCAGTATGGCAATTTACAGTGGTGTCTGTGGAATTTATTCTTAATTTGAATTAAGTGGAGCATAATAGAATTTAAAGGGTTAATTTCTAAAACTTTAATTTGTTGAAAAGTGGGTAAATATTTGCCCAGTAATCAAATTGATCAAACTGGGTTAAATGATTGGGTTCATTCTAAACTTATAAGTTAGAAGGACTCTTATTTTAAATGACAATTTATTAGTTGAAATTTTTCGCTTTGGACGTCTACCAGATTACTCCTGTTGCTGGATCCTTCACTGCACTTGATAACTTTTATTGTAACCAATATTTACTTTGGTACACTTAGCAGCAAAGTATGTGTCTTTTTTTTTTTTAACTTGATATAACTGAGTTGTTAATTAACATAGTGCCCAAAGGTGCTTTGAGGATATTTCAGTAATAGTTTAGCACCTAGGAGACCATTATTCTAAGCACTGTACAAAAAGAACAAAAAGATGGTCCCTGCACCTAAAAGCTTATGATCAAAGTTATAAGATGAGAGAACAGACAGACCAATGGAATTCCAGGCAACTGAGAGAGACTATTGGTAAACATGATAGGCAACGAGCTCAGCTAACCAATGACCTAGTCATGGTGACATTTTTTGTGAAGACACTTCTTGGGTAGAAGGGAGTCTGAAGTATAAGACAGTTCTGAAAATCCTTTTCCATTTTTTTTATACTTTGGTATACTTGCCCCTTTTTAGCTTGATCTTTGTCAAACATTCACCAGCAAGCTATTAACCATAAGCGTTTTCTTGCTTTAATTTCTATTTTATATTGAGTTTTTTCATACACATATTCTTCACTCTCTAGGCATGAAAAGCTTGTCAAAGTTGGAACATGTTTTTGATTTGCAGCATCCTATTACAAAACAAACAGCTAAGTCTAAATCAATTTGATATTTAAAAAGAACATTAATAATTGAATGCAGTATATCAAATGTGTTCAGTGCTCTTTCAGTTCTAGGTTAACACTGTGTAATATGCCGATGGTAGACTTCGGATCTTTTTTGGATTATGGAGAAAATTTGTTCCAGTGAGTGATGGAGACTATTGTAGTGTAAAGGCATTGCTCTATAACGGGTTGGCAACCTTTCAGAAGTGGTGTGCCGAGTCTTCATTTATTCACTCTAATTTAAGGTTTCGCGTGCCGGTAATACATTTTAACATTTTTAGAAGGTCTCTTTCTATAAGTCTATAATATATAACTAAACTATTGTTGTATGTCAAGTAAATAAGATTTTTAAAATGTTTAAGAAGCTTCATTTAAAATTAAATTAAAATGCAGAGCCCCCCGGACCAGTGGCCAGGACCCAGGCAGTGTGAGTGCTGCTGAAATTCAGCTCGTGTGCCGCCTTCGGCACGCGTGCCATAGGTTGCCTACCCCTGCTCTATAAAGTGCTGACTTTCACGGAAGGCAACATATGAAATTTGCTATTGTATTACTGGAGAGAATCCAGAGGTGATCAAGAATAAGGGGTTTAGAAACCATGAACTATGAGGAAAGGTTGAAAGACCTCAGCATGTTTAATGTAGAGAAGAGAAGGCTAATGGAGAGAAGTCCTCCTCATATATGTAAAAGGTTGTCACAAAGAGGTCAGTGATCAATCTTTCTCCATGTCCACTGAAAGTAGAAGTAATAATGGGCTTAATTTACATTAAGGGAGACTTAGGTTAGTTATTAGGCAAAACTTTCCAACTATAAGCATATTTAAGCCATGGAGGTTGTGGAATCCCCATCATTTGAGGGTTTTAAGAACAGGTTATAGACAAACATCTGTCAGGGATGGTCTAGGCATATGCAATCCTGCTTCAATATGGGCTGGACTAGATGACCTCTTGAGGTCCCTTCCAGTCCTGCATTTCTATGATTCTAAATATCAAATATAATATGAAAATCCTGCCTTTTACATCTGTGTGGTATGTGATGTTTAGTTACTATATGTAGAATAGTAAGCTATAGTCACTTTTAAACTTTGGAAATGAAATCCAAAATTGGGCCAAATTCCTATAGCAAACAGTCTCCTAAAAATTGAAGTCTGTTTCAGAAACAGCAAAGTGGAACAAACTTGTTTATTTCTCAACCACGTTGCAAATTAAATAAAACTGTTGCTTGCCATTCTACAGCAGTCGTAAACATAAATACTGGCATTTTCAAAACTTTACCAGTAAAGACTGAAGCAAAGGTTGTCTTCATTTTCTTGTTTATCACCATGCTAATTCTAGTATTTAATCTAGTATTCTGTGTACTGTTAATAATTTCCCTCTAGCCAAGTGTATTTCAGTCCAAGGAAAATTAGAAAAGACTGTTTGTTGTGATCAGACCTTTCATTCTGCTGGCTAACCTAAATTTCCAAAGGGTAAACAATATATTAAGTCCAAATCCAAAGAGTGGCTTTTAATTTGAACATAGTTCCATATTCTCTTCTGCACTGAGTAGACAACTTGGCATTTTGGCTATTGGCATTGGCATTTTGGAGGCATGAGTGTTAACACATCACCAGACTTAGTTGCCTTAGTTGTGTCTACTCTCTTCACTTGTAGAGTGCCTAGAGCATTTCTTAACTTTTGCATGTGGACCATTGTGATAACTAATTTGCATTTCAAATTTGTTATCCTAAAATGTAAGTAAAATTGCCTCTCTTGATGTTGCTTCTCATTTTGGATATTTTTGTAACATCTGTTCTTTGTTTTCTTTTCAGATACAGAACATGGTCTCGGAAACTGGATTAAAGCAATCTTGTTGACATTTTTATTTATACTTTTTTATTTTTGTATTTGACTTAAAGTGCCATGAGAAAATTTGCATATTGCAAGGTGGTCCTTGCCACCTCACTGGTTTGGGTCCTTTTGGATATGTTTCTATTGCTGTACTTCAGTGAATGCAACAAATGTGATGAGAAAAAAGAGCGAGGCCTACCTGCTGGAGACGGTGAGTAGATGTTCATAAATTACAACTTGGTTTAAATAAGCGTCAGTGAAAACTTGCCCATTGATAATTCCCAACAGGATGAGTATGGCTTCTTCTTGTACGTATCACAAATATTTTCAGAGTCTTTAAAAAAAAAATCCTGGAGGTGTTGTGTAGGCTCTCTAATACCTGAGGCATTCTGAAGGCAGATTTCATTTAAGATGTTAGTATAGGAAGGTAAAACAGAGTTAAGAAAACAATCCAAATCCTTCCCTACCGTAATGTAAATCTGCAGTAACTCCACTGACATCAATAGCATTAAAGCAGTGTAACTAAGAGCTGTATTTGGCCAATTAATATAGTAGTTTGAAGGACAGTCATCTCATTACGAAATAAATGTTGGAACAAAAGGGCATTTATTAAAATTAGTACAGTAAACCCTCCAGTGTTGAGATGTTGTATAAGTGCTTATTTTTGAAACAGCAACTATTTTATTCTGTAGCAAAGTTCTTCAAGAAAGCTCTGTTGTTCCTGTCCTCGTTTGCTTCCCAGCATAGTTTCCATATGCCACCCAATGGAAATCAGTGCTTTTAGAAAGAATATTTTAAGCTGCATAAAACTGTTGCTACTATAGTATAAAGTATGGAGCTTGTCTGGGTTCAATACAGGTATGTCTATTTTTCTTTGCAGATGTATAAAACAAATCAAGTAAAGCTGTAAAATACAGATGGAGCTGGCAATGGCTATCGTTAAGATTGCCTTCCACTTTCCATTATAACTCTATCAGACTTCAGGACGGATTGATTTAAATCACCTAGTGGAAAGCCTCACTTTAAATAATTGGTTTTAATCAGTTTTTCTGTTTGTAATTCCATTCTTATCTAAAGAAAGGTGCATTCTCATTGGTTGATATTACCATTCAAACATGTTGATTTACAACTAAATAGAGCCTCTACTCTGGATTAGGTACAGCTGTTGGCTACCTAGGATGGTACCTTATAACTATAGATAAAGATATAGATATGGGCTGTCAAGCGATTAAAAATATTAATCACACTGTTAATAATAAAATACCATTTATTTAAATATTTTTGAATGTTTTCTACATTTTCAAATACATTGTTTTCTGAGTTGTAATTGAAATCAAAGTGTACAGTGCTCACTTTATATTTATTTTTGATTACAAATATTTGTGCTATAAAAAACAAAAGAAATAGTATTTTCAATTCACCTCATACAATCTCTTTACCATGAAAGTTGAACTTACAAATGTAGAATTATGTACAAAAAAAACCTGCATTCAGAAATAACTTTAGAGCCTACAGTCCACTCAGTCCTACTTCTTCTTCAGTCAGTCACCTAGATAAACAAGTTTGTTTACATTTATAGGAGATAATGCTGCCCGCTTCTTGTTTACAATGTGAGACCAGGTGTTTACATGGCAATGTTGTAATGGGCGTGTCAAGATATTTACATGCCAGATGGGTTAAAGATTCATATGTCTCTTCATGCTTCAACCGCCATTCCAAAGGACATGTCAATGCTAATGAGGGGTTCTGCTCAATAACAATCCAAAGCAGTGCAGATGGACACATGTTCACCTTTATCATCTGAATCAGATGCCACCAGCAGAAGGTTCATTTTCTTTTTTGGTGGTTCAGGTTCTGTAGTTTCCACATCAGAATGTTGCTCTTTTAAGACCGCTGAAGGCATGCTCCCCACCCCGTCCCTCTCAGATTTTGGAAGGCACTTCAGATTCTTAAATCTTGGGTCGAGTGCTATAGCTATCTTTAGAAATCTCACATTGGTACCTTCTTTGCATTTTGTCAAATCTGCAGTGAAAGTGTTCTTAAAACGAACAACATGCTGGGTCATCATCTGAGACTGCTATAACATAAAATATATGTCAGAATGTGGGTAAAACAGAGAGCAGGAGACCTAGAATTCTCCCCCCCAGGAGTTCAGTCACAAATTTAATTAACACATTCTTTTTTTAATGAGCATGGAAGCATGTCTTCTGGAATGGTGGCCAAAGTATGAAAGGGCATATGAATGTTTAGCATATTTGGCACTTAAATACCTTGCAGGGCCTGCTACAAAAGTGCCATGTGAATGCCTGTTCTCACTTTTAGATGATATTGTAAATAAGAAGCCGGCAGCATTATCTATCATGAATGTAAACAAATTGTTTGTCTTAGTGATTGGCTGAACAAGAAGTAAGACTGAGTGGATTTGTAGGCTCTAAAGTAGTGGTCCCCAATGCAGTGCCCACGGGTGCCATGGCGCCCGCCAGGGCATTTATGTGCACCCGCCTAGTGCCCAGCAGGGGAGAGAAGCTTCTCTCCGGCTTCTCTTTGAATTCATATATTATGTAATATTAAATAATACAAAAACATCATATTTAATGTACAAATGCAAAATAAGCCTTGAAAAATTGTTGGCGCCCGCCACACTCTTCTGAAAACATGAATGTGCTACTGGTCACAAAAAGGTTGGGGACCACTGCTCTAAAGTTTTACATTGTTTGTTTTGTTTTTGAGTGCAGTTACCTAACCAAAAAAACTACATTTGTAGGTTGCACTTTAATGACAAAGATTGCATTACGGTATTATGAGGTGAATTGAAAAATACTGTTTCTTTTGTTTATCATTTTTACAGTGCAAATATTTGTAATAAAATAATATAAAGTGAGCACTGTACACTTCGTATTCTGTGTTGTAATTGAAATCAATATATTTGAAAATGTAGAAAAATATCCAAAAATATTTAATAAATTTCAGTTGGTATTCTGTTTAACAGTGCAATTAAAAGTGTGATTAATTTTTTGAGTTAATCCTGTGAGTTAACTGTGATTAATTGATAGCCCTACTCTCTCTAGATATAATTTATTTATTTAAGCAGTTACATAGCTTTCAGATTCTTCTGAACTGTACATTTTAGTGTTTAGAAAAAGGTGAATGATGGATTGATTATTTACTAGATAATTAACTTTTTCTTCATGATTTGTGTCAAGCTGCATTAGGATGGTAACTAAATTTAATTAAACACAACAGCTTATAAAATTTATTTTTATTAAAGCAACTGTGAATGCTTTAGATACATAAACTTCTCTTTATCAAAGGATGTTTCACACATACAACTAAATGATTTATTAAACCGAGAAATTAAATGTCTTCAGTAAATTTAAACTGATTATCACAGGCCAGTCTGGGAAAATTTTCAAATACATCTAAGTGAAAGTGACTGCAGCTTAAGTTCCTACTTGCCTTAGTCTCTTGAAAATTACAGTCTCCTAAATTAGTTAGGCTGGCCTATTGTACCATATTTATAAGGCTTAACCTCATAAATTTGAAGTCCCCCCCCCTGATTTTTTTCTTTCTTTATATAGAAAAAACAATGTTTAAGTCTTAACTCAGTTTTTTATAGAGGATCATGGATTCAGCATATTTTTTCTTTGTGTTTTAAGATGATGTAGTAAGTTTAGACCTTAACATATTTTGTTTTAAATTCAGATTTCATTTTTAACAGGTTTATATTTTAAAAGGAAAGCTTCTTGTAATTTAAATAACAAAACCAAAACAATCTGATTTTAAATAAAAAAAAATCATTTTTCTTATCTACCCTGCCAAACTAACCCCTCAGGCTGAAATTTTTGAAATGTGTCAAAAAATGGTTCAGCCATTACCAAGAACGACATTCGGGGGAAATTTTTTTGTAAATGTTAGAAACTTATTATACTGTGCAATATTTCAAGTCCCTTCTCTAAAGCATGGAGGGACTAGAATGTCTCCATTAAATGGGTGTATGTCAGAGAGGTGCCTATAGAGTTCCCTGTGAAAATCCACTTCTATTTGACAGTTATATGCCCTTGAAAATTGACAGATACATACACAAAGGTTTTGACAGCAAAATAGTATGAAGATTCCATCAGGGCTTAGTATACTAAGTGCAGCAGGAGCTGAGCAGGACTCTTCTTACAGTTGCTTCTTCTGGCTGTTTGGAGCTGCTGTTGTGTCAGCCACCAGAACTGAGGAGGGAGACTTTATGTTGACTGCTTCTCTGCTGATGTCCAGCAGCATAGAGTAGAAGGAGAAGGAGAAAACAGCCTGCATTTAAATGCAAGGAGTGAGGAGATGGGAAAGCAGTACGCTAGGAAGGGACAGGAGCAGAGGGAGAAGAAGGATTGGTTATATGGGGCAGGAATAGACTGGGATGGGCATGGGGAGATGTGGGCAGAAGGCCTTCTGATTTAAAGCATCTTGAGAACCTGGAATAGAACCCAGGATTATTAAGTTCCCACATTTCCCTGTTGTCTAGCAAGTAGCTGTGAAATCGACCAGTGAAGTATCTCATCCCCTTCCAGTGACTTCTGTCAGCTACTCCATAAGCTTAGTGGTAGAAGTCTATGCTATAGATTTAAACTTGCCAACCATAAAGGTAACCAATATTGGGAGGATGGGTTGCATTGAATATGGTTATATTACATGTGATAGAATTTCAATTTCTTTCACTTGTTTTTTTTTAAAAACCCTAGGTAATTACACAGAAAAAGACTCCATTAAAAGATAGGTTGCAAAGTCAAGCACCAAAGACTTAAGAAATATCAAAATTAAGGTGGTCCATGCAACTATAAATGAGCACACTGGAATGTATGCATTACCATGCAGTCTTTACATGATCACCTATTTATTTTTTCTAAAGGGGCTTCTGCCTCATTCAGTGCATAGGATAGACAGTGCCCAAACAGTATTGTGTAGTGGAGGAAGCTGATTGTTATAGAACTTGGAAGTTGAGTAGTGAATGAGGCAGGAAACTGCAGGAAGAGAAAGGTTGATCTCATGGTTTAAGCAGTTGAATGCCACCCCAGAGAACTGGGTTTCGGTAAACTTCCAATGTGCAACTGGAAAAGTCCCTTATACCAAAATTTTAGGAGGTGGCCACTAACTGTCTGGCTCATTTTTGGGTGCCCAATTTGAGAGACATGGGATTTGATATACAGAAGTGCTGAGCACTCACAACCACAATTGAAGTCAATGGCAGCTGTGCTTAGAATCTATAAACTGGAAGTACTTGGGAAAATCAGGTCCTAAGCATCTCAAGGGGGGCACTCAAAATTAGTACAGTAAAAACTTTGGTATCCATCATGTTGAGGGAATGGGGGGTGCCAGTAAGTCAAAAATTCCGTTTAACTAAGAGGGAGGGTGGGAATTTGGGTGTGGGAGGGAGCTCGGGGTTGGGGCATGGGAGAGGATCCTGGCAGTGCTCACTTCAGGCAGCTCCCTGCAAGTGGTGACATGTCCCTGCTGCTCCTAGGCTGAGGCGTGACCAGGTGGCTCTGCATGCTGCCTCTGCCTGCAGGCGCTGCCCCCACAGCTCCCATGGCCGCGGTCCCCAGCCAATGGGAGCTGCGGAGCCAGCATGAGCTCCCATGGCTATTCCTTCGCCTAGGACCATTGACCATGGCCAGTGGGAGCTGCGGGGGCGGCACCTGTGGGTGGAGGCAGCGCGCAGAGCTGCCTGGCCACATCTCCGCCTAGGAGCAGCAGGGACATGTCGCCGCTTGCAGGGAGCCGCCCGAGTTGAGCACCACGTGGATCTGGGACCCCAAAACCCCTCCCGTGCCCTAACCCCCTGCCCTGAGGCCCGTCCCACACTCAATCTCCCTCCCAGAGCCCATGCCCCACATCCCCCTCCCAAAATACTGGTTTATAGAGCTTTCTGGTTGGTAAAGTGCCAGATAACACAGATTTTACTGTAGATACTTTGACAACTTTGGTCTTAATCATTATGCCTTAGTTTCCAGTTGTAAAATAGTGATGATATTTTACCTCATAAGGGTGTTGTGAAGATAAAATAAATTGTGTTGAGGCTCTTCTGATTTTAAGACCAGAATCTGTGTTTGGAGCTTTTAATGTGACTAATTTCTTTTAAGTATAATTACTGTGTCTATAAAAAAAAAAATGATGTGCAGACAACAAATTAAATGTGAAATTCCTTGAAAAGTTCTGTTCCCTGACTGGCACTGAAACTTTTTTGGGAGGAGAGGGGAACATATATTAAACCCTCATCTCTGCAGCGGGAGGAGGCTTTTTCTCTGCTCTACTGCTGCTCCTATTGATGTTACTGGAGAAATGCTTTGCATATATGTAGTACCACAAGTGGGGGGAGACGGAGGATGAACTGAATTGGGATGGGGAAAGAGAACAGGCAAAAAAGGGAAGACTCAAAGGTTTTTGATTGAAAAAGCAGTTGTGTTTTGGTAGATCATTTCCATTTTCAGAGGTTTTTTGAACGTTTTGTTTATAAAAGTTGCTTGGGAGCAGCAGTCAAAGAATGTTTAAATAACTAGTGAATGGTAATTTGAAACTCTTAAGATTTTATGAACTGTCCCTTGAGACTTTTGGTCTTTCTGTTAAAGGCAGCTAGCTGTCTTCTTTTTGGGACAATGGTGAATGAGATGCAGAAACTGTATTTTAATTTCCCACCAACTCTCACTGAAATCAAGTTTCAAATTGAACTCAGTCCTCTGCATGTGTAGAAACTTCATTTTTTAACAGAACAGATAGTTTGCACTTTAAGATAAATATAATGTAGGAAAAGCGCAAAGTTGGTTACATAATATTACTTCATATAACTGTTTTCTGTTAGTCCTAAATGGCCTTATAATATGAATGGAAAGACTGTGTTTTCAATTAAATATTTGATATTACACTTAGTAATTAGCTTTGCTGTAAAATATATTAATTTAGCATTCTATTAGTAGTACTGGTTTGAAATCTGAGAGTGAAACCAGTTAGCAAGCTGACTAGACACTGTTTTAAACAACAGAATTATAACATCTCTGTATAGCTATAATATTCAGAAGGTCTCCTTTATGACTAATTGAATATCAAACCAATTCATGGGAGATATTTTCTGAAATACCTAATTTTCTTTTGTTTGCAGCGGTGTTGTAGCCATGTTGGTCCTCGGATATTAGAGAGACAGGATGGGTGAGGTAATATTTTCTATTAAACCAACTTATTTTGGTGAAAGAGAGACACTTTCAAGAAGAGCTTGCAAGTTTGTCTTTCACCAACAGAAGTTGGTCCAATAAAATATATTACCTCACTCACCTTGTCTCTCATGTTTTTAATTGTTGTTTTTAGGTTGTAAAGTGAAGCATTTGAAAAATTGAGAGATTGCAGAATTTGGGTTGCTGTCCATACTGTGCACCGAATGAGGCAGGTGGTCCTGTGATACATAACAGAATTAGACTGATGATAAATAGAGGTTATTGAAAATCTTCCAGTGGAACAGTTCTCAGTTGAAAAATGGTGATTTGGTGGAATCAGTGTTCTGCAGGAACATGTCAATTCCATTGAACCAGGCAGATTGGTCAACTGGCAATTTTTAACAGTACATCTCAGCCAAACTTGAACGAATTTCATGTGACAAAGAAAAGGTATTTCTTTGGTCACAGAGTATTCACCCTACCAAATTTCAAAGGCCTGCTGGAAACAGTGGAAATGTTTGAGCTTCTAGGAAAAAGCTCTGAAAATCTTTTATAATGGAAATGCTAAGAAACTGATTTTAGGTATTGCTAATAGTTTTCCCCCCTGCAGTCATTTTGGAAAACTCAGTGAAATAGGCGCAAAATATCACATTTGTTACTCTTTATATGTTCATATAATTTGAATGCTAAGTTTTTCAGTGAGTATAGGATGCATTTTGTTTTTGCTCTTGACAAGCTATTTTTCCCCTCTTTGATCTCGTGTAAGATTACAGTATTCTCTCTTAGCCAAAAATTAAGGAGCATTTCGTATTTGGGAAGCAGGAGGAGAAAAAGGGTGGTGCCTTGATCTTACTGGAATTACCTAATATTCTATTAGAGTACATTGAATTATTTAGCTCATTTATAGTACTGTTTTCTATTAAAATTAATCTGCTAATTCAATGGCTAGATGACTCATAGACAATATATATGCTAAAGGTCAAGTTAAAAACAAGTGTCCTAATTTCATTATTTGTGTATTTTTAAAAAAATTTAATTTTTGAAAAAATCACAAAATGGGTATTTATAAAGAAACACTGGCCACTTTGATAGGTTTTGTTTTTTATTCTCAATTATTTGTAATGCTTTCTCAGAAGCATAAAGTGAAATGTTCTGTTTCTGGTTTTGTCTTTTTACTTGGCAAACAATTGCTATCAGAAATAGTATGCCTAGTTTAGGAGTAATATTAAATTTGCTTGTTGATACAGATTGGCTAGAGCTAACACATTGTTTCCGATTTGTAATAGATTAATTCGGGTGGAATTAAATTCTCCTAAAATTGAGAGAGGATTGTTCTGAAGAATGAATTCAAATTGCATTTTTTTATCAATGCCAAATCTTAAAGTATATTATACATATCAGAATTTTAGGCTAAATGGATTAGTCTTCACTTAAATAGAAGTTTTTATATAAAAATAAATTCCTTTCCTAACCTCATAATCTATGTGGAAGTGGATGTTACTAGATGTGAAATAAAAGCCCCACTAATTTTTTTTCTCATAAAGTCTGTGAAATATAATGTAGAGGTTTATTCCATAACTGAGTTAAATTTGTAATGCAGTAGGTTTGTACAATACAAAATGTGATGACAAAAAGATGGGTGATTTTTGGTCCTCCAAGTGAACAATAGCTGCTGAGAATGAGACTTAACTTCTCTTGTTAAATATATTAATAGTCGGAAGTTTATATTTTTCCAGTATTTAAAAATGTCAAATTTTAGATCACCTGTCCTCGGATCTTGCTTGATATGGAACAGTGCATCATTAAACAAATTAGATATGCTTTTGTTAAACATAAACGAGAAGAAAACGTAAAGGTGCCTGCAATAGTCTTATTTCTCCAGTAAATTTCAGAATAGTCTAATCCAGCGGTTCTCAAACTGGGTTGGGACCCCAAAGTGGGTCGCAAGCCCATTGTAATGGGCCGCCAGGGCTGGCATTAGACTTGCTGGGGCCTAGGGCTGAAGCCTGACCCCACAGCTCAGGGCCAAAGCTTGAGCCCCACTGCCTGGGGCCAAAGCCCCAGGGCTTCAGTCCTGGGTGACGGGGCTTAGGTTTTGGCTTTGGCCCCCCTGTCTGGGGCGGTGGGGCTCAGGTAAGCTCAGGTTTCTGTCCCCTCTCCTGGGGTCATGTAGTCATTTTTGTTGTCAGAAGGGGGTCGCGGTGCAATGAAGTTTGAGAACCCCAGGTAATTTGTTCAGTATTAAAACTTCTTTTTTGTTAGTTCCAGAACCGGTACAGAAGCCACACGAAGGTCCTGGAGAAATGGGGAAGCCTGTTGTTATTCCTAAAGAGGATCAAGAAAAAATGAAAGAGATGTTTAAAATAAATCAGTTTAATTTAATGGCAAGTGAAATGATTGCTCTCAACAGATCATTACCTGATGTCAGGTTAGAAGGGTAAGTACCTTCTATTCTATTGAAAGCATGCTTTACTTAAATGAACACACATTAAAAATTCTCCATAGTAACCATTGTTCTTTTATATGTTGGTAATCAGCATAGATATGAAAGTTGTAAGACACAAGAGGTGGTTAGAATTGCTGGGTTTTGAGGGGTTCATTTGTAAAATTCAACTTAAAAGCAAAGCCAATAAATTTCATTTACTACTATTGTAATCCTGAAGTTAGTTATGATTATTAGGCTTTTTCAAGAAAATAAATTAAATTGGTTTTTTTGAGGGTAACGTAGGGTGGATAAAAATTTATTAAAAATCTGATTTTTATTTAAACACATTTTTCTCTTTAAAATAAACCTATATAAAATTAAATTTAAAAATATAACTACTTGCATTATCATTAAAGTCTAAATTTACTATAATCTATTAAAATTAAGGAGTGCATCAAAGTTTTTTAAAGAAAGTGAAGCCCCAAAACCAGGGGCAGGCAAACTTTTTGGCCTGAGGGCCACATAGGGTTTCGAAAATTGTATGGAGGGCCATTTAGGGGAGGCTGTGCCTCCCCAAACAGCCAGGCGTGGCCTGGCCCTGCCCCCTTTCCGACCCCCCCCCCCCCCCCCCCCCCCCTCCCCCCCCCCCCCCCCCCCCCCCGCTTCTTACCCTCTGATGCCCCTCCCCCCCGCCATACTCCTGCCCCATCCAACCCCCCCTGTTCCCTGACGTGCCCCCCCCCCAGCACCCCTGCCCCCATTCAACCCCTGTTCCCCGCCCTCTGACTGCCCCAACCCCTATCCACACCCCTGCCCCCGACCACCACCCCGAACTCCCCTGCCCTCTATCCAACCCCCTCTGCTCCCTGCCCCCTTACTGCGCTGCCTGGAGCACCGGTGGCTGGCGGTGCTTCAGCTGCGCTGCCCGGCTGCGGCCAGCCATGCCACCGCGCAGCACAGAGCACCGGGTCAGGCCGGGCTCTGCAGCTGCGCTGCCCCAGGATCTTGCAGCCCCGCTGGCGGCGCAGTGAGCTGAGGCTGCGGGGGAGGAGGAAGAGCGGGGGAGGGGCCGGAGGCTAGCTTCCTGGGCCAGGAGCTCAGGGGCCAGGCAGGAGGGTCCCACGGGCCGAAGTTTGCCCACCTCTGCCCTAAACTGACGAAAATCATTAGCTAAACACCTGGGACCAGAGTTTGAAGTGCAAAACAAGCTTTTGGTAGCCGGATCGTCTTCTCTTTGCAGGTGCAAAGAGAATATTTTCTTCATTTCAGTTTATTTAGCTAGTTTTGTTCAATGGCCAGTTCATTCAAAGTTGAGAAACTGATTGGGACTTGAAAAAGCAGGGAAGCTTATTTTCTTCTTCAAATGTATCTATAAAAACTAAGTGTGAGAGACGATAAGATCAACTAGTACTTCGAGTGCTTGCTCATGTCCATTCCATATTAGGTGTGTCTCTGTTCGCCACATGCACTGGTGCTGCAAGTTTTTCTCTCAGCAGTATCCATAAGGGACCAGCTATGGCGCCCCCTTGAGCGGCGCCCACATGGCACGGTATAAGGGGCGCCGCCAGCTCCCCCCACCCTCAGTTCCTTCTTGCCGCCAGTGACAGTGCTGGAACATCTGCTGTTTCGGCTACCGTTGTTTCGTTTTCTGTTCTTGTGAACTTTGAAAACCTGTAATATAGTTGTGTATAGTTAGTAGTTTCTTAGTTACCCTTAGTAGTAATTCTCAACTTTTTGTTAGTCACGAATGGGACTCAGCCGGGGGACGGGCCATGCCCTGGTCCCCAGGCTTTAAGCCCTGCGATCACTGCAAACGGCCTGTGCCCATCAGTGATCCACATACCAGCTGCCTATGGTGCTTAGGTGAAGGGCACATAAGTGACAAGTGCCGTATCTGCAAGTCCTTCAAACCTAGGACGAAGGAGCGTGATATCCCTCTGAAAGTGCTTCTAATGGAGTCAGCCCTCACTCTGGCACCGGAGCAGTGGTCCGACTACGCACCGAGCACCGTGGCCTCCGTGTGCAGTGCTCCGCCAGGGCCGTCCACAAGCCGGCACCGGTCCCCCTCCACGACTCCAGTCAAGAAGCCGAAAAAGACTGTGAGGGGAAGATCTCCTACGTCCCGTAAGGGAAAGGAGAGAGCTGGGGATGAGCCACGACCCGTGCCGGGCAGCTCAACACCCCCTTCGGGAAGTTGGGCCCCAGCTCAAGTCGAGCGGTGCAGCCCATCCCATGCTTCGCCTGCAACCCCAGATAGCGGTGCAGGCCTTAGCCAGCTTCAGGTGCCGTCGGCGCCCAAAGCTCTTCGAGCAGCTCAAGAGATCTTGACGCTCCAGGTGCTGCCCACACCAGCTCCCGCAGTACCCCAGTCTTGGGTGAAACCCGCACTGGGACCTGTGTGAGTCCCCACCTCAGTGGTACTGTTCCCCATGGAGAGGGACGTCCAGCCAGCGTTTGCCTGCCCGAAGCCATCAACGCCTCAGGACTGAGGAGGCAGGCTCAACGGAGCCCTCTTTGGTGCCCCCGGTGTGTGGACCGATCAAGGGACTCGAGGCGTACCTCACCGGTAGATTGGCTTAGACCCTCAGGCACACGCCACCTGCTAAGAACTCTGGGACTGTCCCCGGCCGTCCCTAAGGGCCTGGTAACGATTGGATGCCAGAGACTGCCGATTGCTGGGCCATCATCACTGTATCCAAGGAGAGGACGATCTTCCCGGCAACTGGTCTGTAGTAGCTTCCGGTCCCGTTCGACGTCCTGGGACCTGTTGAGTAGCGTGAGGCGTGGCTCACCGGGTATCCGACGCAGATCCGCCAAACACTGTGGGTCCCGGAGAGCCCGACCAAGACAGTCTCGCTCGGACAGGTCGGCTTCGGGATGCAGTCACCGGCACATGTCGGACAGGAGCCACTGCTCAGCCCGATCCTGGTCGCCCGGTACCAACCACTCTGCTGGTAGCTCTGGCTCGGAGTGAGGTTCCCTGACTGCGGGACAAGCCCCGGTACTGGCGGTGTCAACTACATTATCAGCACCAAAATCTGTCCCATGGTCCCAAGCGCAGTGGCCAGTGCCATGGTACCCGTCGAACCCTTGGGGATTCTCCCAACCTTCCCAGGCTGCCTGATCGGTGTCGGGAGCCTCGGAGAGGCCAGCGGCCTCGGTATCCCATTCCCCTCCAATGCTTGATGCTTCAGGGGGTAAGAACCCAAAGGTCCAGGGGAGCAAGCTGCTGGACCACCCATGGACGTGGAGGTTCCCACGACACCAGCATCAGCCTCATCTGGCGACGACAAGGACATCACGGGGCCCCCTTACCCGATTCCTCAGGATGACGCCAAAGCACACCATGAACTTTTGAAGAGGGTCACTTCTAACCTGGGGCTTCAGGCAGAGGAATTGAAAGAGCCCTTTTCCTCCCTGCTTGGACCTCTATAACTTTGGACCGCTGGGTCCTCAGCATAGTGGAGCAGGGTTATACTCTCCAGTTCCTTTCTACACACACACACACCCCACCCGCCTTCCCCATCCCTCTTCAGGGACCCCTCTCACAAGAGTCTCCTAGTGCAGGAGGTAAAGGGTTGGTACAGCTGGGTGCGGTGGAAGAAGTTCCTCTCGAGTACAGGAACAAGGGGTTCTATTCCTGGTACTTTTTAATCCCAAAGGCCCAGGGTGGTCTATGGCCCATCTTGGACCTGGGAGACCTCAACAAGTACCTAAAGAAGCTAAAGTTCCGCATGGGCTCTCTGGCTTCGATTATCCCTTCCCTGGATCCGGGAGACTGGTATGCCGCCTTCGACTTGAAGGACACATACTTCTGCATAGCGATCTTTCAAGGACGCAGACACTTCCTCTGGTTTACGGTGGGGCCCCACCACTGCCAGTTTGCGGTCCTCCCATTTGGCCTGGCGACAGTACTGAGGGTGTTTACCAAGTGCATGTCGGTGGTAGCGGCTTACCTCAGGCGCCTGGGTATCCAGATCTACCCGTACCTCAACAACTAGCTTGTCAAGGGCAGCTCCTGGTCTCAAGTCCAAAGGGATGTTGCCGTATTTCAAGCCACGTGCCGCTCTCTGGGCCTACTGGTAAACGACAAAAAGTCGACCTTCGTGCCAGTGCGGAGGATAGAGCTCATTGGAGCGGTTCTCGACTCGACCTGCGCCAGAGCCTCCTTCCACTGGAAAGGTTCCACACGTTGACGAACCTCATCGCGGAAGTCTCTGCATTCCCTCTGACTAGCCAGGGTCTGTCTGCACCTGCTGGGCCACATGGCAGGTGCACTTATGTGGTCCACCATGCCAGGCTCCAGATGCGGCCCCTGCAACAGTGGCCGGGAACGGTCTATTCCCAGTCCCGAGACCCCCTGGAAAAGATTACCATTCCCCAGGCGATACTTACCTCGCTGCGATGGTGGACCTACTGAAGGACAGTCCTGGAGAGGGTTCTGTTCAACAGCTCTCCTCACTCCATCGAATTGATGTCGGATGCCTCAGACCTTGGCTGGAGTGCGCATCTGGGCGTCCTCCAGACTCAGGGATGTGCTACCCGGAGGAGGCGCAGTTGCATGTAAATGTCAGAGGTCCGAGCAGTCTGGCTGGCGTGCGGAGTCTTCCTGCCTCACCTGTCAGGCAAGGTGTTTCGAGTCCTGACTGACAACACAGCCTCGATGTTCTACATCAACAGGCAGGGGGGAGCGTGCTTGTCGGCCCTCTGTCAGGAGGTGCTCCGTCTGTGGGACTTCTGCATCAGCCACGAAATCTACCTGGAAGCTTGTCACCTTCCCGGCTTCAGGAATACACTGCGGACCAGCTCAGCAGGCGCTTCTCCTCTCACCACGAGTGGTCGCTCCATCCAGAGGTAGCCTGCATGATCTTCCAAAGGTGGGGAACTCCCCGAGTGGACCTGTTCGCTACCAGACAGAACAGGAAATGCCACCGGTTTTGTTCTCGGCAAGGTCTGAGCAAGGGCTCCCTCAGATGCCTCCCTCCTCTCGTGGTCAGGGAGCCTGATGTACGCATTCCCTCAGATTCTCAGCAGTGCCCATGCAAAGATCAAGAGAGACAAGGCACAGGTTATCATGATCGCCCCGGCGAGGCCTCGCCAGCACTGGTTCGGCATGCTCGTGAACCTGACAGCAGCCCCTCCCTGGACCCTGCCCAAGCGACTGGACTTGCTGTCACAGGACCAAGGTCAGCTCTTACACCCCAACTTCGGGTCCCTCCACCTCTTGGCGTGGATGCTGCGTGGCTGAACCCGGAGGAGCGAACCTGTTCAGAAGGGATCCAACAGGTCCTCCTGGAAAATAGGAAGCCCTCAACTAGACTGACTTACCTGGCCAAGTGGATGAGGTTTTCCCACTGGGTGTCCGAACGGGGTATCTCTCCCTCGTGTTCCTCCCTACAGGCTGTCCTGTACTACCTGCTCCATTTGAGGAACCAGGGCCTGGCACACACTTCCATTAGAGTGCATCTTGCGGCCATCTCCACTTTTCACCTGCCGATCCAAGGACAGATGGTGTTTTCCCATGTTCCTAAGAGGGCTTGAGAGACTTTTCCCGTAGGTACGGGCTCCCATCCCGCAGTGGGATCTTAACTTGGTCCTCTTTAGGCTTACTGGCTCGCCCTTTGAGCCACTGGGTTCCTGCTCCTTTTCCCACCTATCATGGAAGGTCACATTCCTAGTGGCGGTGACATCGGCGAGACGGGTCTCTGAAATTAAAGCCTTGACCTCCAAGCCTCCGTACATGGTCTTCTACAAGGATAAGGTTCAATTGCGGCCCCACCTGGCCTTCCTGCCAAAGGTGGTCTCCACCTTCCATATGAACATCTTTCTCCTGGTGTTCTGTCCCAAACCTCACAAGACCAGTCAAGAGAGGCATCTTCATGCCCTGGACATCTGAAGGGCCTTGGCTTTTTACTTGGAGCGTACCAAGCCTTTCTGTAAATGGATCTAACTCTTCATCTCTACAGCAGATAGGATGAAGGGTCATCCGGTGTCCCCACAGAGGATTTCCAATTGGATTACCTCATGCATGAGTACCTGTTACGACCTGGCGGGGGTTCCACTGCCGCCGATTGTCAGAGCCCACTACAAGAGCGCAGGTGTCTTCGACGGCCTTCCTGGCACACATCCCTATCTAGGACATCTGTAAAGCCGCAATGTGGTCCTCTGTCCACACGTTTTCCGCTAATTATGCCATCACTCAGCAGGCCAGGAACGACGCTGGGTTCAGCACAGCTGTGTTGCAATCTACACGTCCGTGAACTCCTACCCACCACCAAGGGTACTGCTTTGGAGTCACCTAACATGGAATGGACATGAGCAAGCACTCGAAGAAGAAAAGAGAGTTATCTTTTCCGTAACTGGTGTTCTTCAAGATGTGTTGCTCATGCCCATTCCATGACCCGCTCTCCTTCTCCACTCTGAGTTTCCAGCAAGAAGGAACTGAGGTTGGGGGGAGCCGGTGGCGCCCCTTATACCGCGCCATGTGGGTGCCACTCCAGGGGGCACCAGAGCTGGTCCCCTATGGATACTGCTCAGGGAAAAACTTCGGCACCGAAGCATATGGTGAGCGCACACACCTAATATGGAATGGACATTAGCAACACATCTCGAAGAATACCAGTTACGGAAAAGGTAACTGTCTTTTCTAAAATCTTGAAGGACATGATGACCAGAAACAATCATTTCAGTTTGCTAACTACATATAATACTTCCTTTGTTTAATAAATCTGTTTTTAAATACAAAATGTTTTGATTAATTTTCTTATGTATACAGCACATTTAATGTAATTTTATTATACTAATTTAGAATGCTGTTTTTGTGCATTTTTAATTGAATTTGTTTCCATCCAAAAGCAGCTTGGCACAAACCATGAGTAAAAATTAATTTAATAAATAAAAAATGCATCACTGACCATTTTCTAACTTAATGTAAAAATTAAGTATTTGAATAAATGGATGTTAAGCTACATAATTTCTTTAGTAATTTTGTATAGATATAGTGTATCCTCCTGGTTATCAAAAAGTAGTACCAAATTTATTGTAAAGGCTATATTTGGTTGCAAATCAACATTTTAGTGGTTATTCCAGCCAGTGAGAATCACTCTTTCTTTAGGAAAATAACAAAGTGCAAATGTAGGATATGATTAAAATTCATTTAAATCATTCTACCCTAGAAAATAAAGAAATTTTGATCAGGTCTGGTAAATCTCA
This sequence comes from Platysternon megacephalum, assembly GCA_003942145.1. NCBI lineage: Eukaryota > Metazoa > Chordata > Testudines > Platysternidae > Platysternon > Platysternon megacephalum. Next base: position 7,280,734 of record QXTE01000060.1, on the reverse strand, counting down.
ACAGAAAATTACTTGTTTGAAGAATTCAGAGGTCTCATGTTTATAATGAACCAAACTAAATTCTTCATTTATATAGGGAAAAACATTTAACAAGAAATGGTATACTTGAAATAAGTTTACCTAATGTAATTGATACAAATTTTTATTTAGGTTCCATATAGTTCTCTAGTGTCCATCTGGTTTTATTACATTTGAAGTTGCTTGCACGGTATTGACCCTTTCAGATTAATTTTTTTAGTTAACAGTGACAGAAATAAAATTGTAGCTTCATTAAGATCATAAGATGTCTCTCTTGGAGTTTCCCTGACCACTTGAGGGGAGGGACTTTCAGGTGGGCAGAGCTCATGAAGTAACTTTTTTCCCCCAGTCAGCTGCCTGCATTCTTTTCAATGAATCATTGAACCCTTTTCTCTGGAAGCTCCTCTGGGGCTGCTGCTGATTCAAGGTCCAGCTGCTAGTCTGATCTATTCCCCCTTCTATCCTGCTACTCTAAAACACGTGATCAGGGATTACAAGGGATGACCACTTTTCTCTGGAAAGTTCTAGTTCTATATTTTAAAAATAATACTCCTCAAGTTACTTTTGATGTAGTATGTAGTATTGGAGATGGTGGTGTGTTTTCTATAAGGGTAATGTGATCAACTTTAAGACTTTGTATTAAGCTAGATCTGTTTTGAATGATATGGGTTCATAATTAACTCTGAATAAATTTTGAGGTGGGTTATGAATTTACATTTAGATTTATTCCTTCATGTTAAAAACTGCAGTTATTTGTTTACTTATTACTATTTGACAATTTTAGTATGATCTAGGGATATAAAGCAAGACCTAATTTTTTCTTGAAAGTGGCACAGATTTTTCTGTTTCATGTATATGTGTATATAAGTGTGCATATATTTAATTGGATCCTTCTTTCTTCTCTCCGCCATGTGTCACTTATACCCTTATGGCTATCTCTTGTAAATGGATCTGTCCAGGCATATGGTTCCAGCTATTTGGATTCATTTGTAAGCTCTAGCCCTGATAGCATAAGCTGTTTGGAATAAGGAGAGTCTTTGTGGTACAGTGTATAAGACTTTTGGTTAATACTGTAATATTCCAGATAGGTTTTAGTTGTAAGGGGCTCAGAAGTTTTTCTTGAGATTATTGTTGAGGGCGTATAATCTACAATTGCTTTTCTTTGGTCTAAGTTTGATACGTTGGTTTCCAGAACTTCCTTGCTTGAGAGAAAAATGGAAGAGAGAAATTCAGAAACAGTTGCCTCATTTGGAAGTTAAGAATTGATTGAAGTTCTGTTCCAACTCAAGTCATGTTATGGTTTGAGATTCACAAGAAAAGTAAAATAGAACAACTTTTTTTATGCTTACTGACCTCACAATTGCTTTGAAAAATTGCCTTTAATTATACCAGTTTTGAGGGTGCAATTACTTTTACAGTTAAGTGCAAAGATGAGAAATTAAATGAACTGTGTGCAGGTGTAAGACTACTTACTTAGCCATTTGTCAGTCATATTTTGTAGGGTAAACCCAATCTAAATTAACCAATAAAAGGCAAGATAGCTTCTTAATTATGCAAACTAGGACAATAAGACAATCAAATACCAGACTTAAAAGCATATTTTGACCTACAAAATTTAAAAGGAATTTTTCTTCCTTGTGTGGAATTGCATAATTAGCATGGCACATTTGTGGGCTTTTTTGCTTAAGATTCTGTATTTTGCTGTAGAATACTGGACTTGATGGTCTGATACAGTGTAGTGCATTATGTAACCTTGTTAATCCTTTAAGTTTTTCTGGATATTCATAGGCATTTCTGTTAACTACTTTTTAAAAATAACTCATTTTGCATTCATGTTGTGATGCTACAGCAGTGTGATAAGGTGATTAAGGACCCCATAATGACATGTTTGACAGTGTCTAGCAAAATTATGCAAACGGATGGTACTGTGTTGTGGATTTAATAAGCTGTCACGTAGGCCTTTTTACTCTGTTGGTAAAAACATAAAACAAAAGGAAACACAAACAAATTTAAATTAAAATGTTAGTATGGTAAAACATACCATGAAAAGACAGTGAATTTTGAATTAAACGTGTAAAGTTATATATCTTGTGCAGTAACTAGACTCATTTTGCTTTAACTGATTTGTATTGGTCTTTGTACCTGGATGTTTTCGTACAATATTGATGGTTGTAGTATTTTAAAAGTATAAGTGAGTTTGGAAAGGGTTTAAAGCAGTCACACATTTTTTCCCAGTGTTCTTATATATTTTTACACACTGTTTCGGATTTGAAATTTGTAGCATAAGATACCTAACAAAGATAAAATTTAAAAATAATAGCTGAACATTTGGTTGTGAAATAGTTACTCCTGGGAGAATTTTGCACCAAAACATGAAAAATTCTGCACACAGTATTTTAAAATTCTGCAAAATTCTGCCAATTTTATTTGTCAAATAACACTATATAATCATGCCAGTTTCAATTATTTTGGTAATTTATTTCAAAATACCTGCCAGCAAGTATGTCTTTAACAATACAGTCACACGCAGAAATTCCCCCAGGAGTAGAGAGTGAAAGAAACCTCTACAACAACCCAGTTCCTGTTTCTCTGCCCCTTCTCCCCTCCCCCCCCCGAGCTCAGCTGGGGGGCCAGACACTCACACCCCATCCCCCCTAGAGTCCAGCTGCAGGCCTCCCCCAGCCCAGACACTCACACTGTGTGTCCCCCAGCCCAGACACTCTCAACCCCTACCTGCCTAGAGTCCAGGGATCCAGAGTGAGAAACAGCCTGATGCTGGGTCCCAGGCCGGCAGGTAGTTTCCTGCGCCCTGCCGCCTCCTTCCTTACCAGGGCGTGCTGGGAACCCTCCAGTAGTGCCCCCACCCCCTTGGCCTTTTCTTCTATATGTGAACTGGGCTCTGCTGGGTCCAGTGGCCTCTAGTGGCGGTCAACATCTCTGCAGCCCATTTCTGGGCAGGGGGAGGAGGGAAGGAAATTCTGCACATCCAACATTAATTTCTGCAAAATTCTGCATTGTGCGGTGGTGCAGGATTCCACCAGGAGTAAATAGTGGAATGGAACTTCAGGCTTTAATTTCTGCTAGAATATTGCTAAAACGTCTGAGTACGTTACACAACTACTTCTAATTTGCCTCATCATTTCTGGTACCAGTTCTTGGACAGTACTGACCATCTGAGGGGGAGAAAGGGGAGGAAGCTGGGCTTTGGGGAGCAGCAGAGGCACAGCTGGAAGGTTTCCTCCTCCCTTCCTTAGCATCTGGCTTGCGGGGGCGTGGTGTGTGGGGGTGGGGGTGGTTGTTTTTTGCGCTATTTTGCAGTGCGGCGTATCAGGGACCTCCTTCCCCCCGGTGCACTGAGTTGTCCCTTCCATCTTGGTGGCGGGATATGTGTGCACTATTTTGCAGTGGGTGGTCAGGAGACCTGAATCCCCAAGGCACTGACCTGTCCCCTTCTCTCCGCCCCCATCTCTGCTGTAGTTGCTAGGNGCCCTTTTTCCCCCCCCCCCCCCCCCCCCCCCCAAAAAAAATCACCCATTGCAGGCTGCATATGGTGCTTTCTCTATCCATCCATCCCTTGCCAGGATGGAGCAAGAAGCTGTCCCTGGCAGCTGGGCTCACTCAGCTGTTTTTGCTCACTGGGGGGCTCCCCTGCCAAACCCAGGGTTCCCCTGCCCAATTCCCCACAAACTTGGGGTTCCTCCATCCCACACACCCCAGATCTCCTTCTTTTCCCCCCTCCCCCAACCCCCCACACACATTGTGGCTGCCACACCCCTTCCAAAACACTCTTCAGGCATCTTTGGTCAGACATTCCCCATAACAGCAATAGCCACTTAGGATCAACATAGCAAAAGGACACTGATATGTTGCTACTAACAAGTGTCTAATGTATACACAAAACATGTCTTTTTGACATGTTCAATCTGTAGGGCAGTGTAGTTTAGTGCATAAAATTTGGATGTTGTATTCGAAAACCTGGTTTTATTCCTAACTCTGCCTGAAGTAATTTTATGCAATCTGTCTTTGTAAAAATTGTGTTCCTAATTCTTGACTCTGTACTACAGTTTGAATTATCAGGCCTTGGTTAGTAATTTGAGTTCAGCCAAGTAGTCCCAGACTGTACCTGCTCCAACACTCTTTGGAGGGGTCTGACTCCACAGCAGTCCCCAGTTGAGAAGGAACTGATGGGAGCCGGGGTGGCGCTGCCCTTACATAGCCATGGCAGGGGCTGTGAAGGGAGGGATGCGAGCACCACACCTATGGGTACTGCTAGGCAAAATTCTCCGACTTTGGTGCACTGGGCACGCACACACCTGAGTTACAGGTCTTTGCCCACATCTCAAAGAACAACAGTTAAATTACAGGTAAAAAGCAACAGAAAGTCCTGTGGCACCTTTAAGACTAACAGATGTATTGGAGCATAAGCTTTCGTGGGTGAATACCCACTTCGTCAGACGCATGACAGGTAAGTAACTAGCTTTTTTTCTGGATTAGATGGAAGTTATGGCAGCTGTGTAGTGTACAATTAGAGATTTTAGTTCCTGAGGAGGAGGGAGGCAGTTTGGAATTGTAGGATAAGCAGTTCAGCTGGGGATATCTGCTCTTTGAGGCAGGAATTGTCACCATATTTTGTATAGCACTTAGCACAATGAGATATTGGCCTTTAGGTGCTACTGCACTATAAATGGTAAATATTTGTGCCAAAGTTATCAGCAGTAAAATAATTGTGTAGACATGCAGATTTATTTGAAGATTGAGCTAAACCATTGCGGTGAGTGGGGCAGTTTACAACTCAGATATTATTGCAGGGTCTTTGCAGAAAACACTGCATTGGTGTACACTCAATTCATGTTTTCAAGATTACCTTCACAACCAAGAGGGGCTAGAAAATATATTCTTTTTAAACTGAGATTCTGCAGAATATTGCCAAAAGAGTTGGAATTGCAGAATTTGCAGCTTTGTGGAAGACTGCTTTATGTGAGTTCACTGTGGGAATGGCTTCTTTCTCTCTCATCACCTTGACCCGCACAGGACTATTTGTAGCCTAGGACTTGGGTACAAGGGACATTTTCAAAAGGCCTAATATAATGTATTTAATTTGCTCTGCTGAAATCTGATTTACAAGAAGTTGCCTTATAAAACTTCCTGCATATCTGTCTTACAATATGAAGGCCAGATCTACACTGTAAACTTACATCACGCGGAGTATGGAAAATCCACACCCCTCAGTGACAGTTATACTGACCTAACCCCCAGTGTAGAAAGCAGTGTTGATGGAAGAGCTTCTTACGGAGGTGGATTAACTACTCTGATGGGAGGAGATCTCCCATTGGCATTGTAGCATCTTCCCCGAAGAGCTGCAACGGTGCAGCTGAAGTATTGTAAGTGTAGACCTGCCCAAAATATAATATGCTTACACATGAGATCATACTAAAGTTAACTTTTCAAATCTTAAACTGATTTGCCTCTAATAGCATTTTCTTTATATTAGAAACTGCTTGTTTGAATCATAATTTAATTTGGCAGAGAGAGAATCAGACTTGCATGCTTTTCTCAAACTTTATTTTTCCTGACTTAAGTTGCTTAAGTAGGTGTATTGAAACCAAGACTGATAAGTTAGCATATCAGAGAATATGTAAAGGTACTTTTTTCCAGACAGCATTTTAAATAATTTAGACTTACTCCTGTACTTGAGTGTTTTGAAGCTGCACGCTTATCCCTCATTCCATAACTCAATCAATTTATCTTCTGAATGATTTAAGGCAGCACCACAAATCCTTGTGTCAAGTCCATAGTATAAATACATGTGTATTCAAACATGGAGAATATGGATATAGCGGTGTCTCAGCCACTTATGCTACCTGATTTGTTGATTACATATGCCACAGTATACTAATTGGGCATAGAGACTTGATTAGATCCATAAATTACCAGAATTTTTGTATACTTTCAGGACATATTTAATTTTTCTATTCAGATTCTAATAATGTAAAAGGAGATCATTCAGAGAAGGAACTAAAAGCCTAACATTGTTTCCCATCAGCTCTAAATAGTGCCATCATGAAGGTTTTGAGAAGGCTTTACACCAAGTTTAGGAAAAAGCAGTGGATACTCTTTGTTTGAAGTTGCTAGTTTGAAAGTTCAGCCAGCTAAGCCCTGGTCTACACTACGAGTTTAGGTCAAATTTAGCAGCGTTAGCTCGATTTAACCCTGGACCCGTCCACACGACGAAGCCATTTTTGTCGACTTAAAGGGCTCTTAAAATAAATGTCTGTACTCCTCCCCGACGAAGGGATTAGCACTGAAATCGACATCGCCGGGTCGAATTTGGGGTAGTGTGGACGTAATTCAACGGTATTGGCCTCCGGGAGCTATCCCAGAGTGCTCCATTGTGACCGCTCTGGACAGCACTCTCCACTCAGATGCACTGGCTAGGTAGACAGGAAAAAGCCCCGGGAACTTTTGAATTTCATTTCCTGTTTGGCCAGCGTGGCGAGCTTATCAGCACAGGTGACCATGCAGAGCTCATCAGCACAGGTGACCATGGAGTCCCAGAATCGCAAAAGAGCTCCAGCATGGACTGAACGGGAGGTACTGGATCTGATCGCTGTTTGGGGAGATGAATCCATGCTATCAGAACTCGGTTTCAAAAGACGAAATGCCAAAACATTTGAAAAAAATCTCTAAGGGCATGATGGACAGAGGCTACAACAGGGACCTGCAGCAGTGCCGCATGAAAATGAAGGAGCTCAGGCAAGCCTACCAAAAAGCCAAAGAGGCAAGCGGCCACTCTGGGTCAGAACCCCAGACATGCCACTTCTACGATGAGCTGCATGCAGTTCTAGTTGGGGCTCCCACCCCTGTCCGTGGACACCTGCAAGGGGGGAGTCTCACGCAACAGGGATGAGGATTTTGGGGATGAGGAAGATGAGGAGGAGGATAGCGCACAGCATGCAAGCGGAGAAACCATTCTCCCTGACAGCCAGGAACTGTTTATCACCCTGGAGCCAATATCCTCCAAACCTGGGCTCACAGACCATGAAGCCGGAGAAGGCACCTCTGCTGAGTGTACCTTTGTAAATATAATGCATGGTTTAAAAGCAAGCGTGTTTAATGATTAATTTGCCCTGAAGACTTGGGATGCATTCGCGGCCAGTACAGCCCCTCATTTTAAATGGCCAACCCAACGGGTGCTTGATATGGGAAAGGAGGGCGCTTCTGTTTGAAACCATTCCCACATGTTCTGAAGGTTGAAGAAGCCGAAAGACTGTGCCTTACCATGGCTGCCTGCAAGCGGAATTCTGTTGCCCGGCCCTGCATGTGTGATCTCTAACACCAAACGGGCAGGCCCTCAATATAAGAGGCAAAATGTGACCTTGTACCGAAAGCACATGTGCTATGTAATGTTAACAACTTGGTTCACCGTGAAAGTCTACCCATTGTTCTCTAAAATGTGTCTTTTTAAATACTACTCTCCCTTTTTTCCTCCCGCAGCTGCAAATGTTTCAACGCTCCCCCTATCATCTCTGTCCCAGAGGCTAGCGCAGATAAGAAGGCAAAAAAACCGCACTTGCGATGAAATGTTCTCTGAGCTCATGCAGTCCTCCCGCACTGAAAGCTCAGCAGAATGCGGAGGCAAACAATGTCAGAGTCCAGGAAAGCAGAAAATGAACACGAGGACAGAAGGGACGAGCGAGATGAGAGCTCGCGGGAGCAAGAGGAGAGGTGGTGGCAGCGCGATGAGAGAAGACAGGATGCAGTGCTGAGGCTACTGGGGATCAAACTGATACGCTCCGGCATCTGGTGGAGCTGCAGGAAATGCGGCAGCAGCACAGACGGCCGCTGCAGCCCCTGTGTAACGGCCTGCCCTCCTCCCCAAGTTCCATAGCCTCCTCACCCAGATGCCCAAGAACGTGGGGGGAGGGGAGGGGCGGCTCCAGGCACCCAACCACTCCACCCTAGAGGACTGCCCAAGCAACAGAAGGCAGGCATTCAATACGTTTTGAAGTGCAGTGTGGCTTTGTCCTTCCCTCCTACCCTCATCCACCACCCCACCCTGTGCTTCCCTCCTCACCCACCCCTCCCGGGCTACCTTGGCAGTTATCCCCCTATTTGTGTGATGAATTCATAAAGAATGCATGATTTTGAAACAATACTGACTTGCCTCTGCAAGAGGTGATCGAAGGGGGGAGGGCAGTTGGCTTACAGGGAAGTAGAGTGACCCAAGGGGGCGGGTTTTCATCAAGGAGAAACAAACAACTGTCACACCATAGCCTGGCCAGTCATGAAACTGGTTTTCAAAGCTTCTCTGATGCGCAGCATGCCCTGATGTGGTCTTCTAATTGCCCTGGTGTCTGGCTGTGCATAATCAGTGGCCAGGTGATTTGCCTCAACCTCCCACCCCGCCATAAACATTTCCCCCTTACTCTCACAGATATTGTGGAGCACACAGCAAGCGGAAATAACAATTGGAATATTGGTTTTGCTGAGGTCTAACCGAGTCAGTAAACTGCGCCAGCACGCTTTTAAATGTTCTGTACCACCATTCTGCACTTGCTCAGCCTATATTTGAACAGCTCCTTACTATTCTCCAGGGTGCCTGTGTATGGCTTCATGAGCCATGGAATTAAGGGGTAGGCTGGGTCCCCAAAGGTAACTATAGGCATTTCAACATCCCCAACGGTTATTTTCTGGTCTGGGAAGTAAGTCCCTTCCTGCAGCTGTTCAAACAGACCAGAGTTCCTGAAGATGCAAGCGTCATGTACCTTTCCCAGCCATCCCACGTTGATGTCGGTGAAACGTCCCTTGTGATCCACCAGTGCTTGCAGCAGCATTGAAAAGTACCCCTTGCGGTTTATGTACTGGCTGCCAAGGTGGTCTGATCCCAAGATAGGGATATGCATTCCGTCTATCGCCCCGCCGCAGTTAGGGAATCGTTTTGCAGCAAAGCCATGCACTATGAGCTGCACCTTTACCAGAGTCACTACCCTTGATAGCAGCAGCTCGGTGATTGCGTTGGCTACTTGGATCACAGCAGCCCCTACAGTAGATTTACCCACTCCAAATTGATTCCCAACTGACCGGTAGCTCTCTGGCGTTGCAAGCTTCCAGAGGGCTATTGCCACTCGTGAACTGTGAAGGCTGCTCTCATCTTGGTATTCTTGCGCTTCAGGGCAGGGGAAAGCAAGTCACAAAGTTCCATGAAAGTGCCCTTACGCATGTGAAAGTTTTGCAGCCACTGGGAATCATCCCAGACCTGTAGCACTATGCGGTCCCCCCAGTCTGTGCTTGTTTCCCGGGCCCAGAATCGGCGTTCCACGGCATGCACCTGCCCCATTACCACCATGATGTCCAAATTGCCAGGGCCCGTGGTTTGAGAGAAGTCTGTGTCCATGTCCTCATCACTATTGTGATCGCACTGTCGTCGCCTCCTTGCCTGCTTTTGCAGGGTCTGGTTCTGCACATACTGCTGGATAATGTGCGAGGTGTTTACAATGCTCACAACAGCAGCGGTGAGCTGAGCGGGCTCCATGCTTGCCGTGGTATGGTGTCTGAAGGAGAGCAGGAAAGCAGAGTTGTAGCGGAATCGGTGGATGACGACGGATGCCACAAGAATAGATATTTATACCGAACGACGAGAGGACCTGCGAGGTGGATTCATGGCACCAGGACAGCAGAGTTGCAGCGGCAGCGTTGGCGGATGACAGTTAGGCACCGCGCACATTTCCCGACAACATGGAGAAATTCGCTGTTGAGGCAATATCAGCAGAGCAGAGTTGCAGCGGAATCCATGGATAACGACGGATGCCACGAGAATAGATATTTATACCGAACGACGAGAGGACCTGCAAGGTGGATTCATGGCACCAGGAGAGTAGAGTTGCAGCGGAAGTGGTGGATGATGATGGTTTGCAGACCTACTGCACCGTCTGCTGCCAGAAGCACCCAGGACAACAGCGGCGGTGTCGGTGAGCTGAGCTGAGCGGGCTGTACGCTTGCCGTGGTATGGCGTCTGCGCGGAATGATTGTTTGCCGTTGCTTTCACGGAGGGAGGGGCAACTGACGACATGTACCCAAAACCACCCGCGACAATGTTTTTGCTCCATCAGGCACTGGGAGCTTAACCCAGAATTCCAATGGGCGGTGGAGACTGCGGGAACTGTGGGATAGCTACCCACATAGTAAGTCGATGCTAGCCATGGTAGTGAGGACACACTCCGCTGACTTAATGTGCTTAGTGTGGACATACACAGTCGACTGTATAAAATCGATTTCTAAAAATTGACTTCTATAAAATCGACCTTATTTCATAGTGTAGACATACCCTGAGCCTCTGAAGTCATACTGACCTTGCTATTTGATAAGTAGACTGAAGAAAATTGCAGTTGATGCAATGACTACAGTAATGCTAAAAATCTGAAAGCATCTGATCAAGGACTTTTTTTTAATCTAGGAACCTTTTTTCATCTGGTCTTACCGTCAAGAGCAGTGGCTCTTGGTGTGAGTTTTAATATTTATTTCTCAAAAAAAGCAGAAGGTATAAATCTTGTTTTTCATATAAAAAAATAAAATTAAAACTTTAAAAATCAGGGATGCTTAAAAAGTATAGTTTCAGCCATTTGGAGAAGAGAATCCTTCTATGTTTCTATCAAAAAAATGCTTTTCTAGGGGCAATTTGTTATGCCAGGAAAACTAGTAAATTGCCACTTTCCTTTTGTGAAATTCTGTAACCACAATGGTTTTAAGGACCATTTTGGATTTTGTTTCCAGGGTTTAAAGAAGATTTCTACTTGGGTCATGAGATTATGCGACCTTTCTTCTATCCAAATCTTTGAAATAAGACGAAAGGAAAATTTCATACTCTTGATATCAGGTAAATTATGAAATACTAATGATGGCAGAGAATTTAGCAGGTTGGATTAAAATTTGTGGAAATGTTTTTGAAGGTTTTGTCTGCGTTCAGGTCACTGGTTGAAAGATTAAGGATAGATTTTGATGTGAATCATATAAATTAAGACCCCTGTTTAGCATAAATGGCTACAATCCAAGAATCTGAAGATGAAGCTCTTTTCAGAAGTAGTGGAAGGCTCTGATATAGACTTTTTGGCAATGTTTTTTATGCTGCCATAAATTAAAACTCTGGTTATATGTTGTGTATATGTTTGAAGGAAGTCCAGCAAATTGTGGTACTTAAATCGTCCCACTTTGCTGTGATATTTTGTTTTTAGTTCTTTTAGCCATATTGGTTCTACAGGATAATAGTGAATTTTTATTCCAGTGCATGGATTGCCTTTTGGTGATTTCTAGGGTATGTTTGTTTCTGAATACTAGAGTTAGTGTCAAGGTTATTGTTAAATAATGGACTCGTCTGTAAAAGTTTCAAGAGGCTGTCAATATCCAGGAAAGGTTAAACTAGTATTTAACGCACATTTTCAAGTTAAGAATAAGATTTTTCTTCTATAGCAATCATACTTTAAATTGAGCTCTTAACTTTATGGACAGTGGAAAATAATTACTTTATTGCAAATGTAAGGATACTGTAATCTGTGTCCCAATTAAGCTCCATTATATTTCCATACCAAAGATTTTGCAATTTATAATTTTTTTCACTAATATAAACAGCATTATAATAGGGGATGTGCTACCTAAAACATTCCATTATTGGGGGGGAGCTCTAGCACCAACATTGAAATTTGGCCAGGGGATAATCCTGGCGTTAGGGAAGTAACTGTTACTGTCCCCATGTAAATTCTTTAGAACTGGGTTAAGTCGTAAGCTTCTAAATCACCATTTCCCATCTCTGTTTTGCTTAGTGTTGCTTGCATGAAGCTTGCTGCTAAGAATCTATTAGCGTCCTGTTAGAACTTGAACAACCTGCTCTAGCATGCCATACAACTAAACTTCTGAATTTGGGGGGGCGGGGGGGGATACCGAATCGATGCTCTTGTTCCCTTCTCTTGTTTTTACCCATCAAAATATCTTTTGGTCTGGGGTAACATGTACTGGGCTGTATACCAAGAGACCGTGAATTCTATACTCAAAGCTTCTAACTTCCATTAATAATTCTGTGCCCTACATAACTCTGTATTGACCTCATCCCCCACTGAAAGGTTACAGAATTAGGGAAAAGAACCCAGATCTTAAATTTGGCAGACCCATGTTTGTCATTTAGCTGTACTGCCTCTCAATCTGCTAAATCTTTGTGCTTGGATATGCCTCTGTAAATTGGGGCTCACTCATGCCTGTATAAAACATTATTCTCAGGTTACATGTCGACCTGTAGTGGCTGGTCTTCAGGGGATAACAGATTACTCCTGCTGGTAGCTAATATAGTTAATCCTCTAGCTCAGTGTTTCCCAAACTTGGGACGCCGCTTGTGTAGGGAAAGCCCCTGGCGGGCCGGGCCGGTTTGTTTACCTGCCCCGTCCGCAGGTCCGGCCGATCGCGGCTCCCACTGGCCGCGGTTCGCTGCTCCAGGCCAATGGGAGCTGCGGGAAGCGGCAGCCAGTACATCCCTCGGCCCGTGCCACTTCCAGCAGCTCCCATTGGCCTGGAGCAGCGAACCGCGGCCAGTGGGAGCCGCGATCGGCTGGACCTGCGGACGGGGCAGGTAAACAAACCGGCCCGGCCCGCCAGGGGCTTTCCCTACACAAGCGGCGTCCCAAGTTTGGGAAACACTGCTCTAGCTCGTCTGTCCTGCAATAATCCAAGATTTAAAATCTGCTGATGATACAGGTGACAATATTAAGGTTTCATATAATAGAATTTGTGTGTTCCTTTTAAAAAACATTAGGAAACAACATACAAACCCCCTACATGTTAAATATATTAAGTTTGGAAAATTCAGTATGCAAATGTTAGGAAATTGTAGAATTAAGGTTGTGTGGTTCAACTTTATCCCTGTTCCCTTGTGCGTATATATTATGAGTACTTTATTACTTGATCACATAATTATTTCAACAGGATCCCTACCTCAATAGCAGCATTTTAACATTGTTTTGTGTATTTAATTCACTATAGAATGTAAAACAGACCTGTTGAGAAGGCATGCAAGACTTGTAAATAAATTAATCTCTTCACAGTATTACCTGCAGAAATGTTTTTTCCATGGTTTTTAAAGCCATGAAACAAACTCTACTAAACTAATGTATAATAAGCAAGTATTTATGTAATAATCTATATAGCACACTCTCTTTGGTTTTAAGAATGATGCTTAGATTAAATTGAACAGTGAATACAATACACACAACAATTCAAAGAACCAATAATGTCTCTGGAATCTCTAAATGCCAAGTGATATGCTGCAATGAGATTAGCCTATAGGTTCCTTATTAGGGTAGTATTTGAGATGGTATTGTGTGCAGGAATTGTCAGTAAACTGATTCAGATTAGTGCTTCCTCAACGTTTTGTATTTTTCTGAATGTTTTAAAGTTTGATTTTAGTGTAAAATTAGACATTGTTGGTCCAGATGACTAATCTTGAAATGATACAAACGTTAGTTCTTTTTTATGGTACTGAGAAATTAAAATGGTAAAATAATAACCATCCATCATGACCTGAAAACTAAACAAGGCTGAGCAATAGATGGAGTGATTTAATTCTGTCAAATCAGACCTTGTATTCAGTGGCTTAAAGCTCCTCTCTTTTAATAGCTTTGCAATCCAGGCAGAGCTATTGAGAATGAACTTTGATTCGCACAGATACCTTTTTTCTTAGATACATAATTCTTCTTTGATCTGCAGAATCTCATAATTTAAACAAGGTCTAAATTAACACCCCACCGCTATACTGCTTTATCTTGCACTGTTTTCAATGGCTTGATATAAAGAGTGTGTGACTCTCAGAAGCTTGTCTAGATTACTTTTTGTTAGTCCAAGTAAGATTACATTTCTTGTCTCCCACTCTGATTGTCATGCCTCTTTTTGAATTCTTCTACTGGCTCCCACTTCTCTGATGCACAAGTTCAAGCTTCTCATCCCCTTCAAGACCCCATGTAATTTTCTTGCCCTCTAAATCTCTCCCTATCTAATCACCTCCCTTCTCCTTGACTGTGCCAATAATGCCAGTCTTGTTGCCAATTTTTTACATTTTCTTCTGCAGCAGTGTCTATGGTTTCTTGTGGGCTATTCCTTAATTGATAGAATGTCCTCCTTAAACTGGTTCACACAGTCTTCACTCTTTCATTTACATCCACTCTCAAAATCCTCTTTCTGTGATGTATACAAGAAACTTGGCTGACCGTAATCTACTTTCTCACTTGTTTGGGCACAAGAGGTCAAATGCTGGGAGGATGAAGTGCAAGGGCTGTTAAATTGAAGATGGAGATTTCTGTGCGGGAGAAGATGAGAAGCTTATTTGATGGGAGAGAGAGGGAACCTTAGTGTGTGTAATATTAAAATAAAATCTATATATCAATAAACTTGTAACTAATAAGACTAGTCACCCTGATTGTTTTGTATATTGCAACCCTCTTACCTATCCTTTCTTTTTTTAGATCAAAGCAGCTGGAAGAGTCTACTTGCATTTTAAAAGTGCATGTTTTGGGAACTGTAGCAATCTAAATAAGTAATGATACTGAACCGCTTTAGCTAGAAGTTCATAGGTCGAGGGCCATTTCTGCAAGGAAAGGGCTTGACACATAATGTAAAACTTTCATCCCCAGCAGTCATTTGGGGCCCTCTTTAACCTATATTGGAGCTGAAATGTAGGCTTGGCAAGCTGGTCAATTGACTGCCTGTTTGACCACAATCAGATATTCCAGTAAGAATGCACTGATGTAGGAGGCGGTCTACCTTTTTGATTGCATCATGGCGCCATGTGTTCACAAGTCTACATAAGTGTCTTGATCACTCATTTTACTACATGCTAACCTGTTAGGAAAAAGGTAAACTAATTGAAAACTGAGCATCTTGATTAGCTGGAATTTTCTAGAATGAAGTGTAGTCTATTTATTTGTATACCAGGCCAATGATGTACATAGCGGTTTACAAAGGACATAAAAATTAAGACTGCGGTCCCTGCCTCAGAACCTACAATCTAAACTGACTAGACAGGCATACATACATTAACTCTGTAGGGAGGGAAAAGAGGGTTCAGTCATTAAGTCTTTTCCCCCCAGCACAGAGAAAAAGATGTGCAGCCATTAAGCTTCGCCCTTAACAAACAAAAGTATCAAGGCTATTAACCCCCTAACTTCTCCCCCGATCCTCAACAAAGTAAACAACCCATCTTAAATGCCCTTGTAAATACCCCCCCCGCATGTAAATAAACCGCCCTCAATAAAAATCCCCTTCATAGTCCCCTACCCCCCAAACATACACATGCATCCTTAGCCAAATCTTCCAGATAATATAAAAAGTTCCCTTTCTTCCTTCTGCTATGGCTTATGAGTCCGTTTTGTTTTGCTGCAGGGAGGAGGGCCTGTTCCCGCGCCCTACCCCACCCCCATGCCTGTGTGATTTGTGATTCTGTAAAGGTTCTGGGAGGAAAGGTGCAGTATGGCCAAATACAAAGCTGGAATATTCTGGAAGCTCAGGAGTTAGGAATAGAACTGAATAGCTACTGGTTGATTGATTTATTGAAATACAGGAGATACTTCATAATCTAGAGAGCATTCTAGAAGTAGTGAGACATAACAGGGACATAATAAATTATGCTGATTTGAGGAAAGACAAAATCATGTGTGTGGCAACTTTTTTTTTACTATGAACATGGATAACTTTTAACACTAAGTGCAAGTTCTTGGAGTATGTCCACCTTCTGTTCTTCTGAGTAGGTGACCCATGTAGATAGAATGGAGAAATATTTGTTGAATTTTTGTGATGTGCAGCTATTGGCGCAGAGATTATTTCAGTCAAGCAAAAAAAGGGGGAAATCTGGTACGCATCAACATTTTTCTTCTGTGCATTCTCTTTACACTTAATCTTTGGCAGCATCACCACAAAGCGTGGAGTTTTTGATAATGATATGAGTGAAAGTGAAGCTAATCCCATTACTTCATCTAAGAATTTTGCTACTCCACCTGCTTTAGCCACAAAAACTACTTCTGGAAAGTCTTCAGATACTCATCAAAGTGGTATTAAGAAGTTTTTCGATAGAATATCCCATTACCAGGAAAACAAAATTGACCAGACATTTGCTAGATGTATTTATGGCAGCAATACACCATTTCATATTGTCAAAAATCCTTATATGCTGGAATTTTATCATAAATTGCATTATTAAGTACCAAATAGGAAACTACTTGCGGGAAATCTGAATATGAAACGGCTGATGTAAAAAAGAGAGTTGGTGTTATTGTGCAGGCTCCTCACGTGTCTTTAGTGTTGGATGGAGCACAATCAGGGTGTTAATAGCTTCATGGTAACAGCTCCACAGCCACTGTTATTCATTCCAGTGCACAACTGAACATCACCAAACAGCCCAATATATTGCTAACCAGTTTACAAATATAATAAATGAATTGCGTCCATGGAAGGCTATTTTGGTTGTGACCAACATAATATGAAAGCTGCTTGGGCATTGTTGATAAACAAGTATCCATATCCACGCTTTGTGTTATGGATGTGCTGCCCATATAATCAGCTTTACGTTGGTGATTGTGAAGATCTGACAACTTTCTCATCAAGTGTCAAAAGTGAAAAGCATTGTCAAGTTTTTCAAAAGCAAACAAGTAGCAACAGTCATTTTTCAGCCTCATTTAGTAAGCACTTAGTTTCATCCATACTGAGTAAAAATTATTGCGCTCAATGGGTATCTATTAAATGTCTCAAAGATTTTCGGATATGCAAGAAGCCTCTTTAAGCAGCTGCTGCTGAAGAAAGGGTGGCCTCCGAGTAACCCACACTGACATTCTTGGTATCTTTTGGATACGAAACTAAAAATTCATTTCACTGTTTGAAGCCGTAGCTCAGTCCATTCAGAATATGGAAAGTGATAGTTCTACATTGTCTAATGCCAAGAACTAGTTCCAGAATGTTAAGAAACATATTTTTGAGTATACTGAATGCAGTCCATTTAAAAAAGCTGAAGAGAAAAAGAGGATAGACAAAATAATAGCATGGAAAAAAATCAAGTGATCACTTGTGCACAAATGCTGCCTAGCATCCTGATCCACGCTTCTGGGGCCAAGAATTTTCTGATGATGACTTCGATTCAGCTTGTGGTCTCATAGTGGCTGTTGTTGGATATACAAACAAACAATTCTGACAGATGTATCAAATTATAAAGGAAGAAGTAGCCTGTGCAATGGTTTAAAAAAAAAAAAAAAATCAAGTGCAATCCCAGCAGTTGAATGAAAATAGCTTTCTCCTTTGTCATGATGGAAAGACTTGTCATCCTTGTACTCTAGCTACAATGGCAGAAATTATTTTAACACTTCTGTGTACTTCTGCATGTGTGGAATGAAACTGGCTGGTTTGGGGAATCATCTATCCAAACACCAGAAATAGATTGAAGAGCTCTACTGCTGGAAAGCTGGTGACTGTCACAATTTAAGGTTACAGAAGAAAAGGGCAGGTAAGAGTTGACTCGGGGTTCATCAGATGAAGAGGAAGATATTGATGAATTTGATGATAGATATAAATGAAGCAGTTAACGCTGATTTAAAAAAAAAAAAAAAAACCTAAAAACAAGGTGCTCCAAGAGTTGGCCTGCTGTCTATCTAGCATAAGAGAAACTATAAAAGAAAAAAGTAATTTAAATGCAATGTTTTATTTGTTTAATTCTTTTGTGACTGTTCAGTCTTGAATAACATTCACATTTAAATGCTAACCTAATGTTACAAAATGTCGTTTCACTTTTTTTTGAGTTAGTCAGCTAGATAACTTGTTGTAATTAGACAAGTTTCTATCTAAGGCTAATCTTTTTGAAGACCATAAAGTCTTACTCTTTCATTCTTGTTCTGATAAATTAGTGATTTAAAGTATGTGACCATTTTTGACGTTTGACTATATTTGTCCAGTCATTTGGCCAGTTATGTTTGGACTGGTCAAATGTTCAACCCTACAGATGTGCCATTCTTATATTAAAATCCTTTAAAATTAGAGAACAGACACGATCCAAATAAAAGAACAGTATAATTAAGTATTTTTAAAAATACCTTCCATAGACTTAATTCATAATAATGGCAAGTACCTTTGTGTTTTAAGAGCTGTTTAAAGTTATAAACATTGATAGGAACATTTCTACTAACAGCTATAGCTAGTTTACTATTAGTAATAAATATTTATATTAATAAAAAATCCTATTGTGCTGGGTGCAGTACATACACAGAAAGTAATGGTGCTCCCAAGTAATTGTGTAACACACTATAGACACAACTCTTAATTTCATCCTTGGATAATGATGACAAAGTCATGGTTATATAGTTTGATGAGGGGGTTAATGATCTGGTCATGGTTATTAGATTTTTAACAGTATCAAGTCCTCTGTTTGTCATCCCCCCCCCCCCCTCTGTTTGTGTGTGAGAGAAGTGCATATCTTCCAATATACTTAAAACAGTAGATATCGGTTTGCAAATATTTACATAAGTTTGCATAAATATACTTAAAGTTACAGAGAGGGGCAAAAAGAAAAGTAGAGACCTTAGTATTTCATTCTCTCTCCTCCCTGTCAGCGTAAACATTTCGTTCCAAAAGAATTTCACACCACAACCACTAATTTTATTATTAAAAAAACAAAAACTCCAGCCCAGTTTCACTGTAAAACAGTTCCCCATACCACCTCCACCTTTTCAAGTTTTGGGGGAAAGTAGTGCCAAGGAGCTTTTCAAATGCCTTCCAGCCCTGAGAGCGCAAAGCAGGTCAGGGAGGAGGGTGCTCAACCTTCATCACCCAAGCCTGTGTGGGAAACCCGGATAGGGGAGGATCTTCCCTTACTCATAGACCTCAGGTGGGAGCAGTTCTGGGAGCCACAACAGGAACTATAGAGTCATCAGGAACAGCTTCTCCCCTGCTAGCTGCAGAAAAAGGAGTGCTACAGCCTTAGTTTCAGCCAAAAAGTCTATAATTTAGCATGTGCAGCAGCTTTGATTGGCTGCCCTTCTAAAGAGAATGTGGAAGGGCAGCCAATAAAACAGGAAAACCCCATATACTAAGGACTTTCTTCACAAATAAGAGGGCCTGAAAGCCTGTACCCTGAAGGGAAACTTTGAAATGTCAGCAGGTTTAGACTGGTTGGTTTATTTATTTAATATTTACTGCACTATAATGATTTGGTATACATGGTAGTGTGTACATGTTGCTGATGAGTATTATATATGGAGATCTCGTGTAGTTAACTTTCATACATAATTACAAAATTAAGTTTAAACATTTTCATTGCTTTTAACTCCTCAGGCTTCTAGAAAATCTTGAAATGTTTCATTTAAAAATCTAGGCTTTATAGCGCTTAAAGGTATTATTGATCTCAGCATTGCAACATATAAGTCTCCATTTTCAAAAGTCATTTAAGTACTGGTGAGAAGTCGCATTCAGGGTATGCCTACCAATCCTGCCAGTCAGCTCCAACAGTTGAGGAGTATTCCTTCTCAACCTTTAACAATAGTAAAGACCACTTCCTCACATTTCCTGGAATCAAGCGCTATAATTTAAACCTCTAAAAGATAATTTAGGGTCAACTGCCATTACCCTAACCCTAAAAGTCAGAGGGACCCTAATTCTTGGTATCCTCCACCCTGGCACCCAGCTCCTTATGCTTATCAGCACCCTTAGCCTTACCAGGGCCCCATGGGACTTCCAGTTTGCAAGGAGATCATCATCTTCAGTGTGTTCTCAAACTAAATCTCCATCTCTAGTGTCAGAGGATAGCACTTAAAACTACTCAAGAACAGTCCCTTAGTGGTGAGAATCTGGATCAAGGCTCTGAGGAAGAGTTACAAGCGAACAACTGTTCTCGAGCACTCATTCTCATTTTCTCCTCATGAGACTGTCATCCCTACTCATGTCATCCTCATAACCAGATGACTTCAGATCCTTTCATGAGTTGCTCAATGGATGGGGGATACACTGCGGATCCCAGTAGAAATGGTCTAGGAGAGATCTCACAAGCTCCTGGAAATCTTGCCCAATACCATGTCAGGTTGCCTAGTGATGCCCATTCATGAAGGCATTCCAGATCCTGCGAAGTTGCTTTGGCAGACGCCAGCCTACATAGCTCCAAAATGCAAGTGTGCAGAGAATCAATACCAAGTTCCACCCACAGAAAAATATTTCTCATTTCACATAGGCAATTCCTAATAAAGGATATTCCCTTTTAAATTGCCAGTAGCACTGGGGGTGTTCAAGAAATGTTTTAATGTAGTAGCAGCAGCCCACCTGAGAAAGCAGAGTATAGTTTTAACAACTCCAAACCTCAACAATTGCCTCATCCTAGGAAAATGTCCTTAATAGGTAGTCAGCTCCATTAGCAGACTATTCATCCTTTTGCCTCCCTAGAACTAAGGGTCAATGAGGGAAAAACAAATTCTATTAAGTCCATTAATGGCTCTTAGCCAGTATGGGTAAGGAATGGTGTCCCTAGCCTGTGTTTGTCAGAGGGTGGAGATGGATGGCAGGAGAGAGATCACTTGATCATTACCTGTTAGGTTCACTCCCTCTTGGGCACCTGGCATTGGCCACTGTCAGCAGACACAATACTGGGCTGGATGGACCTTTGTTCTGACCCAGTATGGCCGTTCTTATGTTCTCTATTTAAAAAATAGTTTACTGGGGTAGTATTGGATACAACAGCAGCAAGGACCTACCTCCCTCAGGAGAGAATCAGTGACAGTGGATTTAATCATCAACAGCAGACACACCGTAAACACATTGCTGAGAACTTGCCTCAGGCTTCTAGGTCATGTAGTGTCCTGCACCTACATAAGTCAGCATGCTAGACTTCACCTTTGCTGCATACAAAATGGCTGAAGTAAGTATATCAACCCTTCAGTCTTCATGGCTGAGGATGTTAGGGAGATTCCCCAACCTGAGCTGGCTTTTGTAGGTGACAAATCTGAGGAACTGTCACAGATTGAAGTGTCACTAGAGGAGGTTTTGGAATTAATTGATAAACTCAACATTAACAAGTCACCGGGACCAGATGGCATTCACCCAAGAGTTCTGAAAGAACTCAAATGTGAAGTTGCGGAACTATTAACTAAGGTTTGTAACCTGTCCTTTAAATCGGCTTCGGTACCCAATGACTGGAAGTTAGCTAATGTAACGCCAATATTTAAAAAGGGCTCTAGGGGTGATCCCGGCAATTACAGACCGGTAAGTCTAACGTCGGTACCGGGCAAATTAGTTGAAACAATAGTAAAG